>SJYR01001087.1:1106310-1131608 GCA_006410655.1 Kobus ellipsiprymnus | reverse complement strand
TCAAGGAGCCTAGAACAAAGTCTGGCTCATAGTAGGAGTTCAAACGTTTTTAATGAATAAATATATTTTGTACTTTTTTCTATGATTTCAGCAACTCTTACAGTACATGTTACTGAGAAATAACCAGTAACACAAATAAGTTTTCTCAAAAAATAAAGTTCTGTATCTTTTTTTTTTCATTGTCACTAGCCATGTTATTATGTCACTATTCAACCTTTAATTTCAGATTTTAGGCAAAATGTTCTGTGCATCTTCTATTACCTGTGTCAGCTGAATGAACACTCTACCTCATTAAATACTCTGTTGTTTGAAAATAAATTAATTAATTCTGTAGCACACAACTTTGCAGCCTAGATGAAAATTTTCCAGTGTATCTCTCTAAACCTTTTTATCTGTAACTAAATTATCTAAGTCCTGTCTGGCTTTAAAGTCCTCAATTTTAGGCATATAAAGCTGTTTTTAATAGCTAGTTTGTTTTCATAGAGAAGGAAAAAAGTCTAAAGTACAACATTAATTTTCATTGTTGCATTAGAACTAGCTTTTCTCTGGTCTTCTCATCTGTACTTCATTAAGTCACATTATGTGGTATAATGTTGCAAGTTTGAAAATGCAGAAACAGTTCAAGAAATTGATTCTATTTGTTCTTTCTGTTCAATAGACCTTTGATCTGAAATGTTCAGTGGTGCCTGGCTGTTCCATGCAAGCCTCTTTGAAACCATTGTTCGCATTGTAATAGCCTTGTTATCAGGTTGTATGAATTAATTCCATCACATTAGCAGGAGGAAGTTATCCTCACAGCACAGTCTAATAACCGTTTCATGTTACTGGCCAATTGATTGGGTAACAAGACGGCATACCACGTTTATAATTCAGTTGTGTTGCAAGGTGGTCCTAATTTCAGAATTTCCAAATGACAATAATAATTTTTGATTTCCCCAGGACACCTTGGCTAACTGGTTTTAGGAACCTAACCATGCATAACTGAAAAATGTCACAATGAAGCAGGCCACCAGTCCTAGTAAATTTCCTGAATCAAGAGAAAACACACACCCAAACACCCTACAGCACAGTGAAACAACCACCCACAGACAAAAACAGAAACCACCCATATAATGAAAAGCAGAAGGTCTAGAGGCAGGGGGTAAACGAGGAGGAATATCATGGTTCTTCAGGTAGTGAAAGTCACTTACTCGTGTCCAGCTCTTTGCGACCCCAGTTTCCTCTGTCCATGGAATTCTCCAGGCAAGAATACAGGAGTGGGTAGCCATTCCCTTCTCCAGGGAATCTTCCCAAACCAGGCATCGAACCCAGGTCTCTGCATTGCAGACACATTCTTTACCATCTGACCCACCAGGTACTGCCCAACCTTGTACTGACTTCAACTGGTAGAGTAAGGGGAAGAGATCCCAGGAACTCTGCCTGTCCACCTCTGACTTCACCATCACTGAACTGTGGATGATATCGTCAACAAGGGAATGGAATAATACATAATGCTGATGTTTTCATCACAAAATGCTGACTTTGGCAATGGTGAAATGCAGTTATACAATTAATTTGAAAACAGTAATTTAGAAACTGTTTAAATCGACATATTAACAAAATAATTATTGGATGAGTAGATTTCATTTCTCTGCTTGATTAGGTTTGTGTATGTGAAAACAGGCACATTTATTTATTTACTTGCTTCCTTACATCAGAAGATCCAGTGAGCACATTTTCCCTAAGCTTCTAGCTCATCACTCATTCACTTATTCTAGTTCTTCAGATCATCAGTCCCAGAGCAGTGACCAAGTTAGTTCCCCATTCATTTGTCTAAGGCACCTTCCAGGTCTACTCTTCTCTGATGCACAATTTCTTGGATATAGCTGTCTTCTAACAAACCAAATTGTTTGTGGCCAAACTCTTTTGGTAATAATTGTTATTGTTAGTCATTCAGTCGTGTCCCATTCTTTGCGACCCCATGGACGGTAGCCTGCCAGGCTCCTCTGTCCATGGTATTCACCAGGCAAGAATACTGTAGTAGGTAGCCATTCCCTTCTCCAGGGGGTCTTCCCAACTCAGGGACTGAGCCCAGATCTCCTGCATTGTAGGCAGATTCTTGACCATCTGAGACTTATAGTTGAGACTTCTTTAGATAATTGATAGGTTCTTATAACATCGTTTATTTACTGAATTGTTTCCCCCCTGGCATGCCATCCCTTTGCTTCTTTTCCAGTCCAACTTATGCACATCCTTTACAATAAGTTCTTACATGAATCCTCCATGTCTCAGAGCTAGAGTGGACTTTTCTCACTTTTAAACTTTTAGAGTAAGGATGTCATTACAGGAGTTGATGTGATAATTAAATGAAATAGGCAGAATGGTTCCCACACTGAAAGCAAAATAAACATCAGCAAAAAAAAAAAAAAATGAACACCATTTACTTAGCGCACTATTACAAATTTTATTTCTTCCCTTTACCAAGAACTCTGGTGAGGGCATAACGCTCCGTTGGATACTCCACATGTATGTTTCTACTTCTCACAGCCAACTCACCAAGTCTATAGTTTGCTCTTTTTTCTAGTTAAAAATGAGGACAAGGATTTACAGACATGTTAAGTAACCTATCTTATTTTGTGGAGCTCTTATGGGAAAGCTGAGGCTTAAACCATTAGCATTTGTCTCTAATTTTTACACTACTAACAATTACCGAATCTTGCCTCTGAATAACAGTTTGGCTGCCTTCAGGCATATTAGTATCATAATCTTTTTGGTAGACACTGACATTTATACATATTTTCATATGTCTATGCATTCTCTCTAATTATGTTTTACTTCTTTGGAAAGCAGGGACCACAGCTACCCTTCCTCACTCCCTTCCTTTATCCCTTCCTTCCTATCTTCCTCCCTTCTTTCTTAAATTTCTTTCATGTCTGATGAAGTGCCTTATACAGGAATGCTCAAAGCTGTTTATTCTTTGTTATAATTTGGCATCTTACTAAAACATTGGCCTTATTAGGCACACAATCGAACCAAGCAAAAACTGACAAAGTTGTTAGAAATCCCATGGCGGGAAGCGTAACCATATCATCTTTTCATTCTTCTACTCACTCAAATGCCACGTATTTCTTAGTGTTCTTTGTAGATTATTTTGGTTGCTTTTGTTGTTTTTTTTTATTGTTACTGTGGCTTGTACTTTGATCCTGGGGTTTATTGAAATACTGCTTTAGACCCTTCTGAACTTCTAGGATGCCCAGGGAACCTGAGGATGGAAATGAATTCATTCTTAGCTGTTCACTTTTCAAATAACAAGAAATGAAGTAGTTTATTTTTCATTTGTTGTATACTCCTCAGTAAGGAAAAATGAACAGTTTTATTACATATGATTTGTTGCTTATTTGTTCAGTGTAACTGGCAGACATGGCTTGTTTACTTTTTGAAAAATGAATATGAGGTGGATAGATTCAGAAACCATACCAGGATTTAGAATGTACCTTCCGTGACTCAGAATTATGTATGCTTTTCCCGCCTGAAGGGACTGTCTGTCTAGGTTTTTGGACAGCTAGAATTTTTAAATCTTAAGCTATTAGCCATCTTCTGGCACTTCTCAGAGAACTTTCAAGCAGTCAGACAATAATACAAATCCATAGGCTTTGTTTATTAAATTCATAGGTGAACCTTGAAATCGGCCATATACACCTACATGGTGCTTTGTGGACACAGCATGTATTTTCATCAACTAGACAATCATCGGACTGTTTTTCTGTGTGTGCTCAGTTGCTATAGCTGTGTCCAACTCTTTGCGACCCCATGGACTGTAGCCCACCAGGTTCCTCTGTCCATGGGATTCTCCAAGCAACAATTCTGGAGTGTGTTGCCATGCCCTCCTCCAGGGGATCTTCCTGACCCAGAAATCGAACTGGCATCTCCTGCATTGCAGAAGGATTCTTTACCCACTGACCCATCTGGGAAACCCCAAGTGGGCTTCTGTAGATCCAGGATAAAATGAGCCATGATTCTTCAGACTCTCTGCCTTTGCATTCCAGTCTTTCTATTGAATTATCACCAGCTTCTGTGCTTCTGTAGAAGGCTCTGCTTGCCTAGTTCCTTTCATGGGGTTTATTTAAAAGAAAGTCCATAGAAAATATCTTTCTAATCTGTGAAGAAATTTGTGAGAATGTGTCTCTGGGATCGGGCATCTCAGGTGGTGGTGGTGGTAAAGAACCAGCCTGCCAGTTGCAGGAGATGTAAGACATTCAGCTTCCATCCTTGCGTGAGGAAGATCCCCTGGAGACATGCAGGGCAACCCACTCCCGTAATCTTGCCTGCAGAATCCCATGGACAGAGGAACCTGGCAGGCTACAATCCATAGGGTCGTACAGAGTCAGATACAACTGAAGCAAATTACACATACCACGCATCTCTGGGATCTCTCAAACCTTGTACTCATTATCTCAATATTTTTACCCTAGTGGAGAGCAGCAGGTCTGAGGCTCCATCACAAGTGATGACATAGAAATAATTCTGACAACAGTGACATCCAGGTTGTGTTAGTGACAACTCATCTGTACAGAAGACCTGATATTTCTACCCTAAATGATACCGAAATTTTAACTCATTTAGAAAGAGAGTGTCAAGATAATTTACCATAGGTGGTAAATTCACTAGCTTGATGACATTATCAAAGACACAGTCATTCCTTCTTCTTGTCCTGCCATCCTCTTGGTCTGCTTGTCTCACTCAAGGCCACATGTTTGCTATTGCTGGTTCAGATAGCCCATGAAGGCCTGACCAAGTTAAACAGATTAGAGGACTCTTTCTCATACTTCCTGAAAATTACCGAAGCCTTTCACAGATGGTCTGCTACAATCCCCCCATGTTTCAATGGACAGAACTGGTCACATATATACATACATGCAAGAGAAATGGGGCCACTATGATTCACAAGGGAAGAGGGCTGACAGACCCACCCCAAATTTAGAGTTCCATCAGCAAAGAAAAGAAGAAAATTACTTTTGAGGAGGTAATAGAGTGCTTCCCAGATGGTTCAGTGGTAAAGAGTCCACCTCCCAATGCAGGAGATGTAGGTTCTATCTCTTGTTCAGGAAGATTTCCTACAGAAGAAAATGGCAACCACTCCAGTATTCTTACCAGGAAAATCCCATGGACAGAGGAGCCGGGCAGGCTATAGTCCATGGGGTCACAAAAGAGTCAGATAAGACTTAGCAACTAAACAACAGTGTGCCTGCTAAATTAATCCCCTCTTTTTTTTAATTTTTAAAATTTGTTTAATTAAAGGATAATTGCTTTACAGTATTGTGTTGTTTTCTACCAAACATCAAATGCTATAGAGGGTATGTAGAACAGGGAACCCTCTTGCACTGTTGATGGGAATGTAAATTGATACAACCACTGTGGAGAACAGTATAGAGATTCCTTTAAAAACTAGGAATAAAACCACCATATGACCCATCAATCCCACTACTAAGCATATACCTTGAGGAAACCAAAAGTGAAAAAGACACATGTACCCCAAAGTTCATTGCAGCTCTATTTACAATAGCTAGGACTTGGAAGCAAAACTAGATGTCCATCGATAGATGAATGGATAAAGAAGCTATGGTACATGTATACAATGGAATATTAACTCAGCCATAGAAAGGAACACATCTGAGTCAATCATAATGAGGTAGATGAACCTAGAGCCTATTATACAGAGTGAAGTAAGTCAAAAAGAGAAAAACAAATGTCATATACTAACGCATATCGGAATCTAGAAAGATAGTACTGATGAACCTATTTGCAGAGCAGCAATGGAGACACAGACATAGAGAACAGATTTATGGACATGGCTGGAGGGGTGGGGAGGAAGGAGAGGGTGGGATGTAGGAAGAGAGTAACAAGATGGAAATATACATCATATATGTAAAATAGCTGCTGCTAAGTTGCTTCAGTCGTGTCCAGCTCTGTGCGACCCCATAGATGGCAGCCCACCAGGGAATTTGCTGTATGACTCTGGGAACTCAAACCAGGGCTCTGTAACAACCTACATGGGGTGGGATGGGAGGGAGGTGGGAAGGATGTTCAAGTGGGAGGGGATGTATGGCTGATTCAAGCCTACTCTTTTTGACTCTCTCCTTGGACTTTATCTATTGTCCTTAGTGTTTCTTATGCTGAGGGCTTAATTACCTGATCCAGATGCAAGAATTTCCTTTTAATCCCTAAGGTAAATTTCCATAGCCTGTCAGATATTTCTATTCTGATATTTACCATGCACATTTAACTGTTTAAGTCATGTTAAATTGACTACTACAGCAATTAAAAAGTACAAGAAATATTCTTAATAAAAATAATTTCTAGTCTCTTGGCCCAGAAGCCATTGCCAAATTTACAGTTACATTTTGAGATATTCTGTTCTTTGTACTAAGCAATACTGAATGCTTTTTTGGCCAAACTACATGTAGGATGGATTTTTAAAAAACAGATTTAATATACATTGTAGTGCTCTTTTTACTCAAATAGGAAGGAATTTAGAACCTACTTACTTAAGTGCAAACGCTGCCTCCTACCTAAGTCACTTACTCAGGACACTTTAATTTCTACAATGGTGAAATTCAGATAATAATACCTGCCCCGAACTACCTCTTTGGGAAGCTGGGCAGATTAATTAGATAAAGTATTTAAAGCCCCTCAGAGAGAAGTGGCACATGTAAAAGATGTTATTATTTCTAGGGAAGAATGAAGCAGTGTCTCTTTTACAAACAGTCTATGCTTCTAGAATTTTCCCCTCTTACTCATTCAGCTGAAGTGCCAATTTGGTGAATTTTAATTCATCATATGAGACCCTTCTCATTCTCAAGTAGTTGCACTTAAAGAAAAGATTTTCAAGTATAGCCTTCGATGATGGGAACCGTGTGTAATTCCCGAGTTTCTCTGAATATTTCAGAGCATGGCCTTGCAAATTGGCGTGCATGCTGGACTCTGGTTACATTTGTAAAAACAAGGAGTGACTACACTGAAGACTGTGACCTGGTCCGCTTTTCAGGTCCCACTCAATCCTGGTTTCTTCCATGAAGTGTTAGCCTATGACAGCAGTCCTTACTGATGTCATTCCCTGACAGCTTATATGTCCAGAAGAGCCTTCACTGCTCAGTAGAGAACTGGTTCTCAAACGCAGGACATTGGAGTTTAAACAGAGGCATGTTCTGAACACACAAAATCATTCAGAGGTTAATTGTTCAGCTTTGTACGGAAAGAAAGAAATCTGTTACACCCATTTACATAGAAATGGGTCCAGTAAGAACTGCCTCATTAGAAAAGACTCTGATGCTGGGAAAGCTTGAAGGCAAGAGAAGGGGATGACAGAGGATGAGATGGTTGGATGGCATCACTGACTCGATGCGCGAGTTTGAGCAAGCAAGCTCTGAGAATTGGTGATGGGCAGAGAATCCTGTCGTGCTGCAGTCCATGGGGTCGCAAAGAGTCAGACACAACTGAGCGACGGAACTGAACTGAAGATCATTTTGGACATAGAAGAAAAACTGAGAGTATAATCTTTATTTATTCCCATATACGCTTCATGAAATACGTTACTTTTAAATATCTTTTTTAACCAATAAGTTTTCCTATTTAGGTCACAAATCCCTGTCATTTTCTTCTAGAATTCTCAGTTTTAGTTATCCATTTAAATTTCTCCACTTTTTTTTCACTTCTAACTGCATTTTCCAGAGGTTTAGCTCTTTAAGCTGTCTTATTGGACACTGAGCACCTTTGTTAACCCACACAGGAATGGTTTCTAGTTGATAAATTCAGTTAGCAACTGCTCATGTGTTTTAATGACTGAAAATGTGGCTTGTTGTTAACCAATCTGTGTTTTGCCCAGAGGCATGGAAGCTCATTACCGATGGGGCCAGCCCTGTTTCCCCACAACACTTTTTGAAGGAAGAAGTAACTGGGTCTGCTACAGAGCTTGGAAAGTAACTTTCTGGGAAGGTCAATACTGGCTTTGCCCTAACACTTTCAGTCAGCTTTTGACAACCTTGAATCACTCTCTCTTCCTGGAGATAAAGTCAACCTACCATTCTTCAGAAATCAAAACAAAAACTTGCCTCAAAGCAAAAGGGTACCCATAGAACTTTATCTGAGTCTTGAGTTCACATGTCTGGGCTCTTAAAAAAAAAGCTAGCATTTCTTATTTTCTTCATGCTTCTAGCTCTAAAAGGAAAAGGAGGGAAATGAGCACTGGGTTTTACTCAGTAACGATGTAATTCCAAACTTAGCCAGCCAGCCTGCGTGACCTCACAGCTTAGTCAAAGAAGCAAGAGAGGGTATGGTGAGATTCTGCCAATCGGAGAAAAGGCCATGCTGATTTACTTTTCCAGAAGCAAAGAGCAGAAGAAGAAAATCAAGGGTTAGGTCATGTCTAGGTCCACTTATCACATGGAGAAACAATATAGGGTACAAGAGAAAAGAAACAAGAGAGAAAAAAAGAAGGGAGGGTGCCCTTAAGACTTGGTAACACCATCCGTTGATCCAAGCCATGTACTGGGTGCTGGCTCTTCTGATCATAAATTCCACCCCTGCCTCCCAACACCCCCCTTGGTAGAAGCCAGAAATGAGACTGAGTGGAGATGGAGCTGGTACAGGAGAAGGCAGACATGTATTTTTGTTTTTGATTTCCCTATAATGCTATTATGATTGTCCCTAGAAATAGCAACTTCATTCACCCCCAAAGCATTGGATGTCTATAGTGTCTTCTTTTGAAGCATTTACAGCCAGTAGGGATGCCAAGACTCACCTAAAAAGCTAAGTTTTAAGGATTTGATTAAGGATTTTCTGAGTGGTTTTGAGAAAGAAACACCATGGCTTTGAGGTTCAAATATATCCTTAATAACTTTCCCCATGTAAGGATAAATATTGACCAATTTATAAGAAGGAACCCACACTTCAGTTTTGATACAAAGAAATGGCAGGTATAAAAAGAGCACCCTCATTTTTTGCTTAAAGAAAGAATATTAGTAAGATATACTTACAATAAATATGTAGCAGACAGGAATTTCCTGGCAGCCACACAGTTAGAGCACTTTCACTGTTAGGGTTGGGGTTCAATCCCTGATCAGGGAACTAAGATCACACAAGCCAAAAACAAAAAACAAACAAACACACGTAATAGAGTTGCTGTATGTTGTACTTACTATATACTAGACTCTGAGGAGTTTATTTAGTCTTACTAATTTAATCCTTACAACATCCCTGATATAATTATTATTGTTATTATCCCCATATAGTAGATCAAGAAAAGTAAAGCTCAGAGTTTAGTCACTTCCCAGAGGTCATATAATTAACAGTGAAAGCTGGGTTTAGAACTAGAGTGCTCCTGCCATAGAGGTCTTGATGTTGATTATTCTGCTACACGTATAATGAAGAAAAACCTTAATGTAGAAAACAGTACTAATTATAGATATTCAAAATATACCAAATATACACATAGGAAGGGTAGTAATAACAAGACATCATTAGCCTATGTTAATATAAAGTCACTTATATGGAAAGTCTTAAGCAGAGAGTCAAGATCAAGATTATCAGCCTATGACATAGTAGGAGGACACTATTTCATTGTTAGCATTTTTTGCAATTAAGAACATGTGCTTAAAAATAGAGACATGTTTTATGAGGTTATGAGGTAGTAGAAAGCAGCAGCCCAAAAGAAGTAAAACTGAAAGAAGAAAGAGCCCTGCAAATGCATGACTCTCCCATAGAAAACATGAGTCCACTGGAAATGGACCTGCAAACTCATTTCTTGAACATTGTCGTGCGGCTGCAGGCTCCCTTCATGATGACTGACTAATAACAATGGCGCTTCATTATGATAAAAGGGCCAGTAGTGCCTCGTGGACTAATGCACTTTATAAGATTGTACTCATGCTTCAAGCTCAATTTTCATTTGCAATTTATTGCTGGACTCCAAAATATTCTAGTTTCTAAATTCTACTATTGAGATAAAGAAAGGAGAAAAACTTACTTTTTTCCTTTTTTAATGCATTTGGTAGCTGAACCATGTTAAAGTGTTACCTAGCCAAAAATATTTTTAAAGTTGTCTATGAATCCAGTATTCATAAGCATATGTAACTCCTTTACTCTCAGACTGGATAAAATTGTGATAGATTGAATCTAATAAAGTTACCATCTACTACATAAAAGACTCATTTCTTTCAGTGGCTCTTAGCTTTAGCAACTTTTCTTAGAGTCACCTCTTAAATATTGTGTTTCCAGTTCACTTGTACTTGTAAATAAATTTTTGAATTTGTAAATTACATTTTTTATGATATATGTAAATTTTGATTTCTCATGGAAAAGTATATAGACTTTCAATATGACCTCTTATAGGCAAACCTTTATCACTTTGATAAAGGTTTTCATAGTGATAAACTAATAATAGAAACACCACTTGTAAGGCATGGATCAGCTTGTCATTATTCAAAGTTGTTATAAAGTAAATATTCATCTTTCACTTTAAATGTGAGAAAACTAGGATTCAGAGAGGCTAAATAACCTTCCAGGTTTTACATAACTAATAAATGGCAGAACCAAAATTTGGACCCAGGTTTGTCTGTCTTCAAAGCCTGTGCTCTTTCTATTCCGGAATGCTACTTAGAAATTTTGGTCCTTTCCTGGGTTGGCTGCCTCCTTTGTTTTACATGTCATTCAGTGCTGCCTCCCGCTGATCACCCCTGGTATTACACTGTAGTCAGCCCTTCAATACAATCCAGTGAAAACAACCCATTCTTGTCGGGAGCAGATCATTTAGGAGTATTGATTCTAAATTTGTCATTGTTTTCCATGAAAGCTAAGCATAGAGTATAAATTGCCACTCACCACATAAAGTTGATGACTTTCTATGCCCAAATGATTTGACAATTTGTGATTTCACCCCTAGGAGGTTTTTTGCTAACATTTTTCAAGACAAAATATTCAATCCCTGTCTAAAATGATCAAATTTTGCCCTGCAGCAAACCTGTAAATTTTTGCAAGGACTTGTGAAACTTCGCCAGGCAAGAGATCAATAATTTCACACCATTCTGTTCTCACTGCTTTCCTCAATGTACACTATTTTGTTTGAAACCACCAATATAAGAAAGTAAAAATTTAAGGGACAAGTAAGAAACTCCCTCCCCATCTTGTATAAATAAAAGTGCTATATTTACAATAAAGGTGATCAATCTGTATTCAAAATTTAAAGAAAGGCAAAAAATTCATTTCAGATACAGACATATCTCATTATATTGCCCTTTGTTTTAGTACAATTCAAAACTGTGGCTTTTTTTAAAATAAATAGGTTTGTGGCCATTCTGTCAAGCAACTGTTATGAGCACCTTTTTTTTCCAACATAATTTGCTCTCCTCTCACAATATTTCAGACTTTTTCATTATTATTAATTTGTAACAGTGATCTGTGATCAGTGATCTTTGACTTTACTATTGCAAAGATATCACTACTCACTGAAGGCTCGGGTCATAATTAGCATTTTTTTAGCAATAACATCTTTTTGAATTAAGGCATGCACCTTTTTTTAGACATAATCTATAAGTATAGTGTAGCCAGAACTTTTATATATACTGGGAAACTGAAATATTTGTGTGACTCCCTTAATTGTGATATTCACTCAATTGAAGTGAATTAGAACCAAAGCTGCAATATTTCCAAGTTATGTCCATATTTAAAAATATAACTTTACCAAAAAAATGGCAATGTTACATGTTTCTACTCTTTTAATATCCTGTTGTATATATCGACATAAAATATTTTTGATTTTCTGCCTACTGTGTCCGACACTATCAGCCTGTGTTACAAATTAGGATTTTGGCAAAGGGCCTGTGTGGGCTCTGTACTGTTGTTATAAGAAGGCACCAAAACGTTCTGTTCCTACCTGGAATAATATTAAATATTTCATTATTCACCATTAATTTTATGCATACCTATCTCTTTTTTTCCATGTTGAAAAACACCAATAAATTCAAGCCAATAAAAAGGTATATTTTGCCACTCTCTTCAAAATTCCCATCTTTCTCTCTAGGTCCTTTTTCTCTGTCTGTATGATAATAATGAATATCCCCCTATGTTCAACTTTTACTTGTTCATTCTTCTTGCTGTCTAATTTCTCCTTCAAAGATCTCATCCATTTTCATGGATTCAGTTCTGCCTTTACTTGAATAATTCCAAAATCTCTATTGCAAATCTTTTCCTCTTGTGTCGGCACTCATCATTTATTTCCAAATGTTCACTGGACATTTCTACTTTGATGATTCGTCCCTTCTGAATAAATAAGCATTTCACCCCCAAACAACCTTCTCCTTGTTTCCTTATTATTTTTGAGATTAGAAACACGTTTCTAATCACCCATTCTTGAAACCTTGGACCAGGGATCACAGATGGCAAAATTCACATACCAGACATATGTACCAGAAACAGGAGTTCATTTCCAGCAGGGCCGGTGCTGCTGGATGACCTGGGAGCTTTGCCCCTTTGTTACTCATCGCCACCTAATGGTCACCATGCAGAAGAGCAGGCCTAGTTTTTCCTGATCCTATTTTTCAAAGGAAAACATAAATCTTGATTTTGTTGTGAAATCTATCCAATATGTCTAAATGCTTTCAACTGTTAAGCAAGATTAAACCTTTTGGGAGCCACAGGAAGTATTTATATGAGCATGTCTATCCCAAGGGCTATTTGTGACCATTTAACAGGCACCGAGTTAAAAAACAATTGGAATAAAATGTTAATATAAAAAAAATAAGTGAAAGGCTTCCCAGGTCGCTCAGTGGTAAAGAAAAACCACCTGCTAAGCAGGAAATGTGGGTTTGATCCCTGGGACAGGAAGATCCCCTGGAAATAGCAATCCACAGCAGTATTCTTGACTGGGAAATCCCATGGACAGAGGAGCCTGGTGGGCTACAGTCCATGGGGTCACAAAAGAGTTGAGCAGGACTCAGCAACTAAACAGCAGCAGCAGCAGCAACGAGGTTATGGTAATGCCAGTAGAGCAGACAGCCACCCCAACAGCGCAGAGACATTCCAGCTGCCCAGGACCTTGGGCCACTTTGCATCAGTTCAGTTCAGTTCAGTCGTTCAGTTGTGCCATTCTTTGCAACCCATGGACTGCAGCACGCCAGGCCTCCCTGTCTATCACCAACTCCCCAAGTTTACTAACTCATGTCCATTGAGCTGGTGATGCCATCCAACCATCTCATCCTCTGTCAGCCCCTTCTCTTCCTGCCCTCAATCTTTCCCAGCATCAGGGTCTTTTCAAATGAGTCAGTTCTTCGCATCAAGTGGCCAATAGATTTAATGGACTGGATCTGATGGAGTGCCTGATGAACTATGGATGGAGGTTCCTAACATTGTACAGGAGACAGGGATCAAGACTATCCCCAAGGAAAAGAAATGCAAAAAAAGCAAAATGTCTGTCTGAGGAGGCCTTACAGAGTGAAGTTGCTCAGTCGTGTCCAACTCTTTGTGAACCCATGGACACCAGGCTCCTCCGTCCATGGGAATTTCCAGGCAAGAGTACTGGAGTGGGTTGCCGTCTCCTTCTCCAGGGAACTTCCTGACTCAGGGATCGAACCCAAGTCTCCCACATTTTAGACAGACGCTTTCCGTCTGAGCCACTACTTGATCTTAGCCAAAAGGCCAAGGCCTTACAAATAGCTGTGAAAAGAAGGGAAGTGAAAAACAAAGGAGAAAAGGAAAGATATAAGCATCTGAATGCAGAGTTCCAAAGAATAGCAAGGAGAGATAAGAAAGCCTTCCTCAGTGCTCAATGCAAAGAAATAGAGGAAAAGTATAGAAAGGGAAAGGCTAGAGATCTCTTCAAGAAAATTAGAGATACCGAGGAAATATTTCATGCAAAGATGGGCTCAATAAAGGACAGAAATGGTATGAACCTAACAGAAGCCACTTTGCATACTGTTCCAGAAAAATGGTTTAATCAGGGAGATAAGTGACATTGAGCTAAACCCAATAAACCTGAAATAAAGTATCTTGCATTGTAAATCAGTGGGCAACTAATACAAGAAACTAGAAATTAGAAAAAGGTGATCTTGAGTCTCCAAAAATAAGCCACAGATTATGTTTCTTTCCTTCAAGTTTCTCCTAAGCATGAAAAGCCAATTTCTAGCCTAAGACTAGTAGATTTCAGTGAACATGCAGCCCACGTCTCTAATTTTTACTTTGTCCTCTTAATCTTTTAGAAGTAATGTACATTTTGTTTAACATAGTGAAATTATTGTAAAAAAAAAGCTGTCGGAAATAGATATTATAGACATCTCAAATTAGACTTATAGAGACTGACTCAGACATATACTATACTGATGAGACAAAGCAATCTGTGGCATTAAGCAGCTCTCTTAAGGCATCAAAATGACATGTGTGGATGAAATTAAGTACATATAAATGCACCTAATGGTTCCTTACAAAACTTAAAATTTTGATTTAATAACTCGACACTTGAGGCTTTTACTTGTAAACCCAATACTGATTGAGAAAATTAAAGAACTATAGAAACTTAATCAATTCAATGTTTTTTTCAGTATAACGTAAAGGGTAATTTTTAAACATAAAATAAATTAAAAGTATAAGCATACAAAACACGTGGTTAAGATTATACACTTAAATGCTCAAGCTACCAGTATTAAATTCATTAACTATAAATTAGCTGAGTGCCTGAATAAATAATATCAAACTTGTATTTCATTTTTATATGCTTTAGAAATAGACTTTTATCTTCTAATAACTTTTTTACCTAAGTCAGATGGCAAATTGTTTTGATAAGAAATACCTTATGGATGAGAATGGAAAATATATTATATGAAATATTATGGTATAGGGGCTTTTGAATTTGTTTCTGAGTTGTTATTGATCCATATGCATTTACTTTTTAAATTAGAAAATATCTAATATTTTGTGAGAAGGTGCATACTTTTTTAAATTGAGAAACTAAACTACCAAGTTAATATAGTATCAGTTTATTGTACTTCAAATTTCCAAAGCACAAGCCTTTCAGAATACTGAAAGGCTATATTTAGAGTGAGATCTACATATTCCTTGCAGATGGAATAAGTCCATGAATATGTGTTGGTATCATTCTTGCCAGTCCTAATAAAACTCTATCTATAGTATGTTTGAATAAAACTCGTTATACATAAAAACTGAAACATCAAACCATTACGTATCCTTCAAGTGTAGATAAAATAATTTTACATCCATACAATATTTTTAAATGTTGACTTTAGTAAAACTTAAAATCCCCTAAAATTTGAAATGAAAATTCATGATGTACAAAACTATGAAAGAAAAAAAAAAAACTGTCTTCTCCAAATATTCTATAACTTTTTTTAACAAAATCTTAGTGTTATGATTTAATCTTCCTCATTTACATTTGCCAAGTGTATCTGAGTTTACAAAGTGTTTTCATATAGGATACAACATATAACCCACATGGTGGCCTTTGTGAAAAGAAGGTTTATGACCATTTTAATGTTGGGATAAGTCTCATAGAAGAGAATGACCATCTTCATCATCACACATCTAGAACAAATGGCAAAACTGAAGCTTAAAGCCCTGGATTTCTGATTCTGACTTCAAACTCTTTTTCTAATAGACCATGATCTGTTCTGACAAGTTCTGATCAGGTTTCTATTTTCCTCCATTCATCTTACATCATGTTATATATGAAGGAAATGTAAGTGTAACCATTTAAAATTTTTGCATTTCTCTTTTTAATTGGGGCCTTGTTGTATTCCCAGCTTTGTCTGAGCATAACTGGAATGTGAAATCATGTTCACACTTGTGTGTTTTCACGTGAGTACACACATACATATATATACATGTAATGAATTCCTGTAGAAGTAAATTTACGGATTCCTTTTATTTTCTGTGACAGAAAGATAGTTATAGTTCTGAGAAAAGAATAGAAGAAAAGAGGGGAATCTCAAAAGCTATGTAGGAAGCAGAGGCTTTAGTAAAATGGGAATAGGCCGCGAAACATTATTTTATTGCAGTGATGGTCCGGTGCATAGGGGCTTGCAAGGTGGCACTAGTGGTAAAGAAGCTGCCTGCCAATGCAGGAGACATAAGAGATGTGGGTTTGATCCCTCGGTCAGAAAGATCCCCTGGAGGAGGTGATGGCAACCTACTCCACTATTCTCACCTGGAGAATGGACAGAGGAGCCTGGAGGGCTATAATCCATAGAGTCACAAAGAACTGGACACAGCTGAAGAGCCTGAGCATGCACAGGTGCATGGAGCCCATTTTGCACTGTAAATGCATAATTCTTAGGAGTCTGAAATTCTAGAAATGAGACTATATGGCCAGAATTTTTGAGAATGAAACACTGTACTGAACAAATGTATAATTCTATTACCTAAACTGGCATAAACCTATTACACATTATTATTATTACCTGGCCATGTATTTTATATAGCTTACTTTTGTCTACTGTCAATATAAAACTTGACCAAAAATATAAATTATATTAGGGATTAGGAAGGAAGTCTGCTTTTGACTTAAATTGAAAATGTGCTCAAAAAGACATTGGTAGAGATCACTCTTAATCTGATTATCTGGCCTTGTACTTATGACAAGTGCTTTCTTTCTTTCTCAAAATATACCTTGTCTTCTGCCTGGCTTCACTGTATACTTAAAATCACACTTTAGGACTTCAGCTTGTCACCCTGAAAAGAACTGATATACCAGAAGTATCAAGGAAAGTTTGCTTCAGGAAAAAGAGGAAAGTAAGATGGGCTCTCATAGGCTTCACACTCAGTTTAAAGAATCACTTGAGACTCGCTCTATGTGTCTCTCCAGGGAAGGCTCACCCCTCAGTTCAACTCATTCCTTGGGGGCCCCTCATATCAATGGGAGGATGCTTAGTGTTCCATTTCTGCAAACTGACTTTTTTATATTTCAAACTTCGGGGGACTGGATCAAAGTCATTATTTGAAAGATTATCTCCTCAAGCCTGTGGCATTCCCTTATGGTTCTATAACACATGCATCCTTGTACACAATGTGTGAATGCTCTCTGCATTGATGAGAAGCACAAACAACTAAGCCCAGTGTAAACCCACGTGGGAAAAAGTACCACCTAATTCAGTAGTACATGAATCTGTCTCTGACAGGGACAGAAGGTGTCACGCGAGGCCATGGGCCACAGGGAGAGTGCCAATCATGTTGGTGCCCATTCAACTAAGTCTTGTGCACATCCTGTTTCTCCTAACTGCAGGCCAACCATTTCTCCTCTGGAGTCACGTACACAATATGTAGAATGGTTATACAGAAGAAATCCATGGCAACAGCACATACAGAGCTGGTTGATTTATTTGGAAAAAATAAGTTTACCTATTTTTTATAACCTTTGAAAAAGATACATTTCTTTAGATTGACTTGATTCAAACTTGAAAAAATAAAAAAGAACAGTGCTGTACAATTTTTTAGCCAAGTTTATCTTGGGCTTTATGAATAACCTAAAGGCTATTCATTCTTCCCTTTAGAAGCCTTGTAGGTATTTTCCTGTGCTGTGTACATTTTCATCCTCAAGAGTATCTTCTTCTCATTCTCCTAGATACCTTGGGACAATTATTTTTTCTCTGCAGATACCTTAGAGGACTATTTAAGACCCTATCCATTCCATGTACTGTTAGCCTCACCTGAAGGGCAAAATCCCTAAGATCTTGACACAAATCCTGATAAATATATGGAATTATTAAAGGTGCCATCTCAGCAGAAGATAGTTTCTGCTGCCTTTGTTCTCGGGGGAATACATATTTCACCCAGTAGCAAGACACCCAACTGCAGCTACAATCAGAAATCTCTGAAATGCCTTTAAGCTAATCATCTTTGAACACAAGCCTTTGTTGTTGAATCAGGGACCTTCTAAATGCAAGGCACAGAAACCTTCTTTTTTAGTATTAGTATTTTGTTTCTTCTTCTTCTTTTTTTTTTCCCCTGCACCTTGCATAAAACAGCATCAAGCCTGTCACTACCACCAGTAAGGTTCAGTGATCTGTCAACATTCACCCCTGATGAAGACAGTGAGAGTTCAGGAGAGATCCAAACAGAGTGTTTGCAAAAGAGCATTTTTATATGTTTTCTTCTGACAGCCCTAGTTTAACAGAAAATAGTTGGAGTGTGCCCAAAAAGGGGGAAAAATGAAAGACAGTAGTGGTAAGTTAGGATAGCATGACATGATGGATCTGGGCTATGACAAACCGAATTGGAAAAAAGCTTCCCTGGGGACCAACTAGGCCAGGTTTGCTGAATTGTATTTCTTGATTTCTTACTGTGCAACAGTGCTTTTTACCGTTAGATTGACTAGGCTTCAGAATATTTTTAAAATTGTACAAATCAAAATCCATGTAGCTTAAAAATGAAGGATGTAAAAGGTTTAGGAGTTTGATGTATTGAAAGGCATTCTGTATTCCCTCATGTGAGTATTAAATATACACTTTGTCTGTTTGATGAATTTTAAATCTTTGTGGAAGGCAGTGCACTGGATAGCAGTTTACAGGGCTAAAAACCCTGGTTGGAAAGAAGGATACAGGCTGCAGAGATTCAAAGCTTCTTCCTTCTCATCCCCCGTGGATGTGCCTGGGAATTACAGCTTGCCGTCTCTGTAGATTCTCATTTGTTCTGCGTGTGTGCTCAGTAGCCTCAGTCATGCCCGACTCTTTGCAACCCCATGGGCTGTAGCCCACCAGGTTCCTCTGTCCATGGGATTTTTCCCAGTAAGATTACTGGAGTGAGTTGCCATGCCCTCAGCCAGGGAATCTTCCCGAGCCAAGGACTGAACCCGTGTCTCCCGCGTCTCTGGCTTCGCAGGCAGATTCTTTGCCACTGAGCCACTTGGGAGGCCTCACCATTTGTTCTGAGATGTTTATATAAAGGACAAGTAAAGAAACCTTAAATCTGAGGCCCACTTAACAAAAGTGTGATGCCTTGTTCGTATTACTTATCCTTTCAGTTCATACACAGTGACTTTCACACACCCTAAGATGAAGTCAAAAGAAAAATAAGAAGAGGGAAAAAGACTTATTTTACAGCTGATAAATTTGTCAAATCTTCATGTACCACATGACAACACGTAACTAGACAGTCTGATTCTTTAAATAACTACCCACAAAAAGCTTTAAATGGATACCTAAATGAATGGAATATCTTAACTACTCAGAAAACTTTAGGTGCTTGAGCTACAGAGGCATAAACAATTTGGGTCCTATTTTCAAGAAGTTAACAACCAATTTGAATAATTCATGAAATAGATTGCAAAATGATATGTATCAAGTGACAGCCATGCTCAAAGCAAATAGCAAAATATCTACTGGGCTCAGGCAGAACAACTCCATAGTTTTCCCCATCAGCTATTCACATCGAGGAGAGGGTGTTAAGAAAGTGACTAGTGAAAGTGAGTTTTGGTTGAAGATGAGAATATAGAAGATCTGAGCACTGAGTCATGAGAGGTAAATGGTAAGACATGGGGTCAGCCAGTATTCAAATAGGAACCACACGCTGAATTGTTTATGACTGGTAATGTAAAGACATAAATGATGTGTTTTAACTGTTGAGGAAAATGGGATAGTTTCTCTCTGGAGTAAAGAGAGGACAATTGCTTGTCCTATCTGGGAAAAACAAAAAACAAAAAAACAGCTGCTTTTCAGCTGTAGATCATTGATGCATGCAAGAATATGGAACAAAATTGCCAAATCTTTTGCATTTTTACACAAACCTAGCAAATACTTTAAAAAAAAATTTTGTACATTATGTGAATCAAATAAAATATATCTGAGATGTGTTTTAGCCCATAATACTTTGTTATAACCTCTGTAGGTATAAAGAGTCAGCTTGAATTGTGGATATACAGTGTAGCAAATCTTTGAGTTTGAAAATGTGGAGGGTGAGTTAATAATGAGACACAAATAGTTTTAGAAGTAGATATCTAGAGTGGTTAGGACTGAAGAAATAAAAGGGATTGGAAGTCAGGCAAATACAGGTTGTTGAAGAGGTAATTAAACTAGCTGGGATAGTAGCAAAGCCAGGCATTGCCATTAAGGAATATGAAGGAGTTATCACAGAGAAGTAAGTACACAGGGTGTTATGATGTTGCCAGTGAGATGAGGAGAACAACATTCTGTGGCCTGACACTGAGCACATCACAATGGAATGACCAAAATCTAGGGGGAACAAAAATAGAGAATTACTAACAAGAGCAACAAAGAAAGCCTAAGTGAGTTTGAATTGGTTTGATAGTTTCTATCAAGAATATATCACATTAGTTGGTTAACTGAATTCAATTCATTTGCCAAAATACACTAAAGACTTCACTTTCTAAAGGCTTAGCTTAAATATTTTGGAGGAGATACAGGGGACAGCAGTGAATATAAAAGTGTATGACCCTCTACCTGTCCTTAAGGTGTTTAAATCTGTGTGGAAAGCAGTGCATGCGCACACACACACATACATACATACATATACACACACACACCCCTAAAATGAATCTTTTCTGATATCTATATATAGATATATAGATATCATGTGTCAGAACTCTCCAGAGAACCAGCAAGACACACACATATATATATGGAGATTTATTATGAAGAATTCATTTCACATAATCATGGAGACAGAAATCCCTTTAATCTTCCATCTGCAACTTGGAGATCCACGAAATCCGGTGGTATAATTTAGATCATGTCCAGAGGTCTGAGAACCAGAAAGCCAGTAAATCCCAGTCCCAGAAAGAAGATGAGATGTCCTAGCTCAATCAGTGAGGCGTGAAAAAGGGAGAAATTCTCCTTCCTCTATCTCTTGTTCTGGTCATGCACTCAGCAGATTAGATGATATCCACTAACAGAAGCAGAAGATATTAAGAAGAGGTGGCAGGAATACAGAGAAGAGCTGTACAAAAAAATTCTTAATGACCTAGATAACCACGACGGTGTGATCACTTACCTAAAGCCAGACATCTTGGAGTGTGAAGTCAAGTGGGCCTTAGGAAGCATCACTACGAACCAAGCTATCGGAAGTGATGGAATTCCAGCTGTGTTATTTCAAATCCTAAAAGATAATGCTGTTAAAGTGCTGCACTCAATATGCCAACACATTCGGAAAACTGTGCAGTGGCCACAAGACTGAAAAAGGTCAGTTTTCATTCCAATCCCAAAGAAAGGCCAAAGAATGCTCAAACTATCACACAATTGCAGTCATCTCAATTGCTATCAAAGTAATGCTCATTTTCTCCAGGTGAGGCTTCAACAGTATGTGAACTGAGAACTTCCAGGTGTTCAAACTGGATTTGGAAAAGGCAGAGGAACCAGAGATCAAATTGCCAACACCTGGAGGATTGTAGAAAAAGCAAGAGATTTCCAGAAAAGCATCTGCTTCTGCTTTATTGACTATGCCAGTAGTCAATAAAGTTGTCTGTGGATCACAACTGGAAAATTCTTAAAGAGATGGAAATACCAGACCACCTGACCTGCTTCCTGAGAAACCTGTATGCAGGTCAAGAAGCACCAGTTAGAATTGGATATGGAACAACAGACTGGTTCCAAATTGGGAAAGGAGTAACTTATATGCAGAGTACATCATGTGAAATGCCAGGCTGGATGAAGCAGAAGCTGGAATCAAGATTGCCAGGAGAAACATCAATAACCTCAGATAGGCAGATGACACCACCCTTATGGCAGTAAGTGAAGAGGAACTAAAGAGCTTCTTGATGAAAGTGAAAGAGGAGAGTGAAAAAGCTGGTTTAAAACTCAGCATTCAAAAAAATGAGATAATGGCATCTGGTCCCATCACTTCATGGCAAATACATGGGAAAACAATGGAAACAGTGAGACTTTATTTTCTTGGGCTCCAAAGTCACTACAGATGGTGATTGCAGCCATGAAATTAAAAGATGGTTGTTCCTAGGAAGACAAACTATGACAAACCTAAATAGCATATTAAAAAAGAGACATTACTTTGCTAGCAAAGATCTGTATAGTCAAAGCTATGGTTTTTCCAATAGTCAAGTATGGATTTGAGAGTTGGACCATAAAGAAAGCTGAGCACCAAAGAACTGATGCTTTGAACTGTGGTGTTTTAGAAGACTCTTGAGAGTCCCTTAGGCTGCAAGAGATCAAGCCAGTCCATCCTGAAGAAAATCAAACCTGAATATTCATTCAAAGGATTGATGTTGAAGCTGAAACTCCAATACTTTGGCCACCTGATGTGAAGCACTGACTCATTGGAAAAGACCCTGATGCTGGGAAAGATTGAAGGCAGGAGGTGAAAGGAACGACAAAGGATGAGATGGTTGGAAGTCATCACCAAGTCTATGGACATGAGTTTGAGTAAGCTCTGGGAGTTTGTGATGGACAGGAAAGCCTGGTGTGCTGCAGTCCATGGGGTTGCAAAGGGTGGGACATGACTGAGTGACTGAACTGAACTGAACTCCTATTCTGAAGGACAATCAACTTTACTGCCACCAATTCCAATGTAATCTCATTTGGAAACACTCTCCCAGATATACTTAAAATGTTTTATCTGGGCATCTTTAAATGGTTAGGCTGACACAGAAAATTAACCATTATCCATGCAATAGTGTTTTTGCTTATTCTGAAGATCTACAATGCATTATGAACTGGTGGGTTCTTTCAGAGAATCCCAATAGCAAGCCAGAGGGAGTTCTCTGGGAGAGAGAGGTCAGGCAATCAGATTGAACTCACTTTTCTTCCTTTCTTGTCTCTTTTGTTGAGACCTGACTCATGTTAGCACTCAGAATATGTACAGTGAGTTAACAGTTTTAATTAGGGTGAGTTGATTTGTATTCAAATTGATTCGCTTTGAACGTTTGCCCTCCATATCTACCCATATTCTCATTGTCTTGCTTGGCTAGGATGTCAAAGCCCTCCGTCCTCTCCATCAAGGCTGGAGATGAGACTATCACTAAAAAGCAAATTTTAGGTAAAGGTCTCCAATACCTTTAAGAGTCATACTTGGATACTGGGAAAAAACAACTAGAAAATCATCTAGGTATTATAGGTAGACAAAGCATGTTTTAAAATTTGAGAATAAAAATATTTCAGAAACTTGAAAGTTTCAAAACATTTTTGGAAAGCTGTGACTGCTTCTCAAATAAATTTCCATTTTTCAGTGGTGCCATTTGACAATCATAGCCATGGTTCCCCAAGTTAGTAGACATGAGTACAAATAATGTTTGACTTTTCTATCCTGTAAGCATATCATATTCTTATGAAATTCAGTTGCTTGTTCTTTGCAATGATTTACCAATTTGATCAGACATTTGGGGTAACTTTGGCTTCCTACCTATAAATTAAAATATTGTAAATGGAGAAAGTCAAATATATCTAATAGTTTCCAAATAGGTATTTTTGCTGTTTTTAAATTAATTAGTTTCAATATATTTTTCAATTTATAATGCAGGAAGACACCAATATTACTCAATAATTTTGATCCATTTACACCTTAAACTACGGAAATAATGGTATATCACTCCTACTCTTCTTTTACTCTTAGATTGGTATCTGTGGTTTGGTTTTATTTATGTGTAAATACGCAGAGTTCAAAACTTGTTAGTCGCAACACTAATAATGTCATTTATATACTTCACCTTGTCCATTTAAAATGGATTGTTCTATTTATAAAGTAACAGCCTGTAAAATTGAATTTAAAAATTTAATAGAAAAGACAGTCCTTTTAAAAATTATTATGATAGAAAGAAGGGTAATTTTTTTCATAAATTACTCCCAAAGCAACTTTTAAAAAAAAATCTTGCTTTTAGTTCCAAAACTTTAAAATAGTCTTATTGATTTTTAAAAATAATTATTTATGTAAATAATTTATGGCAGAGTTTTCAGTGTTTGAAATGTATATTCTTCTAATAGGAATTTTACAAGACCATTAATTTTAGCAGGGCTGGGAAGGACGACTATAATTTAGGAGTTATTGTTGATTGTTTCTAGAAATAGATATTGACCCCATTAGTTTTAAGTGATAACATTACTAAGCCAAGTATTAATCCAGCAATGCCAGAATTACTGATTTTAATCAGCATTTTTATTCAAACCCTTCCTTTAGTGCTTAAATTTCACTTAGTTTATCATACACAAATATGTGTAAAATTTAAATAAATTATCTTAGAATTCTCATTTTAAAGTTATTACAAAATTAATGCCTGTGGAAGTTCCAGTGCCTAAAGTCTTTTGTTTGTTACAGTCATTTTAGTATGCGTTTTGGATCTGGTGAAAATGATCCCACCCTTTTAGATATGGTTTCATTAATCATGAGAGTACCCATAGGGTCCAGAGAAGCATTTGGCCCAATGATCAATCCCTGAGTCATTTGTTCATTACGTCATGCTCTCAAGGAGAGGAAGTCATCATCATCAACAACCAGAAAAGAAGCTAGCATTTGTTGGGTCCTCACTATGTACTGGGCATGGTTCCTTAACATGTATCAACATATTTAGTCCTTACAAAAATGAAATGGTTTGGAAAAATGATTTGGGGAAGTTTGTGCACTGGATTTACAACTGTTAAAAATTTTCACATACAGCATGTATAGTCTCCATTTGTTTTCTTGTTTTGAGATCCATAGATGTTAGGGCAAGGGGTGCTTAATGAACTCACTCTCAAACAAATCTGTTCTACACCAACAAGCATGTGTTTTTTGTTCACTTTGAGGGGCTTAGAGTAACACTAATTTTGGAGTTTAAAACCACCTCAGTGCATCAGTGATGTCAAGTTTTGTTAATGATTCATAATTCCACAGGTACATGATTAGAAGCTGAAAGTATCTCATATATGGGTCTTAAATCTGGGTGTCTGGGCGGGAACTAAAGTTTATATGTGTTACAAATATTAAATGTTAAAATAAAAATGTGATGATCAGCTATTCACATTCAAATCTGAATTTAGTTGTGGGTTGGCTGCCCAGGTGGCACTAGCAGTAAAGAACTTGCCTGGCAATGCAGGAGACATAAGAAATGCAGGTTTGATCCCTGGGTTGGGAAGATCCCCTGGAGAAAGAATGGCAACCCCCTCCAGTATTCTTGCCTGGAGAATCCCATGGACAGAGGAGCCTGGAAGGCTACAAGTCCATAGGGTTGCGAAGAGTCAGACATGACTGAAGTGACTTAGCACATGGGCTGTCTCTTATACACATCTAGATGTGTATAAGAGACAGGTCGTGTCCAACTCTTTGTGAACCCATTCACTGTAGCTTCCCAGACCCCCCAGTCTTCCTAGGTGGCTCAGATGGTAAAAAAA
>SJYR01001087.1:1087719-1106095 GCA_006410655.1 Kobus ellipsiprymnus | reverse complement strand
ATACTTATTTCAATTGCTGTTTAAAACTAAGTACATTTGATGAACATTCATTAAAGCTTTGGGAAATTAATTTAATGGTTAACTGGTCTTGCTCAACTATTTACAAACTCCTTTGATGTTTGTCTTGATGATAGAGGATCATCTCTCTCTAAGCCTTCTCTTCCTTTATACCTGAATCTTAACAAGCACCTTTAAAGGTCCTGAGACAGTCTTTGCTGTAACTACTGCAAATTTTGGAACCCAGAACATTTGAATGCATGGGTGAGTTGAGAAGCACTTGTGAGCTATTATGCAATTTTACCACAAATTTCTCAGAATAAAAACACAAAGTAAGCAGGAAAATATTACTGGATATATTTACTTGGTGCTTCTGAGACTTTGGTATTTTATGAGTTAATAATTAACTTTGTGCTTCCCTGATAGCTCAGTTGGTAAAGAATCCACCTGCAATGCAGGAGACCTGGGTTCAATCCAGGTAGATGGGTAGATTTTGGTAGATGGGTAGACTTCTTTCTAATTCACTGATGGGCAACATGTTAGGTTACTTTTGGTAGATGGCTAGACTTCTTTCTTTCACTGATGGGCAACATGGTAGGATAACATTACCTGCTATAACAAACAGACACCACCCTGCATAAAGGCTGAAATAGAATAGAATGTTATTTTTCTCTCTTTTTAAGTCCATCATGGGCATTGCTGTTTACAGGTGACTTTCCTGTGGGCAGTAAATCAGGGACCCCCAGAGCTTCCCAGCGGATGGACCCGGCATCTTTAACATATGACTTCTAAGGTCTCTGGGTGCATCTGCATCAAATCAGTGAAAGGAGCATGAAGAAGAGGAGGTGCATTCCTGGACTGGAAGTGACACACATCATTTCTACTTATGTTTTATTGGCAAGAATGTGATTCACCATTTAAAATCAAGGGGAGAGGGCTGGGAAGTTTAGTCTCTGAGGGACAGCACTTCTGAGCAATAAATGTGTACTGTGGAAGGGAAACCACACATATTTGGCAAAAGCAATCCGGAAATATCAGTTGTTGTTGCTGTTCAGTCGCTAAGATGTGTCCAGCTCTTTGTGACGCCATGGACTGCAGCATACTAGGCTTCCTGTCCTTCACTAACTCCCAGAGTTTGCTCAAATTCATGTCCATTGAGTTGATGATGCCATACAACTATTTCATCCTGTGTCACACTCTTCTCCTGCCCTCAGTCTTTCCCACCATTAGGGTCTTTTCCAAAAAGTTGGCTCTTTGCATTAGGTGGCCAGTGTATTGGAGCTTCAGATTTAGCATCAGTCCTTCCAATGAATATTCAAGGTTGCTTTCCTTTAGGATTGACTAGTTTGATCTCCTTGCTGTCCAAGGGACCCTCAAGAGTATTCTCCAGCACCAAAGTTCAAAAGCATCAATTTTCTGGCAGTCAACCTTCTTTATGGTCCAACTATCACTTCTGTACATGACTACTGGAAAAACTATAGCTTTGACTATATGGACTTGTGTCAGCAAAACAATGTCTGTGTTTTTAATACACTGTCTAGGTTTGTCACAGCTTACCCTCGAAGAACCCTGGCATGGTGCACTGACCAGTAACTGAAGAGACAACTCCCCTAACATCCAAACAAAAGCTCTCGGTACTACATCTCTGGTTTCCAGCCAATGGGACACTACATTCAAACAAGTGGACTCCACTTAGAAATCAGAGGGCAGTTTAATCAAATACTAAGCTAATAAGAAGAAATTTAATCATAACAAAATAATAGCCTGCATTTATTAGCAGTCACTATGTTTGGGGGATTGTTCTAAGAATTTTACGTATGTTAGTTTAATTAATACTCCGGATGATGCTAAAGGCAATTATTCTTATTTGGTCCAATTTAAAGTTGGGAGACTGAGGCACAGGGAAGTGAGTAAAGTCCCCAACGCTATATGGTAAACATCAATTAGAATCTAACTCCAAATCTAGGCAATCTAATTCAATTAGACTATTTTATCTCCCAGGAAAGATAGACAGATGCCATTTGAAAGAAAAGGGAAAATTTGGAAGTTTCTTCTTGACAGAAATTTCATCTAATTAGACTTTGCTCAGGTTACACGGTGTAATTTTGTACAGTTCACTCCCAGCCTGTAGACTCCTGTTCTTCTCTCCACAGGACTTGTGCATATCATTGTGGATTCAGCAAAGGACTGGATTTTAAAATCATCTCTGTTTTCAGTGTGCTTAGTCACTAAGCTATGTCTAACTCTTCGTGACCCTATGGACTGTAGCACACCAGGCTCCTCTGTCCATGAAATTTTCCAGGCAAGAATACTGGAGTGGGTTGTCATTTCCTATTCCAGGATATCTGTCCTACCTGGGGATTGAACTCACTTCTGTTTCCTGCATTTCCAGGCAAATTCTTTATCACTGCTGCACCTGGAAAGCCCAAATGGGCTCTAATCTCTAGGAATTTGGATTCTGTTGAGGAGGAAAGAGATTCTAAAATAATAGAAAAGGACAAATAAAAGGCAAGCAATAGGATTTTCAGTAGAGGTGGGCATTACCAAGAAAGAGTATGAAGGGTGAAGACTTTAGCTGGTCCTTAATAAATGGGAAGAATTTCATGAGTAGAGAATTACAGAAGATTTCAAAGGAGAAGGATGATGGGAACAAAGATTTGGGTGGATAAAGGCCATATTTGTAGCAGCATGGCTGTAATAGAAGGCAATTTGGGGAATTAGTGAGAATTATATCTTTATTCACATTCATTTTTTCTTTAGAACTTATATTTGCATATAGTTTTAATTCAATGTAACCATCTGGGAAGGCCTGGCACTCAACAATTTGTTGCAGTGGTAGAGCTACGTATGTAGGCACGGGAAAATGAATACTGGGTTCTGGGAACAAGGACTAGGGAGGGATTTCCAAACAAATGCCACCTTCTACTCATTTCAACAAGTGTGAGAGGTTAAGGAATGTTTTCACTGCCATTACATTTCTGGGTTCCCAAAGCTTCTCACAAAGAACCTTACCAAGACCTCAGTATTCAGCAGGTCCGGCTTCTAAGTACTTTATCAGAGTAACTGACCGTTCTTTTGTACCTATGCCACTTCTCAGCTCTGCTTTCTCATGCAGAGAACTTCATTCCTCCTTTAAATCAAGGGATGAGCCTCTGGACGACATTGAGCGAGTTCAGAATTCTCTGAGGAGCCACCTCTGACTATTATCGTTCTTCACTGTCAATCACAGAGCACTTCCAGTGACATCACTGCTGTTTTCCATGTTATGTTGTTGCTGTAGGCAGCATGAAATTGACAAGAAATGGCACTGAGAAGAGCTGAAAGGCCACTTCTGTTTCTGTTTTGTTTGGTTTTGATGCATCTGACACCTGTAGTTACAAGAAAGAAAATAACTTTTATAAGCATATTGCTGGGTGGTATAGAAGGTGAGTGATTATTTAGAAGTAGCTCTTCAATGCAATAGCACAGTAGAATCTAAATGGCTTCTCTGTACTTCCATCCTAAGAGTACCTTCCTAAGTAGAAGCAATAAGGTCTAGCAGTTTCCTAGAAGTCATTGGATAGAAGTAGGCTGCAGTGAAAACACAGTCTAACCCTCAGAATCTCTTAGTCTATGAGACAGAGATTCCACTAGCCCTGATTTTAGCAGAATGTCTTTTATTTTTAGTTTATATGCTTGTTGGTGTTTCTTCTATTTGTGCAGTTACAGCTAGAAAAGCTCATGTCCAAAATGAAAAAGGCAGGAAAACATATTCTCAGGGAGTCTTTCCTAAGGATAAGCAGGAAAATCTCCCTAAATTCAAATTATAATTATTACTGGAACAATAACAAGTCTGGCAGGTAAGCAACTGTAAATGAGGGGACTCAAACCCATGTAAAGTCATTTTTATTGACAATTGGATGGTTTTAACACTAAGTGGACAGATTAAAAAATTGGGAAGTGATCAATTATACTGTGCTGGAGATGACAAGTTTACACACCGTCAATAGTGCATTGAACCAGCACAGCGGTCAACGGTGTTCAGTCATTGAACATGGTTGATGATCGACTCCTAAATCTTCACCTCCCTGCAGCAGCCCATGCTGTGGATTCTTTGCTTAGTGGCTTTGGTGACACCTTCTTCCTGTTTTCCTCCTGTTGCCTGACCATGGTTTCTCCCTTGTTCTCCCTTACCCTCTATGTGTGGAAGAGCAGTTTTTTAGTCTTTAGCAGCAACCTGAAGCATTTTCAGGCAATGCTGTTGGCTGTCTGTCTTACCAGTACATTCTTTACTGCCAGGCTCATTATGATGAGTGCAAGGAGCATGATGAGAGAAGCTTATCATCAGGCTTACTCACAAGCACTGGGGGAAAAACAAAGGAAAAAATCCTCCTTTTAACTGTTTGCATGTCTCCTGAACCACAGCAACAAAGAAAAACTACAGTAATTGAAATAAAGTTTTACATACCTGACAAAGCCAAATATTCAGTGTACAGCCTCAACATTTCATATATATGCATTTAAGTAATAATAACAAATACAAAAAGAAAAAAAAGTTCACAGCACACAGGACTATAATTGAGGGCTAATTAGGTGCCAGTTACTAGACCATATGTTTTGCAGTAAAGTATCTATCAAATTCTAGTGACAAATAAACTATGAACAGTTGTAATCTCCCCTTTACAGATGAGAAAATTAAGGCATAAGAAAATTAATTGTCCAAAGTTGCACAACTTATGACACAGGAATTTTAATTCTTCCCCACAGGAGCCCTGCATTTTAGACAGTTTCTCTTTGCATTGTCTCACATACAGCACATCTTATTTCTACCTTTTGTTCTACCGCTCCCATATAGAATGCTTCATAGATATCCATTCTTGAATTATCGCCCTGTGCTCACAAGGTACCATTCTCTCCAGTTGGAGGGGAGTTTCCTATATTCCCCAGCACATATCTGCTTAAGAATTACTTAGAAGTAGATAACAAGAGTTGATTTGTTCTCTGTCCTTTCTGACTGTAGATCACACCATCTATATGTATGTTACTATACAGATATTCGGAGAAGGCAATGGCACCCCACTCTAGTACTCTTGCCTGGAAAATCCCATGGACGGAGGAGCCTGGAAAGCTGTGGTCCATGGGGTCACTGAGGGTCAGACACGACTGAGCGACTTCACTTTCACTTTTCATTTTCATGCATTGGAGAAGGAAATGGCAACCCATTCCAGTGTTCTTGCCTGGAGAATCCCAGGGACAGGGGAGCCTGGTGGGCTGCTTCCACCAGTGGTCTATGGGGTCACACAGAGTTGGACACGACTGAAGCAACTTAGCAGCAGCAATACAGATATTGGTACTTCAGTCTCAACTATGCATTTCCATGTTGAAGGATTGCTAAAAAGGTAATGCTAGGATTTCCTCTCAAATGGATATAATCCCCAGTTAGTATCTTAAAATACTGAAACTCCTTATTATCCTCTTAGCACACCACAGTATTGACAGAACTTTGTTTTACCTTATCATTATAACATCATCTCTGAGAATTTCTACTTGTATCATTACAAGATGATTATGACAGCTTTGCTAAGCCTCATTCATGTGAATGGAAAATTAGTGTCATGAAGAAAATTTCTAATAATTATTTTCCAGACATATTGGTACTTTTCAAAGTTAAACTCATTAAACTGATTTGAATCTCATTTCAGCAAATCCATACCAAGTAGTATTAACTCAGTCTCATACTACTTTTAGGTAAAAATTAATCAGAAAATACATTCGTGAAATCCATATGTATAACCTTAGGATTATCACATATGTGGCAATAGTGTATATGGATCTTGATACCTGTGAAGTGGCAAAATAATTATACAATAAATTAAACTATCAAAATAATCCAAAAAGTAAATAGTACACCAGATACTGTCTGAGTTGTTTTACATTCGATTTTGCATGCACAACCTCCCATTTTACAGGTGTGGTAATTGAATGTCAAAGATGTTCAAAGATTTGTTCAAATAACCTATACAGTGTGTAGGAAGAACCATTTTGGAATATGCTTCTCATAGATTCTAAAATTCTCACTCTGAAAAGAATTTTTAAAGCCTTTAGAAACCCTTGCAAAGGCAGCAGGAAAGTACTTCCTATCATACACAATTTTATTTAATAGTACTTGATAAGTAAAATATCTTAGATTATAAATGGAAAATGATTGAATTCTGTGTAGACAAATCAGAAAGCTTATTCTTAAGGGAACAGATGTTGAGCACTTTGGGGCAGAAAATCTGGGAAGTTTCTACAGGAATATTATTAGCCCAATTCTCACATAGAAGAAGCCAGGTCTGCTTGGCCAGTGTGTCAAATGGAAACACATCATTCAGTTTGTTAATGATGTTACTCAATTAATCTACTGATAAGCACAAGTATAATGGGATCAAATGTAGCCAAAGGGAGGGAAAATCAATAGGCAATGTTCTATGTAACCATAAGTTCTTCACATATTTGTAACACTCAGTAAATTGTATATACTTCATTTTATATGTGGTTTAAAATTATGTCTAAGTAAGCATTTTGTTACCGGAATACTATCCTCAATGTGTGAGTTGGTGTCACCCTAGCTGAAATAACAAATAGACCCAAAGTATGCAATGTCTCAAACAAAACAGACACGTGGATAATGAACGAGAACATACGTACAGACATTCTCTGGGGGGGATTCTTGAACAGGCAGCTCTTCTCCACCTCTCATTGGATAGGCAGTGACTCAGACCTTTCCCCCTTGTATCTCATGGCTCTGCTTGCTCGTGAGCTTCGTCATTATCAGAAGAAGAAAGCATAGTTAGGATACAACAGTTGCTTAAAGTGAAAGTAAAGTCACTTAGTCGTGTCTGACTGCTAGCGACCCCATGTACTGCAGCCTACCAGGCTCCTCCGTCCATGGGATTTTAAATGGCAAACCACTCCAGTGTTCTTGCCTGGAGAATCCCAGGGACGGGGGAGCCTGGTGGGCTGCTGTCTATGGGGTCGCACAGAGTCGGACACGACTGAAGCGACTTAGCAGCAGCAGCAGCTGCTTAAAACCCTTGTCCCACAAACTGGACATATCTTTGTTGTTGTTTAGTTGCTCAGTTGTGTCCAACTCTTCGTGACCCCATAGACTGCAGCACACCAGGCTTCCCTGTCCTTCACCATCTCCTGGAGCTTGCTCAAACTCATGTCCATTGAGTCATTGATGCCATCCAACCATCTCATCCTCTATCGTCCTTTTCTCCTCCTGCCTTCAATCTTTCCCAGCCATCAGGGTCTTTTCCAGTGAGTAGTTCTTCACATCAGGTGGCCAAAGTAAAGTATTGGAGATTGAGCTTCAGCATCAGTCCTTCCAATGAATATTCAGGTTTGATTTCCTTTAGGATTGACTGCTTTGATCTCCTTGCAGTTCGAGGGAATCTCAAGAGTCATCTCCAATGCCACAGTTACAAAGCATCAATTCTGTGGTGCTCAGCTTTCTTTATGGTCCAAGTCTCACATCCATACATGACCACTGGAAAAACCATAGCGTTGACTGTATAAACCTTTGTAGACAAAAAATGTTTCTGCTTTTTAATACACTGTCTAGATTTGCCATGGCTTTTCTTCCAAGGAGCAAGCATCTTTTAATTTCATGACTACAGTCATCACCCACAATTATCTTAGAGCTAAAGAAAAGAAAGTCTGTCACTGTTTCCACTTTTTCCCCTATCTATTTGCCATGAAGTTATGGGACCAAATGCCATGATCTTTGTTTTCAGAATGTTGAGTTTTAAGCCATTTTTTTCACTCTCCTCTTTCACCCTCATCAAGAGGCTCTTTAGTTCCTCTTTGCTTTCTGCCGTAAGAATGGTATCATCTGCATATCTGAGGTTATTGATATTTCTCCCAGCAATCTTGATTCCAGCCTGTGCTTCCTCCAGCCCAGTGTTTCTCATGATGTACTCTACATATAAGTTAAATAAGCAAGGGGACAATATACAGCCTTGATGTACTCCTTTCCCAATTTTGAACCAGTCTGTTTGTTGTTCCATGTCAGGTTCTAACTGGTACTTCTTGACCTGCATATGGGTTTCTCAGGAGACAGAAAAGGTGACCTGGTATTCCCATCTTTTGAAGAATTATCCATAGTTTGTTGTGACCCACATAGTCAAAGGCTTTATCATAGTCAATGAAGCAGATGTATTTCTGGAATTCTCTTGCTTTTCCTATAATCCAGTGGATGTTGACAAGTTGATCTCTGGTTCCTCTGCCTTTTCTAAATCCAGCTTGGACATCGGGAAGTTCTTGATTCACATATTGTTTAAGTCTCGGTTGGAGGATTTTGAGCATGCTTTTAATAGCATGTGAAACAAGTGATTTGTGTGGTAGTTTGATCATTGTTTGGCATTGCTCTGCTTCGGGATTGGAACAAAAACTGACCTTTCCAGTCCTGTGGCCACTGTAGAGTTTTCCACGTTTGCTGGCATATTTAGTGCAGTACTTTCACAGCATCATCTTTTAGGATTTGAAAGAGCTCAGTTGGAATTCCATCATCTCCACTAGACTTATTAGGCATGATGCTTCCTAAGGCCTACTTAAATTCTCCCTCCAAGATGTCTAGTTGAGTGATCACACCATCATAGCTATCCTGGTCATTAAGATCTTTTTTTGTATAGTATATCTGTATATTTTGTCATCTCTTCTTAATATCTTCTACTTCTGTTAGGCCCATACCATTTCTGTCCTTTATTGTGCCCATCTTTGCATGAAATGTTCCCTTGGTATCTCTAATTTTCTTGAAGAGATTTCTAGTCTTTACCATTCTATTATTTGCCTCTATTTCTTTGCATTGATCACTGAGGAAAGCTTTCTTATCTCTCCTGTCTATTCTTTGGAACTCTGCATTCAGATCGGTGTATCTTGATTTCTCCTTTGCCTTTTGCTTCTCTTTTTCTCAGCTATTTGTAAGGCCTCCTCAGAGAACCAGTTTGCCTTTTTGGATTTCTTTTTCTTAGAGACAGTTTTGATCACTGCCTCCTGTACAATGTTAGGAACCTCCATCCATAGTTCTTCAGGCACTCTGTTTATCAGATCTAATCTCTTGCATCTCTTAGCTACTTCTACTGTATAATCATAAGGGATTTGATTTAGGTCCTACCTGAATGGTCTAGTGGTTTTCCCTACTTTCTTCAATTTAAGTCTGAGTTTTACAATAAAGAGTTCATGGTCTGAGCCACAGTCAGCTCCTGGTCTTGTTTTTGCTGACCGTATAGAGCTTCTCCATCTTTGGCTGCAAAGAATATAATCAATCCGATTTTAGTATTGATCATCTGCTAATGTCCATGTGTAGAGTCTTCTCTTGTGTTTTTGGAAGAGGGTGTTTGCTATGACCAATGTGTTGTCTTGGCAAAACTCTGTTAGCCGTTGCCATGCTTCATTTTGAACTCCAAGGCCAAATTTGCCTGTTACTCCAGGTATCTCTTGACTTCCTACTTTTGCATTCCAGTCCCCTATGATGAAAAGGACATCTTTTTTTATTGTTAGTTCTAGAAGATCTTGTAGGTCTTCATAGAACCATTCAACTTCAGCTTCTTCAGCATTATTGGTTAGGGGCATAGATGTGGATTACTGTAATGCTGAATGGTTTGCTTTGGAAACCAACAGAGATCTTTCTGTCATTTTTGAGATTGCACACAAGTACTGCATTTTGGACTCTTTTGTTGACTATAAAGGCAACTTCATTTCTTCTAAGGGATTCTTGCCCACAGTAGTAGATATAATGGTCATCTGAATGAAATTCACCCATTCCAGTCCATTTTAGTTCACTGATTCCTAAAATATCGATGTTCATTCTTGCCACCTTCTGTTTGACCACTTCTAATTTATCTTGATTCATGGACCTAAAATTCTAGGTTCTTGTGCAACATTTATAGGATATTACAATCTTTACAGCATCAGACTTTACTTTCACCAGCAGACACATCCACAACAGGATGCTGTTTCTGTTTTGGCTCAGCCTTTTCATTACCCCTGGAGCTATTTCTCTGCTCTTCTCCAGTAACCTATTGAGCACCTGTCAACCTGGGGAGTTCATCTTTTGGTGTTATACCTTCTTGCCTTTTTTTTTTTTTTAAATTNACTTTCACCAGCAGACACATCCACAACTGGGAGTTGTTTCTGTTTTGGCTCAGCCTTTTCATTACCCCTGGAGCTATTTCTCTGCTCTTCTCCAGTAACCTATTGAGCACCTGTCAACCTGGGGAGTTCATCTTTTGGTGTTATACCTTCTTGCCTTTTTTTTTTTTTTAAATTATTGTTCATGGTGTTCTTAAGGCAAGAATGCTGAAGTGGTTTGCATTCCCTTCTCCAGTGGGCCACCTTTTGTCAGAACTCTCCACCATCATCCGTCTTTGGTGGGCCTACACAGTGTGGCTCACAGTTTCATTGAGTTAGACAAGACTGTGATCCATGTGATCATTTTGGTTGGTTTCCTGTGATAGTAGATTTCATTTTGTCTGCCCCTTGGTGGATGGCGATAAGAGGCTTGTGAAAGCTTCCTGATGTGAGGGATTGGCTGTTCTAGGGGGAATTGGGTCTTGCTCAGGTGTGCAAGGTCATGCTCAGTTCGGTTCAGTTCAGTCACTCAGTCATGTCAGACTCTTTGTGATCCCATGGGTTGCAGCACACTAGGCTTCCCTGTCTATCACCAACTCCCAAGTTTACTCAAACTCATGCCCATTGAGTCGGTGATGCCATCCAACCATCTCATCCTCTGTCATCCCCTTCTCCTCCTGCCTTCAATCTTTCCCAGCATCAGAGTCTTTTCCAATGAGTTAGTTCTTTGCATTAGGTGGCTGAAGTACTGGAGCTTCACCATCAGCATCAGTCCTTCCAATGACTATTCAAGACTGATCTCTTTTAGGATAGACTGGTTGTATCTCCTTGCAGTCCAAGGGATTCTCAAGAATCTTCTCTAACACCACAGTTCAAAAGCATCAATTCTTTAGCGCTCAGCTTTCTTTATAGTCCAACTCTCACATCCATATATAACTACTGGAAAAACCATAACTTTGACTAGACAGACCTTTGTTAACAAAGTAATGTCTCTGCTTTTTAATATGCTCTCTGGGTCGGTTCATTGCTGCAGTCACCATCTGCAGTGATTTTGAAGCCCCCCAAAATAAAGCCTGTCACTGTTTCCCCATCTACTTGCCATGAAGTGATGGGACCAGATTTCATGATCTTAGTTTTCTAAATGTTGATTTTTTAAGCCAACTTTTTCACTCTCCTCTTTCACTTTCATCAAGAGGCTCTTTAGTTCGTCTTCGCTTTCTGCCGTTAGAGTGGGGTCATCTGCTTGTCTGAGGTTATTGATACATCTCCTGGCAATCTTGATTCCAGCTTGTGCTTCATCTAGTCCAGCATTTCTCATGATGTACTCTGCATATATAAGTTAAATAAGCAGGATGACAATATACAGCCTTGATGTGCTCCTTTCCCAATTTGGAACCAGTCTGTTGTTCCATGTCCAGTTCTAACTGGTGCTTCTTGACCTGCATAAAGATTCTCAGGAAGCAGGTCAGGTGGTCTGGTATTCCCATCTCTTTCAGAATTTTCCACAGTTTGTTGTGATGCACACAATCAAAGGCTTTGGTATAGTCAATAAAGCGGAAGTAGATTTTTTTTGGAACTCTCTTGCTTTTTCCAGCAATGATCCAGCGGATGTTGGCAATTTGACCTTTGGTTCCTCTGCCTTTTCTAAAACCAGCTTGAACGTCTGGAAGTTCACAATTTACATATTGTTGAAGCCTGACTTGGAGAATTTTGAGCATTTCTTTACTAGCGTGTGAGATGAGTGCAATGGTGTGATAGTTTGAGCATTCTTTGGCATTGTCTTTCTTTGGGACTGGAATGAAAACTGACTTTTCCAGTCCAGTGGCCACTGCTGAGTGTTCCAAATTTGCTGGCATATTGAGTGCAGCACTTTCACAGCATTATCTTTTAGGATTTGAAATAGCTCAACTCCATTACCTCCACTAGCTTTGTTCATAGTGATGCTGCCTAAGGCCCACTTGACTTCGCATTCCAAGATGTCTGGCTCTAGGTGAATGATCACACCGTTGTGATTATCTCGATTGTGAACATCTTTTTTGTATAGTTCTTCTGTATATTCGTGACACCTCTTCTTAGTATCTTCTGCTTCTGTTAGGTCCACCCCATTTCTGCCCTTTATTGTGCCCATCTTTGCATGAAAAGTTCCCTTGGTATCTCTAATTTTCTTGAAGAAATCTCTAGTCTTTCCCATTCTATTGTTTTCCTCTATTTCTTTGCATTGATCACTGAGGAAGGCTTTCTTATCTCTCCTGGCTATTCTTTGGAACTCTGCATTCAAATGGGTATACCTTTGATTTCTCCTTTGCCCTTTGCTTCTCTTCTTTTCATAGCTGATTGCAAGGCCTCCTCAGAAAATCATTTTGCCTTTTTGCATTTCTTTTTCTGGGGATGCTCTTGATTGCCCCTTCCTATACCATGCCACAAACCTCCGTCCATAGTTCTTCAGGTACTCTCTCTACTAGATATAATCCCTTGAATCTCTTTGTCACTTCCACTGTATAATCATAAGGGATTTGATTTAGGTCATACCTGAATGATCTAGTGATTTTCCCTACTTTTTTCAATTTAAATCTGAATTTTGCAATAAGAAGCTCATGGTCTGAGCTACATTAGCTCCCAGGCTTGTTTTTGCTGACTGTATAGAGCTTCTCCATCTTTGGCTGCAAAGAATATAGTCAATCTGATTTTTATATTGACTATCTGGTGACCATGTATTTCTTGACTTCCTACTTTTGCATTCCAGTCCCATATAATGAAAAGGACATCTTTTTTGGGAGTTAGTTCTAGACGTTCTTGTAGATCTTCATAGAACAATTCAACTTCAGCTTCTTCAGCATTATTGTTTAGGGCATAGATTTGGATTACTGTGATATTGAATGGTTTGCCTTGGAAACGAACAGAGATCATTCTGTCATTTTTGAGATTGCATCCAGGTACTGTGGACTCTTTTGTTGATTATGATGGGTGCTCCATTTCTTCAAAGGGATTCTTTCCCACAGTAGGAGATATAATGGTCATCTGAGTCAAATTCACCCATTGCAGTCCATCTTAATTTGCTAATTCCTAAAATATTGATGTTCATTCTTGCCATCTTCTGTTTGACCACTTCCAATTTGCCTTGATTCATGGACCTAACATTCCAGGTTCCTATGCAATTTTGCTCTTTACAGCATCAGACCTTACTTCCATCACCAGTCACATCCACAACTGGATGTTGTTTTTGCTTTGGCTGCATCTCTTCATTCTTTCTGGAGTTAGTTCTCCACCAATCTCCAGTAGCATGTTGGGCAGCTTCTGACCTGGGGAGTTCAGCTTCCAGTGTCCTATATTTTTACCTTTTCATACTGTTCTTGGGGTTCTAAAAGCAAGAATATTGAAGTGGTTTGCCATTCCCTTCTCCAGTGGACCACATTTTGTTAGAACTCTCCACCATGACCCATCCTTCTTGGGTGGCCCTACAAGGCATGGCTCATAGTTTCATTGAGTTAGACAAGGCTGTAGTCCATGTGATCAGACTGGTTAATTTTCTGTGATTGTGGTTTTCAGCCTGTCTGCCCTGTGATGGGAGAAGGATAAGAGGCTTATGGAAACTTCCTGATGGGAGAGACTGACTAAGGGGGAAACTGGGTCTTGTTCTGATGGGCAGGGCCATGCTCAGTGAATCTTTAATCCAATTTTCTGTTGATGGGCGGGGTTGTGTTCCCTCCCTGTTATTTGACCTGAGGCCAAACTATGGTGGAGGTAATGAAGATAATGGCAACCTCCTTCAAAAGGACCCATGAAGGTACTGCTACACTCAGTGTCCCCCCCCTTGCAGCAGGCCACCGCTGACCCATGCCTCCCCCAGAGTCTCCTGGACACTCAGGGCAAGTCTGGGTCAGTCTCGTGTGGGGTCACTGCTCCTTTCTCCTGGGTCCTGGTGCACACAGGTTTCTGTTTGTGTCCTCCCAGAACCTGTTTCCCCAGTCCTGTGTAAGTTCTTGCTGCTCTATGATTGGTTAATGGTGACCTCCTCCAAGAGGGCTTATGCCATACCCAGGTCCTCTGTGCGCAGAGCCCCTACCCCTGTGGCAGTCCACTGCTGACCGTGCCTCCTCAGGAGACACACAAACACAGTTCTGTCTCAGTCTCTGTGGGATCTCTGGGTCCTGGTGCATACAAGGTATGTTTGAGCCCTCTGAGTGTCTCTGGTGGGTATGGGGTTTGATTCTAAATGTGATTTCGCCCCTCCTACCATCTTGCTGGAGCTTCTCCTTTGCCCTTGGGCATGGGGTATCTCCTCAAAGTTGCTCCATCACTGCACAGCCGCCACTCCAAAGCCTACTGTCTTGGTGTGGCCTCTCTGTCCTTGGGTGTGGGGTATCTCCTCACAGTCACTCCAGCACCCATGGTAAATCTTTAATCCAATTTTTGTTGATGGGTGGGGCTGTGTTCCCTCCCTGTAGTTTGTCCTGGGGCCAAACTATAATAAAGGTAATGGTGCAGCTGCTGCTGCTGCTGCTAAGTCACTTCAGTTCTGTCCGACCCCATAGACGGCAGCCCACCAGGCTCCCTAGTCCCTGGGATTCTCCAGGCAAGAACACTGGAGTGGGTTGCCATTTCCTTCTCCAAAGGTAATGGCAATCTCCTCCAAAAGGATTCATACCGACATGCCACGCCTCCCAGGTTTCTGCAGTCAGTGTCCTTGATCCTGTGGCTGGCCAATGTTGACACAAGCCTCCACCATAAACTCCCAAACACTCATAAGCAAGTCTGCCTAAGTCTCTTGTGGGGTCACTACTCCTTTCTCCTGGGCCCTGGTGTGCACAAGTTTTTGTTTGTGCCCTCCAAGAGTCTCTGTTTCCCCAGTCCTGTGGAAGTTCTGTAATCAAATTCCACTCCCTGAGGTTTTCAGTCCCTTTGCCAGATCCCCAAATTGGGAAATCTGTTGTGGGCCCTAGAATTTTCACAATAACGTGAGAACTTCTTTGGCATAATTGTTCTCCAGTTGTGGCTCTATAGTCCTACTGGTGAACTCCTTCAAAAGGACTTATGCCACATGCCGGGCCTCCCAGGCTTGTTGCTGCCAGAGCCCCTTTCCCCGTGGCAGACCACTGCTGACCCGTGCCTCCACGGGAAACACTCAAACACTCAAAGGCAGGTCTGGCTCAGGCTCTTCTGGTGGCTCCTTCCCCTGGATCCCAGTGCCCACAAGGTTTTGTTTGCACCCTCTTGAGCTTGCCTGGTGGGTATGAGGTTTGATTTTAAACGTGATTGTGCCCCTCCTACCTTCCTGCTGAGGCTTCTTCTTTGCCTTTGGATGTGGGGTATCTTTTTGGGGTGGGATCCAACATTCTCTTGTCGATGGTTGTTCAGCAGCTAGTTGTGACTTTGATGGTCTCTCAGGAGATGAGCACATGCCCTTCTACTCTGCCATACTCTCTAGTAGAAGGACGTATCTTATTCTCTTATAAACCAATGACTAGAACCCACATGAGATCCAACTGCAAAAAGGAGGCTGAGAGAGTACACTTGTGCACAAGTTGAAAAAGGAGAACTCAGCATTCTCAGCCACGTTGTACGTTAAATTATTACAGGATCAATATCTAACAGGGGATTACCAAACCAAAAAGTGTAGCAACTGCCTCACTGTATTGATAGAGTTACTATGTTAAACACCTTAAAATGTGCTAAAAGTCTGACAAAACTCGTGCCAATGAGTCAGGTCTTCAGTATGGACTCTAAGAACAATGACTTTGGATTTTTACTGTCATTTTTGTTTTCCCCAATTATTGCTTTTTGCCTAGTTCTTAATGGGTGAATTGATGAGGTAAATTAATATAGTAATTTAATTTTTAAGTGTTAGATCCTCAAAGGAGAGCTATTGAATGTTTCTACAATAATAGGTTCTGAAGATAAAAATAATAAAGTCCATTTATCAGCTTTATTATTTATCAGTTTTATATTTATCAACTTTATCATTCCTAAAGATGACAAAATCACTAATTAAAAAAAAAAAACCCGCAACAGTCAATATGTTATAAACTTTAGCTACGTATATAAAAATAGTCTCCACAGGTAACTATGATCACTTTTCAATGGATAAGATATACATACTGACACTGTTATCTTTCTAAAATGTCTTCATTCTTAAAGTTTATGACATAGGATGTTTTTAAATGCAAAATTGTTTCATAATGAAATTGCTTAGTGCTAAAGCACCACCATTTGTGAGTTTGAAAGAGTTACCATATTACAATAAATTTATGGGTCCACACATAAATATACATGCAAATGGAAATAGATAAGTAGATAAATAGTTGATGGATAGAGTGCTCTTTCAAGGTTTTAAACGGTGAGTATATGGTTCTATTTGGTTTATCTAGCCTGTAGTGACTAATGTGATTATATCTGAAGAGTTAAGAGGTTGACTTTCTAAAATCCAGCCATATTTGCTTTTAGATTCTGTTACTTACTATAAACATAGCCTTGAGTGAATTTAATTTCACTTATCTCAGTTTCCTCACCTGATAAAGACCTAAAACCTCCTGAAACAGGCATGTTGAAATAGTCACCTGAGATAATGAAAGCCAAGGGCTTATACTGCGTGCACCTTTGATGTTCAGTATCCATTAGTCTCTTCCTCATTCCTTGTCTGTGATTCTGCATTTAAAATATCACCACCACCACAATTAGTACCACCAACTTTGTCCTCACAAGACATTGCTAAAGAGGACCTTTAATGTGGTTGACAATCATATTTTATTTTTACTCTCCCAAGTTAAAATTTTGTTAAAATTTCACATTAAAAAAAAAAACTATAGCAAGGTATAAATAATACTTCTTGCTCTGACTAAAAATAATTCTGACACTTTATATTCTTTTTGAAAATTTCAGTCCAATGTGGTGTGAAATTCTGGGCTGAAAATCTGCATTTCTGGTGAAAATACTTATTTAACTTAGTGGCACAGATATGGAAGATGAGAAGAAATTCTATTTTATAATTTTATGACAAAAATTGCCTTGAAGAAGGAGATCAGGCATTCTTCAGTGCATAGTTGACTCTGAAATTTCACAGGTAGTGAAATACCAACTCTGTCCTAGTTGTAGCTGAACTAATGTATTATAAAAGCATATCTATTCCTATCATTTCAATTCAGGAAGAATAGTCTTGCTTTTTCACAAAAATAACTCTTTTATTAAAGAGAAAACTCTCAACTAAATAAATCATAATCTTGACCACAAATAAACTCTTGTGGTTTTATAGTCTAACCCTTACTTCATAATTGGTGAGACTAAACGAAATGGCTTATATCCTTAAGGATAAATATAGTAAAACTGCTCCTTTGTAAATAAGTATAACGTTACAAGGTAAAAATGTACATGCACAAAATGATAGAGTCACTTTCTTATTTCTAGCTTGTCCATTTAACTTTTTAAAGCATATTGAACTAAAAGTATAGTCAGTCTTACAACAGTGTTCTTTGCATTTTATGGATACTTCAGAATCATTATTTAAGTCTTACTTGAACTGTATGAAGGTGCCATTTTTGTAGGTCAAAGATGGTCAAATCTTGGTCTTTCTACATCTCTAAAAATGGCATTACCAAAATCAAAATTGAGTGTGTGTGTGTGTGTTCAGTTGCTGAGTCATGTCCAACTCTTTACAACCCCATGGACTGTGGCCTTCCAGGCTTCTCTGTCTGGCAGAGAAAGGCAAGGATAGTGGAGTGGATTGGCATTTCCTTCTCCAGGGGATCTTCACAACCTAAGGATCAAACCCACATCTCCTGCATTGGCAGATGGATTCTTTACCACTGAGCCACTTGGGAATCCCAAAACTGAGTATAATAGTGATGAAATTATAAAATCCAAATAGTTCAGACATATCAAACTTGAAACACAACCAATATTTTTTATGATGTTTTAATTGTCAATGAACACTTAGGAGAAAACAGATCTTTAGTGTGAAACTGGTAATAGAATATCAGTGCTTTGGGGGAAAATGGTCTTCTATACAAATGGAATCTGAACAACTGTTGTAAACAAATTAAGGGTAATTTAAAATATATAAATATCATTCAATGCCAAAAGTATGTCAATCAAATAAATCTAGTTGATACAATATTCTTATTTAGATATTCTCTAAATAAGTGTATTGTGTATCTTATAAATAATTTATTTCATTATAAAAAAGAGTTTGTAGAACAGACTTAAATTTTTAACCAAGTTTTTTTTTTTTTTAACTTTGAAAAAATATTTTTGCAAACACCTGTTCCTCATCTCTACATTAAAAACTATTGGA
>SJYR01001087.1:1008949-1087565 GCA_006410655.1 Kobus ellipsiprymnus | reverse complement strand
ACTATTGGAACAATCTCAGTAACATTATTGGGCATACTGTGAATTTCTTATGCAAGGACTTGTCACTTTTATTCAAATGAAAATACTACATTAGGGTAAGAAAATGCCTTGATATACTGACCAAAAATGTGAGAAAGACATAGAAAATCTTTAAGATTTATGGGTAAGGATTAAAGAGAACAATGCCTACTGCAGTGCTCAGATTAGTAGAATTGAAGAGGGGCAAGTCCTTGTATGCTGCTGCTGCTGCTAAGTCGCTCCAGTCGTGTCCAACTCTATGTAACCCCATAGACGGCAGCCCACCAGGCTCTGCTGTCCCTGGGATTCTCCAGGCAAGAACACTGGAGTGGGTTGCCATTTCCTTCTCCAATGCATTAAAGTGAAAAGTGAAAGTGAAGTTGCTCAGTCGTGTCCGACTCTTCGCGACCCCATGGACTGCAGCCTACCAGGCTCCTTTGTCCATGGGATTTTCTAGGCAAGAGTACTGGAGTGGGTTGCCATTGCCTTCTCCAAGTCCCTGTATAGAAGGAAGTAAACTCAGCAGTTTTCAGATTGTATGATTTAGATTGGTCAGATCTGTGTTTAATTCTTTGCTCCCGCCATGTACTAGCTATTTGATATTTGGCACATTATTTAACACATATGTGTCATCAGTTATATCATCTGACCAATTACTGTTGTTGTTCAGTCTCTAAGTTGTGTCCAGCTCTTTGCACATACATGGACTGCAGCACACCAGACTATTCTTCCTTGACTACCTCCTGGAGTTTGCTCAATTCATTTCCATTGAGTTGGTGATGCCATCCACCCATCTCATCCTCTGCCATCCCTTTCTCGTTTTGCCTTCAGTCTTTCCCAGCATGAGGATCTTTTCACATGAAGTACCCAAAATACTGCAGCTTAAACTTCAGCATCAGTCCTTCCAATGAATATTCAAGGTTGATTTCCTTCAGGGTTGACTGGTTTGCTCTCCTTGCAGTGTAAAGGACTCTGAAGAGTCTTCTTTAGCACCCCAGTTTGAAGGTATCAGTTCTTTGGTGCTCAGCCTTCTTTATGGTCCAACTCTCACATACATACATGAATACTGGAGAAACTATAGCTTTAACTATACAGCCCTTTGTTGGCAAAGTGATGTCTCTGCTTTTTAACATGCTATCTAGGTTTTTCTTCCAAGGAGCAAGCATCTTTTAATTTCATGGCTACAGTCACTGTTCATAGTGGTTTTGGAGCCCAAGAAAAGAAATCCTGTCACTGTGTCCATTTTTTCCCCTTCTACATGTCATGAAGTGATGGGGCCAGATGTCATGATCTTAGTCTTTTGAATATTGAATTTTAAGCAAGCTTTTTCACTCTCCTCTTTCACCCTCATCAAGAGACTCTTTAGTTTCTCTTCACTTTCTGCTATTAGAATGGTATCATCTGAATATCTGAAGCTGTGGATATATCTCCCAGCAATCTTGATTCCAGCTTGTGATTCATCAAGCCCACCATTTTGCATGATATACTCTGCATATAAATTAAATAAGCAGGGGGGAAATATAGTCTTATTGTACATCTTTCCCAATTTTTAACCAGTCCATTGTTCCATGTCTGATTCTAACTGTTGCTTCTTGTCCTGCATACTGGTTTCTCAGGAGACAGGTAAGGTGGTATATTCCCATCACTTTAACAATTTTCCATAGTTTGTTGTGATCCACACAGTCAAAGGTTTTAGCATAGTCAGTGAAGAAGAATAGGATGTTTTTTCTGGAATTCCTTTGCTTCCTTCAAGATCCAGTGATTGTTGGCAATTTGATCTCTGGTTCCTCTGCCTTTTTGAAGCCCAGCTTGTACATCTGTTAATTTCTTAGTTCACATACTGCTGAAGCCTGGCTTGAAGGATTTTGAGCATAATCTTGCTAGAATGCGAAATGAAACCAACTGTACAGTGGTTTCAACATTCTTTAGCATTGAAATGAAAATTGACCCTTTCTGGTCCTGTGGCCACTGCTGAGTTTTCCAAATATGCTGACATATTGAGTGCAGCACTTTAACAGCATCATCTTTTCAGATTTAAAACAGATCAGCTGGAATTCCATTACCTCCACTAGCTTTGTTCATAGTAATGCTTCCTAAGGCCCACTTGACTTTACACTCCAGGGTATTCAGCTCTAGGTGAGTGACTGCAGCATCGTGGTTACCTGGACCTTTAAGACCCTTCTTGTATGGTTCTTCTGTGTATCTTGCCACTTCTTCTTAATCTCTTCTGATAGGACTGATAATAATACATAATTGCATACCTCAGAGTGGTTATGGGGATCAAAATAAATGATAAGTGTGACTCGCCTTGGGTAGTGTCTAGCACCTAGGAAATACTAAAAATATTAATCCTTGTTACTATTATTAAGGAAAGGGCTTTTAAGGCAAGTACGACTGATCTGGAGACAAGCAGAAGCATGCTTGGGTAAAACAAACTCTAGGTCCTGCCTCCAGGCCTCCTTTTAATTCATCAACATCTCCAGAAGAAGCATTTATTTTCCTGAGTGGAAGAAAGTCCTGAATAGTCTTTTTCCTCCCACTCTCTCCACCTATTTTACTAATATCCCAGCAAACTGCTAATCCATGCTATGGTTGTCTATTGCTGTGTAGCAAAATAGCACATGCTTAGCAGCTTAAAAAACACACATTTATTATCCCAGAGTTTCCATGAGTCAGGCTGCTAAGAATAGTCTAGCTGGATTCTCTGCTCAGGGTGCCCCAAGGCTACTAGTGAGGTGTCTTATTGTGATATCCACAGGAGCTATAATGTCACTTGAGGCACATTGCCAGAATTCAGTTGCTTGTGGTTATAGACTGAGGTCCTGAGTTCTTGGGTAACTCATAAGATTTCTTTCTGCATCTTCAAAGCCATATGAGAATATCTTTCCTGATTTTAGCCTTTCTTTTCAGGTGGAGGGCTGATAATATTTTAAAGGCTAGATTTGATAGGTAGCTAGGTCAGGTCCACCCAGGATAATCAGCGTTTGATTGACTCAAAGTCAGTGAATTTGTGGCCTTAAGTACATCTGCAAAATCTCTTACCTTTGCCATCTAACAAATTCTAGCCACAGGAGTTGTATCATATCTCAGGTCCTGTCTACACTTAGGAGTCGATTATACTGGGCATCCATACCAGGGGGCTGGAATCTTGGGAACCATATTCAAATTTTGCCTCTCCTATCTCTAAACTGTTTCAAATAAATAAAAGGCTTTTCATTTGGCAATTGAGGATAAATTTAAAAGCCAAGGCTTTTAAAGGAAGGCAGCAATTTAATATGCGTGTATGTGATAAATTGCTTCATTTGTGTCTGACTCTTTGCAACCCCCTGGACTATATAGCCCACCAGGGTCCTCTGTCTATGGAATTCTCTAGGCAGGAATACTACAGTGGATTGCCATTTCCTCCTCCAGGGGATCTTCCCAACCTAGAGATTGGACCTGCTGCTCCTGCATTACAGGCATAATTTTTACTGCTTGAGCCACTGTTATCAATACACAAACAATTGAAGTATAGTCAATCAACACATTTTGATCAGAATCTCCTGTTTGATGTTAAAAGCTGCATGAAGAGAGAAAGAATCCTGAGAGTATCTATATTATCAGTGTGAAAGGAGAGAAAGAAAACTTTGCCTCTCCTCCAAAGACAAATTTCCAATACTTACTGCAAATGTGTTCTGAGTCTGTCCAATTTTACCTTTCAATGACAGGGCAGAGAGAGTGAGCACGGTGGGGTTCTAATCAGGTAGCTAGTGAACAGTCAGATTTACATCAGTTCAGTTCAGTTCAGTTCAGTCGGTCGCTAGGTCGTGTCCAACTCTTTGCGACTCCATGAATCACATCACGGCAGGCCTCCCTGTCCATCCCCAGCTCCCGGAGTTCACTCAGACTCACATCCATCAAGTCGGTGATGCCATCCAGCCATCTCATCCTCTGTTGTCCCCTTCTCCTCCTGCCCCCAATCCCTCCCAGCATGAGAGTCTTTTCCAGTGAGTCAACTCTTTGCATGAGGTGGCCAAAGTACTGGAGTTTCAGCTTTAGCATCATTCCTTCCAAAGAAATCCCAGGGCTGATCTCCTTCAGAATGGACTGGTTGGATCTCCTTGCAGTCCAAGGGACTCTCAAGAATCCTCTCCAACACCACAGTTCAAAAGCATCAATTCTTCGGCGCTCAGCCTTCTTCATAGTCCAACTCTCACACCCATACATGACCACAGGAAAAACCATAGCCTTGATTAGACGGACCTTAGTCGGCAAAGTAATTATAAATATTTTCTTGTTTTCCATGATACATTAATCCTTATAGTACAATTAGTTTGGATTAAATGAGGCATCACTACATTTATTTATGGATTCTTACATTTTTTGAAGCACCTTAATCAGTTTTAGTCTTTCACAAGCATGAAATTAGATATACAGTTTATAATGTTCTTGATGGAAATAGTGTAAGTCGACACCTTTCCTCAAATAAGTACAGTTGAGTAACATTTAAGAAATGAAAGTCTATTAAAATGCATTACTATATATAAAATTGATAATGAAAAGGACCTACTGTGTAGCACTGGGAACTATATCTTGTAATAATCTATAGTGAAAGAAAATATTAAAAAGAATATATATCTATGTATAGGTGAATCACTTTATTGTATACCTGAAACTAACACAATCAACTATGGCTCAATAAAAATTTTAAAAAAAGGAATACACGAAAAAAGCTTTCTTGAAAAAAAGAAAAGACAATCATAAGTAAACTCTGAACCACAAATAAGGCTTTTTTGTACTATTTCAAAGTCTTCAGATGATACACTATACTGTTAGGTCTATGGTATAGCTAATTTCACTATAAGAGTTATTAACTGGGAGGTAGGGTAGACTTAAGTAAGAACTAGAATGGGAATGGAGTGACTGATCACTCAATAAATTCAATAAAAATAGTCATACCAGTAATTGAATTAAATTTTACCTAAACTTCTACCTTAGAAATTTAATTCCAGATTCTATCAATTTTTTTTTTCCTTTTTTTTCCCCATGCATTAAGTGGAGTGACATACAAGTGAAAATAAGCAAGGTCTTTGCAGTCAGATCTACAATGGCATTCTAGGTCTGCCACTAGCTCACTGGATAGTACTGGGCAAGCTACTTACCCTCTCTGGGTAAGTAAAACAAGAATTGTATCCAGTTTGTAGGACTGAGTTAATGATAGGAAAAAAAAAAAACATCAAAAAGTATACAACAGAATGCCCAGCTATAGAAGAGTGATGACAAATGTTAGAGTGACAAGTCTTTATACTACCATTGAGAGGCCAGGTTGTTTTACTGAATATGATAGAAATGGCATTACTGGAAACTGCTCGTGAAATTCTAAGGAATGTCATAGATTCAAAATCATTGAGCAAATCATAGGAGAGAAAGCACATGTTAATTATTCAGTTTTAAAACCATTTATAATATTAATATTCTATGACTCTAATAAGTAAACTTTCTAGGAAAACAGAGTGTATCTACTAATTAAATAATTTATTTGTACTTCCTCACATCTTAAAAAAGGAAAGTAAGTCAGAGTAATGGAAAAGATAAAGAAATATATAACATACAAACTATTATTTTGCTGCTGTGCTATTCTTAGTCGTGTCCGACTCTTTGTGACCCCATGGACTGTAACCGACCAAGGTTCTCCATCCATGGGGATTCTCCAGGCAAGGATACTAGAATGGGTTGCCATGCCCACCTCCAGGAAATCTTCCCAACCAAGGGATCGAACCTACATCTCTTGCTTTGTGGGTTCATTCTTTACTGTCTAAGCCACCAGGGAAGCCCATTTTGCTGCTAGTGAGATTCATATCTGGCTCTTACTTTCCTGGTGGCCAGGGCAAAAAAGAAAAAAAATAACACTTTTTAAGAAGTAAAAACTTTTTCTGGACTTTAATCCTGAAAATATTATCTCATACTATTCTTTATATATGCTGCTGCTGCTGCTGCTGCTAAGTCTCTTCAGTCGTGTCCGACTCTGTGCGATCCCGCAGACGGCAGCCCACCAGGCTCCCCCATCCCTGGGATTTTCCAGGCAAGAACACTGGAGTGGATTGCCATTTCCTTCTCCAATGCATGAAAGTGAAAAGTGAAAGTGAAGTCGCTCAGTCCTGTCTGACTGTTTTGCGACCCCATGGCCTGCAGCCTACCAGACTTCTCCGTCCATGGGATTTTCCAGGCAAGAGTACTGGAGTGGGGTGCCATGAGTAGTGCCAAAAGAATTTTCATTTTGCAGTTTCTTTTAAAGATCCTTAGTAGAAAATTAATATATAATATTAAATACAACTCAAGGAAGATTTGCTTAGCTAACTAAATCTAATAAACGTATTCCTATGGAATCAACCTTATTCCTTCCTACTCTATCTATATATCTGAAAATTTAATACAAATAGCCTATTCAAAGCAGTCAAAGCAATTGGGATTTTAGGCAGTATATAGGAAAATACCCACATACCATTCCCAGTTGTTGACTGCTAACAGCAAATGTTTCAGTGTACAAAAGATTTTTCTGGAATCTCAGAGTCAAGAAAAATCAGTTCAAACCCAGCCTGGCCACAGTGAGTATAGGCAAGTCACTTTGCTTCCTAGTACAGTTATTCACCAAACCTTAAGTGAGGTAAGTGGACTAGACAGGCGCCACCTCATTCTAGAACTATGCCCGCAACAAGGTCTGGCACAGAGAGTACATTCCATAAATAAAAGTTAAGAGTGGATCCTATTCCTGTGTGATGGTGAAGTGAAAGTGAAAGTCGTTCAGTTGTGTCTGACTCTTTGCCACCCCATGGACAATACAGTCCATGGACTTTTCCAGGCCAAAATGCTAGAGTGGGTAGCCTTTCCTTTCTTCAGGGGATCTTTCCAACACAGGGAGCAAACCCAGGTCTCCAGCATTGCAGGTGTATTCTTTACCATCTAAGCCACTAGGGAAGCTCTGATCGTACTGGTCTGATTTAATCAGTCTAATGTCAGTGAGAATTAGTTGATGTAAGTATTAATACTTGATATTTCTCTATTCAAAGAAAGCAGATGATAGCAAAAAAAAAAAAAGGCTTTAGGTATATAATACCCAAGTTTCTCAACATAGGCATAGTTACATTTTAGACTAGATACTTCTTTCTTGTGAGAGATGTCCTGTATCTTGTAGGTGATTCAGCGGCATCTCTGGCTTTTACCCACTAGATATCAGTAGCCCTTTTTTTCAAGTTGCAGCAGCTAAACTGTCTAGAGACAATTAGACCTCATTTGAGAAAATTTTGTATATATGAACTGGTGTGTATATGTGTGTGTGTTTAAGTGTGTGCCCATGCAGATAGTGTTGTCTGTCACATACTATGTACTTTTATTGTACCTTGAATATATGAGATCAATAATTATCAATTATTAATTTTATGTACTTCCATGACATAATAGATAACACAATTATCCCAACAGTGTCTTCTTATTCTGAATACAGCATGACTGGCATCTAAAAGAATTGAGTGTTTTCCAAAATTAAAGCTAATGTACTTCATTCCATTGCTTATGGTTCTTGATGAAAATCATGCAAACACAAGCAGTCTGATGTTATTTTTTTGTTTACAGTATTACTGTGTTGTTTTGGTTAACAGAATGAAAAACAGCACTGTAATTCTACAAGTAAAAATGTTTTATTCTTAGTTTGTTTCATCAATAAAGACTGACGTTTTTGCAAGAAAGATGTTATACTATTGAAATTAACTCTTAGTCAATTGTAAATAATTGTATTATATCGGTATGTTATCATGAAGATTAGAAATCATTTCCTACAGAATCATGTTTTTGCTTCCTCAGCACTGTTTCAATTGAAAGGAATTTGAATGAAGTGCATCTCATTACTAACATAAAGTAGATGGAGCTTGAATAATTTTTATATTTATTTTCCATGGATGGCTATTACATTTCTTATCCTATCTATCCAAATTTTATAAAATAAATTGTTTTAATCCATCCTTTGGAGAGGAGCAATGAATTTATTTTTGCAAAAGCTCTGCATCTGAATATACTGTAATATGCATAAAGCTCTGTTAACACAGTTATTTATATAAAAAGTGTAGCTGCCTTACCTTTTATTTAATTTACATACTTTATTTACTTCTGACAGGTTCTTCTCCTTGCATTTTTATTTACGTACCAAAAATGTCTTTTCAGATAAGTCAACTAAAACTTTAATATACTGTATAATTTAAAACTCCATAAAATGTTTTATGTATTATATAGTTTCGTATGAATTTTTAGCCTGATGGTATAGAATTTTGGAAATATTTCATCAATTCCTATACAACACCACCATATTTCTTAAACAGTATGGGAAATAGAGTATTGTCTTTTGTTTGAGAACATGTTTAGAAAGAATTATAAAACTTATGCTCAGTCTGTGTGCTCTGAATAGGAAAAAAATCTCTGGATATTTTAAAGAATTGTTATTTTTTTCTTAAAGTATTATGAACTTCATATAATATGGGCATCTCACATCATTAAAGATTTTGGTACTTGTGTTCTAAGTTATACAAAAATGTCATTATTTTTCCATTCAAATGTTAGAAACAATACATTTCCCTTATGTGTTTCATTAGCTGTTACAGTGAAGTAATAATGCCACAGTGCGTCAGTTCCATAAACTTAGCCCTCACCCCTCCCTTTTTTGTATTTATCTTTTGTAAGCATGGTGTGTATTTGTGTAACCCACCATTCATGTTCTTATGAGTTCATGATATAAATAATTTGAAAAATTTCATTCAGTTCCCCAAATTATTCTAGTCATTATGGATGATTCATGAGAGGATTAATCTCTTGGATGTGACATAAAACTCAAGGGGAAAGACACTACCTATCATATCATTTGCAGTTAAGAACATGCTGCATATCTTTAAGCTTTACTTAAAGTGCTTATAGTAATTGGGTGTGCATGCCTTCACTCGGTTAAAACCCAAACAGCAATATGGGAGAGTGTGGTTTGTTTTTTAAATGTGCAAGGAAGGAAAATTAGTGAAATCTGTTTAAGTCACAAAACTGCCTCATTCAGGACCCAATTCAGCAGCATGGAAAAAGTAACTCAACTTAACTGTACTCTAGCATATGTCTAAGCTCACAAATTTCAATTCACTTCAGATTCCTTTCTTTTCCCATGGATCTGCTTGCAAAGAAAAGAGATCCAAAGATGGTAAACAAGTTCAATAGTTCAGTAACTCTAGATTTTCTCAAGGTTTTCAGAATTAAAAAGTGTCCAATTGAAGCCCAGCCCCTCGTGTTTTGGAATGGGGATACCCATACAAATTGTCTTTGTTTTATTATGGGTCTTTCCTCTTTTCCTGCTCACCACCCTCTGTTGCTACCACCAGCATACACAACTACACATATACTCATAGATTTAAACATATAATGTCTTTTGATTTTTTTTTCCATGCAAGGAAAATATGGGGGAAGAAACAAAACTAAGCTAATGAAGAATAGATTTAAGTATTATACAGAGATTGTGGTTTAGTGACCTAAATTGCACCATAATCTTTTAAAGGATTACATACAGTATTTGGGGAGAAAAAAAATGATCTCTCTTTCTATAATGGCATCTGTGTGTAAGAAGATATTATAGGATATGAGCTGTGTGATAGCAGCAGATATTTTCTCTATATCTTTCAGCAATTCAAAGTAGTTCTCAGATACATCTGAGAAGTAGCACTGAAGAATTAGTCTTCATTTATAATCAAACATTCTTGAATAACATTTTCTTCCAATTTTTGTTTTAAAGGTCTAACATTTGATCGTATGTTTTCTTTAGTTAACTTTCTATATTATATGGCAATCTCTGCAGTTATTTTTTCAAAGATAAAAAAGAAAAAAAGCATGCTCAAAATGTAGAAGTTATTTTTGCAGTAACGTATGTCATGATTTTTAAACATTCAGGCCTTTAAACTTTTTTTATAGTGTATGTTCTTGCCAATCCCAGCACAGTTCTACAAAGTAAAATATTTGGCAGTGAATTCATATTAACAGATGGAACAAGAAATTAACACGTTTTTGCTTCGCTAATTCACAGTTCTTTTAATACGCTAATTCTAAATCACCTGTTCTGACTTTGACAGGCTACAGACACCTGTTTGGGGTAATATTCCACAGCTAATTACTACATGAGAAATTCAGTTTCCAACAAAAGGGTTTCTGTGTGAAATTGTCACAGCTAAAAATTAGTAATACCCTATATATGCAAGTATATTTCTGATATCTTAAATACAGTTAGCCTACTACTTATCTTTAACTAAAGAATGGTATAGGAAAACTAGAGACTGTCCTCTTAGTGTTTGAATTCTGTCTATCACACTTTACACCATGGTTGCACTGATCAAGTCAGGATGTTCTTCCCAGTAGCAGTGATTTACTGTAATACTGTATTTTAAATGGCAGGAAAAGAGTATAGAATTTTCAAGTGGCTGGAAAAATTCCTAACTGTGTGTTAAAAATGACTCAGGAGAGTTAAAAAAAAATACTGACAAATGAAAGAGAAAAAGGAAAAACTTAGTCTGGGTAGCATCGTATGGAAGACAGACAATAAATAAACAGGAAGTTCACTGAATTACAGAGTTTGAAGTATGACTGATTTTCATGAAACACCTAGAGGACCATTGATTGTTTGTAAGAGAAAATCAAGCTAATGATGCCAGGAATTTTATGGATATAAAGTCAAGTTCCTTCCACTTCTTGTATCTCAAACTCTTAATGGACAAACTACTTCTATTTACTACTAAACCTTGGTTTTCTTTATATTGTTCCAACAGGGTCGTTTCCCTTCTCTCACCTCAGATTACATCCTTTCACAGCAACTCTTTTCATTTCAGTTTTCCTACAAAACCCTGCTAACATGGGAATGTGGAGGCAAAGAGTGTGTATGTGTGGGAGGGTAGGTTGGTGGAACAAGAAGCATAAATCAGAAACGTAAGGTTTTTCGGTGTTTGTAACATAACGACAGATGCTAAGGTAGAATCTATCTTTAGGTTTGCCAAAGGTTCCATTTTGTGTGTCTGTTTTTTGAGTCTCTCTAATTGCTGTTCAGCTAATGTATGTGGCATTGCTAACGGGTCTTCCTTTGCCACGTTAGGGAAACAGAGAACTTGTCCTTTCTTTAATTAACCTTTATATCCTAATACTCAGAGTGTAGAGTTCACCAGGCAAGCCCTCTTGAAACTTTTAAGATTCATGGTGTTGTATTCTGATTTTGAATAGGTATTGTAACAAAGCATATTTTTAAAATGCATTTTTGTTTTGCAAGACTTCAGGTGGATGAGGAGAAAGCTTGCTTTTTACATTTAGCCTTCTTGTAATTTTGTTTTTCTCCCAATTGCTACTCTAGAAAGCACATGGTCTTTCTCTAAAATCATGCTTTATGACATTGCTATTTGCAGAAATTTAACTGGCAGCCCACCCCAGGAAGATAAAATCCCGTTTCATCCAAGTTTGGTTCCCCTCCTACACCCACACCTGAAACCGTATTTCTGCCAGAGCCTACATTCTGCTAAGGAGGAAACCAATCTTTTATAATACTTTAACATACGTGAATTTTATTTTATTTTTAATTAAAAAATTACATTTCTCATCCAAAAATGCTAGATGACATTTAAAGCTAGAAAAGAGTTTCCAAATAACTCACCTTTACAATTAACTCTTATCAGAACTAGACAGTAACTTCCCTGTACAGGGTATAAGCAAATGGCTATGATGTAGCTGTGAACTGGAAAGGCCTCCATCACCGCTCAAGTTCTCGGCAGAGTTCAGAAGCACAATATCCTGTGGGGAGTTGGTCAGGGCTCAAAGTTCAGAAGAGAGTTACTGGTACAGAATTGGAATAAAATCAATTTTTTTTTGTTTCAGTTAATAAGATGCCTCAAGAATAATCCAAACTTCCTGGTTTTTAAGGGCGGGGGTCGGGGGAACTCTCAGAAGCTTGTTTGTAAATCTAAGTTACCCTGAATACAGTTACAGAAATACATTGCTACCTCTAAAAGAGTTTGAATGAATTAGCTCTAGATTTTAATGCAAAATATTCAATATTTAATATTTAAAGGATAATTACCTTGGAAAGTGTATTTGGGATTTAGAGTCAATGTGAAATTCTTAAGAAAATTGTTCAAGATGATGAATGACATTATAATGAAGTTCACTCATCTGTCCTTAATTAAAACACTTTGACAACTCAATTAATTAAAAAAAAACCTCATAACTCTGATATGTCCTAATTTAACATACTCCTATGTGCAATGTGTAAAATAACTGTCATTTTGCTATAGACTAATACATATGTATATGCCTTTATTTGTATGCATGTATATATGCATATGGAGGAGGGCATGTCAACCACTCCAGTATTCCTGCCTGGAGAATCCCATGAACAGAGGAGCTTAGTGGGCTACAGGCCACAGGGTCGCAAAGAGTTGGGCACAACTGACATGACTTAGCACAGCATGCATATATGTGTATACACATGCATTTTGGGGAGCCTGTTTAATCCTTCAAAGAGGATTGCATATTACAACAGATTAAAGAGTATCGTAGCAACAGTTATATTTCACTTAGTCACTTTTCTAAGCAGGTAAATGGTTAATATAGCAGATATTTAAAGGGGAAATTCTTGTTTCAAGTAACTAGCAGATGCCATTAATTTATTCTCACCATTTATGTCCTTATACTATTTTAAATAATTGCATATATATAGAGCTAGGAGTTGGACACGACTGAGCGACTTCACTTTCACTTTTCACTTTCATGCATTGGAGAAGGAAATGGCAGCCCACTCCAGTGTTCTTGCCTGGAGAATCCCAGGGACGGGGGAGCCTGGTGGGCTGCCGTCTCTGGGGTCACACAGAGTTGGACACGACTGACGCGACTTAGCAGTGCTATATTTACTCTTATTTATAGAATATATGTTAGAAAGAATTGTGACCTTCATTCAAAATTTAATTATATTAATGTGTAATTAATTCATCCTAAGTCATTCTATCATTTATGTCATCCTTCTTAGAATCATGATATTATTCTAGTAACAATATTTTACCATTTACTGAACACCTAATGAGCACCAAATCTTCTCCATAAATTATTGCTGATTCTTGGCTTATTGTTTCATTTCACAAAATAAGTAGCTGGAATCCAAAGAGGTTAATAAATTTTCCTCTAGTCTCAGAGCAGTGGCCAAGATGAAATCCCAACCTGGGACTCTGTAATTGCAGACCTCATTTTTTTTTTCTTATCACTTCATATTGATAATCAACATTTGAGTAGTTAGATATGTAGAGTTCAAGTTTAGTGGTAACTATCATCAAAAACCATAAAGATACATGGATTGTGATAAAGTCAAATGGAGTGTCTAAATAAGAACTCAAGACTAATCTGCATAAAATACCCAAAGGAACAAATTGCTTTGCCTTAGTAACCTATGCAGCAATGTCTATTTATTGCTGGAAGTATTAAAGTCTTAACAGATAATAATGTCAAATAGCATATATTCTAAAAATTCAGATTTCATGCTGTTTAGAAATTATTCATTGACGCTGCTTCTGCCTTCAAGGAGTTTGCAGTTTAGTAAATTACAAAGTTCAAAACTTGATTTTTATTTAGCTTTGCAATGCTTCTTTGTATCTCTATAAATAATATATTTTTATTAGCAAATTTTCTTTAGATTTGTTTTCTTTAATTGTACCCTTTAAAGGTTTTTCTTTTAATTTTTATTCTAAAATATATTTGGGAAATATATTGTAATGGTCTGTTTAGCCCATGACCAGACTGTAATATTCCTGTGTCAAAGACCACAGAAGTCTTATTTTCTAGTCTTTATCACAGCCATTGGTATATGTGCGTGCTAAGTCAATTCAGTCATGTCTGACTCTGAGACCTTATAGACTGCAGCTCGCCAAGTTCCTCTGTCGATGAGAATTCTCTAAGCAAGAATACTGGAGTGGTTTGCCATACCCTCCTCCAGGGGATCTTCCCGACCCAGGGATAAAACCCACATCTCTATTTATTTATTATTTATTTTTAATTGAAAGATAATTGCTTTATGGTATTGTGTTGATTTTTCCAAACATCAATATGAATCAGCCATAGGTATACATATATCCTCTCCCTTTTAAACCACCCTCCCCACCCTGCTCCTCTAGGTTGTTACAGAGCCCCCATCTGAGTTCCCTGAGTCATACAGCCAATCCCTATTGGCTATCTATTTCACATATGGTAATTCATGCTTACATGTTACAAGCTCCATGCTGTCTCCTACACTGGCAGGAGTGCCAAGGCACTCCACTTTCACTAGTGCCACGTGAAGTTTAATAACGCAATGAAAAATGATTGGATGGATGTAACATGTATGCTTGCAAATTCTGGCAGATAACATGTGACAGTGAAGTGAGCAGAAAAAGAATATACACATACAAAACACTGGTAATCCAGATGAGGAAAACTGAAGACTTGAATGACTTCATTTAGCAAACCTTTTATTGAACACCAAGCAACTAAGTCAAATGTGAGGATATGATGATGATGGACAATTACTAGTGGCTAGCCACACTGAATTAACTTTCCAAGGGGAAAGGTACAAAAATGCATTAACAATTAAAGATTGATAATTATTTTATTTGATGATTGTTGTAAAAGTAAAATACATGATGATACAAACTCACTCAGGGGATCTCCTTAGAAGGTAGAGGCGGGGAAAATTCACAGGAAAACTTTTGAGCTGGGATTGAGCAATGTGAAAAAGTAAGAAAAGAATATCCTTCCGAGAGTAGGTGGAAAATTCCTGATTATAAGCACTGAGGACACATATAAAGCAGTCACGCACCTTTTAAGGGAGCCAGTAGCTACATACACATCATGACACGCTCTTTGTCTTCCTTACTTAAATATACATGTGGCTCCAAAACACAGCTAAACATAGGAATTTCTGGGGTGATTTTTTTTTTTTTTTCTGGATACTAGGATGCTTACTATATTGTCAATTGATAAGACACATTGTCTGTATATTATAAAATCTTTACAGGTGCTTCTGTACAGGATAGAGAAACAACAGCAGCAACACTACCATCCCCTTGTGGTTTCTACTATCTAAAAGCCACAATTACAGAGTGATACTAACAACCACTATAAAAATAGTAACACCAAAAACACTGCTAAAATCTGTTCTCTCCAATACTTTTAACTTAGAAAATGACCAGAATACTGTTATACATACCTGAATCACCTTAATTCCCTAAGGAAATATATATTACACATTTATTTGAATGTGTCAAGTAATTTTCAGTACAAATTGATCCAAATTGGGCATGATTTAATGAGAGTTCTAACCATTAGCCTTTCTTCCGAGTGTAGCTAATCAGTCAACCAACAAATTCAGTAAGCAATCATCTAATAAATATGGTCTTCAAACAGGCAGCATTGGCATATCCCAGAGCTTGTTAGAAATGCAAATATCTGGGCCACCCCAGACCTAATGAATCAGAGTCCGTATTCTGACAAGCTTCTCAGATTTGAATGCATAATAAAATTTGGGAAGTTCTTGAACAGTAGGTATGTGTCCAGTCCCCAAGCTAGGTGCTAAAGTACACAGGGGCAATACAAGTTTACCAGGATTTAGCTTTGTTGAATAGACTCTAATTAGGTTTCCCATGTGGGACAGTGGTAAAAGAATCTGACTGTCAGTGGAGGAGATGAAAGAGACTTGGATTCAACCTCTGGATTGGGAGGATCCCCTGGAGGAGGAAAAGGCAACCCACTCCAGTATTCTTGCCTGGAAAACCCGTGGACAGTCTATGGGGTTGCAAAGAGTCGGACACAACTTAGTGACTGAACAACAACAACAAATGAAAACTGGGGGGAAAAATAACAGTTTTTGGCAACTTTGATTTGAATACGATTTGAGTCAAATTCCTAAGTGAATTACTAACCCTGATCCATCACATGAGATTCTCTGATCAGTTCTGTTTCCAAATACGTAAACTTGCTCTAAGTATAATACAGTCCATCAACCTTCAATGTACAGTTTGAATTCCACCATAATTTTCACCCTGCTAAGTCGCTTCAGTCGTGTCCAACTCTGCGACCCCATAGACAGCAGCCCACCAGGCTCCCCTGTCCCTGGGATTCTCCAGGCGGGCACGCCGGAGTGGGTTGCCATTTCCTTCTCCAATGCATGAAAGTGAAAAGTGAAAGTCAAAATCACTTCCTGATTGGCTCCCTGCTTCCTAAATTCCTATTATAGTTTATTTTCCAATAAGTTGTTAAATTCAGTTACTTCTTAAAGAGCTTGGGTTTATTGTTCACCTCCCAGTTGATACTACATAATTAGAGTGTATACACTCCCAGTGGTGTCTTCAAAGGTGACTCAGCAGTGATGTATCCACCTGCAGTGCAGGAGACCCAGCAGAGTGGGTTCCATCCCTGGGTCAGGAATATCCCCTGTAGGAGGGCGTGGCAACCCACTCCAGTATTCTTGCTTGAAGAATCCCATGGGCAGAGGAGACTGGCGGGCTACACAGTCCATAGGGTCGCAAAGAGTCAGACACAACTTATTGACTGAAGGCAGATAATGCTTTGTAAGTTGAAATGTTAAGTTCAGTGGTGGAATGTGGAAGAAAAAAAAGACTACTTCGATAAGTAGGTAATATGGCGATGGCATTTTCAGAAGATTAAATGGCATGCTTGAGAATGGAGATATGTAGTGTTATTTAGGAAACTGTGAAAGAACTTTTGGAATCCACAGTTAGTTAGAAATATGACCAGTAACCAGCTTATGGTGGATTTATCTCCTGAACTAAGGAATGTGTACTATATTCTATAGACAGTTTTTTTTTTTAAATATAAAATAGACATGTGTTCAGAATGACGGTTTAGGAGGGCTCATACAAAGTCAGTGTGCAGGATGAACTCGCTTGGGAAGAGGCTGCACAGCGAAACAGCTGGCTAGAGATTCCAAACTGTGTATGAAAAGTAGCCTAGGTTAAGAGGTGACATTGGGAATACAGTGTATTCAATGAGTTAATAATAGATAAACCATAGAAGAGCACATATCAAGAGAAAATACTATGTGAGCAATTGCTATATTCTTCACCACTAGTATGGCATTATAAAAATACCACAGAACTTTCCCACAATAGGAACAACGAGGGTGCTAATATAAACTGTGTAGGAAAAATATTCTTCTGGAGATAAGGATATTATCATTTTCAACTGCTTTAAAACTCGAATTATCAGACTGTATTTTAATGCAACAGTTCTTGCCATTACAAATCTAAAAAAAAAAAGGTGTCTGTTCTCATCTTCTCAGAAAAAACCGTAGCCTTGCTTCTTTCAGATAGTCAACGCAAGAGACAAGAGTTTTTCCTGTATTTCAAAGTGCCTTTTCATTTGTTTGCTAGATGGTAAGCCCTTCATACACACATTATCTTGTATACTTCATTGTTTCCACTTTCTGAATAATAGTTTTCTTAACCAAAAATGAGAATATTAAAATGGACCTGAAAGATTGGGGTGAGGGTGGTAAATGATAAAATATAAGAGTCAGGCTTCATGCCAGAGTGGGACCTTAATAAATATTTGTTGAATGTTCTTTCCTACCATCAACTAGTATAGTACCTTGGCATTGTAATGCTCAATAATTGCTTATCAAATCAATGAGTGTTGCTGAATTTGCACTGATTACTAACACTAAGCACTGCTTTTTTAAATCATTGACCAGTACACTTTCAAGTGTCCATGTTCAGAAAATCTCCATAGAAATATCTTCTTAATTGTAACCTTAACTGTAAACTTGACTTTGGTCTCAGTCCCTTCTGATCCACAACTTTATGCTTCTTTGAAAGTGGAAGCCATTCAGTCGTGTCTGACTCTTTGCAACCCCATGGACTATACAGTCCATGAAATTCTCCAGGCAGCAATACTGGAGTGGGTAGGCTTTCCCTTTGCCAGGGGATCTTCCCATCCCAGGAATCAAACCAGGACCTCCTGAATTGCAGGCAGATTCTTTACCAACTGAGCTATCGGGGAAGCCCATTAACTTGCTTTATATTTGTGCAGTTCTCTCTTCTCCCCACAGTGTATAACATAGTACAATATATCATCTCCTAGCCTAATATTTGTTTATTTGCAATGATATATTTTTGATGCTTTTAGACTGATTTGGAGAAGGAAATGGCAACCCACTCCAGTGTTCTTGCCTGGAGAATCCCAGGGATGGGGGAGCCTGGTGGGCTGCTGTCTATGGGGTCACACAGAGTCAGACACGACTGAAGCAACTTAGTAGTAGTAGTAGTAGACTGATTATTCTTATTTCCATTTTGTCTCTTTCACTTCCTTCTTGTGCTTCCCAATATTTTTTATTAGGTCCCATTTTATTTTAAAATTATGTTTTGAAAATATAAAATATAAATTCCTATCCCCCTATTCTATGAATCCTAAACGATTACTCTCCTATATATACTTCTTTCATCCTCCTTTTATGAAAATTTTTTTTCCAATCTCCTCTATAAAAATATTTCCATCTCTTTGCACATTTTGTCTGTTGCCCAAAGTATTATATTTGTAATTGAATTAGAAAATTCATCTTTATAGGGCCTTTTATGTGTTCTGTGCACTCATGGTTTTCTGTAAACAAAAATAATAAATAACAGGTGGATAGCTAAATATATAGCTCACTGGAAATCAAGCATTTCAAAGAGGAGGAAAAGGCTATGTCAGAAACACTTTACATAGATTACATTGAGCTCAGTAGAAAAGTAAATGGTGTTCAGCTGTCACTTTTAATAGATCAAATCCTGCTATTTATTATTCAATAAAAAGTAAACATTTTTACTAATCTCTCAAATATTTTTCAGAAGCGTATTGCAATAAATGTTATTATAACTGTGTGTTTTTTATAGTACCAAACATGAAATCTCTCTTTTGTCTCATTTTTCCCCCCTTCTTGGTAGATAAAGAGACAGACAGACTCAATGAAGGATAATTGAAACTATGTGGGCAATAACTAAAACTGAGACATTTCTAATACAAAATACAGTACCTAGTTAGGATTCTTAACTGTAGCAATTCCCTCTTCCTCTATCCTACCTCCTACCAGAAAAGTGAAAGTGAAAGTCACACATCCGTGTCTGATTCGTTGCAACCCCATGGTTATCACAGTTCATGGAATTCTCCAGACCAGAATACTGGAGTGGGTAGCCTTTCCCTTCTCCGGGGGATCTTCCTAACCCAGAGATTGAACCCAGGTCTCCCGCATTGCAGGAGAATTCTTTACCAGCTGAGCCACCAGGGGAAGCCCTACGAGAAAAAGGGGAGGCCAGAATGGTGGCGGACTGGAGCTGGCTGCAGAACTGACATGGGCTGCTCTTCCCAACTCTGCATTGTGAAAGTCAGTGAATGCTACAAATGAAGACTTTTCCCCAGAGCCTATGATACACACTTTTTTTTTCCCAGCCAAGCAACGTAGCTTGTGCGATCTTAGTTCCCTGACCAGAGATTGAACCTATGTCCTCAGCAGTGAAAGCATGCAGCCCTAACTACTGGACAGCCAGGGACTTCCCTGTGATAAACATTCACTGGCACAGCACTGGGGAAGGGCCTGGAGATCTGTGGCAAAGATACACTAGAAGTTACATGGCTTTTAGTTTAGACAGTATTCCTTGAGAGGGAGCAATAGGAAATAAGGCAGACCGTAGAATCTGACTGGGTTGAACAGAAGCAGGAGATTTAGAGATGAATCAACAAGATACTCTCCTGGGAGAAAAGATCAGAATATGAATTAAAGAGGAGACTAGACAGGGAAATCTGGGGACTGTTTCTGAGTAGAAAAAAAAGGAGTTGTGCATGCTTTTTGTGGGACAGTTGCTGTCTTTTAGGGATTCCCTGGTGGCTCAGACAGTAAAGCATCTGCCCACAATGCAGGAGACCTGTGACTGATCCCTGGGTCAGGAAGATCCCCTGGAGAAGAAAATGGGAACCCACTCCAGTACTCTTGCCTGGAAAATCCCATGGGCGGAGGAGGCTGGTAGGCTACAGTCCATGGGATCACAGAGTCAGACACAACTGAGCGACTTCACTTTCACTTTCTTTGCCATCTTTTATGGGGAACAAAAGGGGGTTAGTGGAGTTGGGCTTCAAAAGTACAAAAGCGAATGGACTGAGACTTTAAACAAAAAGAGATTTCTAGGGTCATAGTACTACAGAAGAAGCAAACTTCTGACAAGTAACAGATTCACCTGGTGAGAGGAGTTTGCTGTACGTAGGTGCAACACCCGCTTCCATGCAAGGACTTTGCACAGGGCTCAATCGCCTCCATTACCTGTAGGAGGAAGCCACAGCCAGAGCCTTGGATGACAATGGATAGCCTGGGTGCTGGACTCTTACCTGGCTCTGGGGGCCCATTGCTGTTTTCCTGGAGAAGGGCAGTCTCAGAAGGAAGATCTTCTTAAATAAGAAGAAAACGAGCTTCAAAGCACCCAAACCATGATGCTCAGGTTTATACAAAATGTAATATAAACATGTTTAGTTTAAGTTCCTCAGTCCAACATTAATTCATGGGAAGTATAAGGCCCTTTGGGCTTCCCTGGTGGCTCAGGGAGTAAAGAATCTGTGTTCAATACAGGAGACCCGGGTTTGATCCCTGGGTCAGGGAAGATCCCCTGGAGAAGGGCATGGCAACTCACTCCAGTGTTCTTGCTTGGAGAATCCCATGGACAGAGGGGACTGGTGAGCTACAGTCTGTAGGATTGCAAAGAATTGGATGTGACTGAGCAACTAATACTTTCACTCCACTACTTCATAGGGCCCTGTAGGCAGCAAGTGACAAAAACTCAAACTTACGTAAGCAAAGAAGGAGCGGGCTGATTTGTCTCTCTCCTCTTTTGTCGTTCATTGGTTTTATTTCAAAACAGATTTTCTCTCATAGAGGATTCACACTGATGTAAACCCTAGCACTCAGGGACTCAGCATAAGAGAGATTGTCTGTTTCCCCTAACTTCTGGCCAAAAGCCCTGAGAGGACTTTTCATTGGCCTGGATATGTCACGTGCCCTTCCCTAAACCAATAAGTACAGGCAGAGAAAAGAAATTTTATGCTGACCTGGGCTCAGTGTCCCTATATGGAAAAAAGCTCAGATTCTGTGGACTAAAAGGAAGAGGTATAGATTGGACATAGAGAGACCTCCACTGTAGTTATGCCCTTCCTAGAATTGCAGGGAACTTACTGACATCCTCTAAAAGTAGATACAAGCTTAATCATAATCACTTTGTATAGGACCTAGTTTCTTTTCTTGCTAAAGTCTCTATGCTCACTTTCAATTTCCCCAAACTGTACACCTTCTAGAATTTCATTCTGCTGTATGTGTGCACCACTCTTTATTACTATTATGTTCTTGGCCTAATCCCGTAGGCTGCTCAACCCTGGGCGCTGTGCCCACTTTCCTTTCAGCTTCCTGATTGTACGAGAGTTGGACCCTAGGCCGTTTGTCCCTTATGCCATTTTTGTTCTCTCTGACTGAGGCAATTAGGAGAGGCTACATTGCTTCAACCCTGAAAATCCACTGTTCAAGTGACAAAGGACTGCTTTATTAGCAGAGAGAAGCTAATAAATTAACTGCCCAAGTTATTATTTTTATTCATAAATTTGAAATTTTGATCAAAGACTTGGTTATGCATTGTATAACTCTTCATTGCCCATTCTAGATAACTTGTAAAATGATTGGTACAGAAATGATGGAACAGTGATTATTTTATCTAAAAGATGCTACTAAATACAACATAATAATACAATAATATAATAGTATTATATAATAGTATTCTCTTGAGAAATCTATATGCGGGTCAGGAAGCAACAGTTAGAACTGGACATGGAACAACAGACTGGTTCCAAATAGGAAAAGGAGTACGTCAAGGCTGTATATTGTCACCCTGCTTATTTAACTTCTATGCAGAGTACATCATGAGAAACGCTGGACTGGAAGAAACACAAGCTGGAATCAAGATTGCCGGGAGAAATATCAATCACCTCAGATATGCAGATGACACCACCCTTATAGCAGAAAGTGAAGAGGAGCTAAAAAGCCTCTTGATGAAGGTGAAAGAGGAGAGCGAAAAAGTTGGCTTAAAGCTCAACATTCAGAAAACAAAGATCATGGCATCTGGTCCCATCACTTCATGGGAAATAGATGGGGAAACGGTAGAAACAGTGTCAGACTTTATTTTTTTGGGCTCCAAAATCACTGCAGATGGTGACTGCAGCCATGAAATTAAAAGACGCTTACTCCTTGGAAGAAAAGTTATGACCAACCTAGATAGTATATTCAAAAGCAGAGACATTACCTTGCCGACTAAGGTCCATCTAGTCAAGGCTATGGTTTTTCCTGTGGTCATGTATGGATGTGAGAGTTGGACTGTGAAGAAGGCTGAGCACCAAAGAATTGATGCGTTTGAACTGTGGTGTTGGAGAAGACTCTTGAGAGCCCCTTGGACTGCAAGGAGGTCCAACCAGTCCATTCTGAAGGAGATCAACCCTGAGATTTCTTTGGAAGGAATGATGCTGAAGCTGAAACTCCAGTACTTTGGCCACCTCATGCGAAGAGTTGACTCATTGGGAAAGACCCTGATGCTGGGAGGGATTGGGGGCAGGAGGAGAAGGGGACAACCGAGGATGAGATGGCTAGATGGCATCACGGACACGATGGACGTGAGTCTGAGTGAACTCCGGGAGATGGTGATGGACAGGGAGGCCTGGCGTGCTGCGATTCATGGGGTCGCAAAGAGTTGGACATGACTGAGCGACTGAACTGAACTGAACTGAACTGGGTAGGTGATGACCACAGAAACTCATGTCTCACAGTCCTGGAGCCTGGACGTCTGAGACCAGCGTGTCAGCGGCAGGGTGAAGGCCTCTTCCTGGCGGCAGGCTTCTCACAGTGTCCTCGTGATGGAGGGGCCACAGAACTCGGGGGGCGTCTGTTTTATACGCGGGCTAATCCCCTTCAGAGGAGGCCCACCCTCATCACCCAAGCACTTCCCGAAGGGCCTGCCTCCTAAAATCATCGCTCTGAGCACTGGGATTTCAATATGTGAATCTGGGCTTCCCTGGTGGCCCAGTGGTAAAGAGTCTGCCTGCAGTGCAGGAGACTCAGGAGACGTGGGTTTCATCCCTGGGTCAGGAAGGTCCCCCAGAGGAGGAAACGGCAACCCACTCCAGTATTCTGGCTTGGAGACTCCCATGGACAGGAGCCTGGTGGGCCACAGTCCATGGGGTTGCAAAGAGTCGGACACGACTGAGCACTCACATGCACACACATGAATTTGGCGGGGACACACTCAGACCACAGCACGTGCTTGCATTCCCTTCCTCTTCCTTCTCTTTATCTTTCTTCCTTTTCCTTCCTTTGTCTCTTTCTTTCTCAATAGTTTGTAACATGGAATCCAAACTTAAACTTTCAAATATTTTGATCATTCCTCATGACATATTAGCATGGTGAAGGGGCAGTCTGACTGATGGATCCACCTTTGACTTGTCCTGTAACCTTAGTTCAGTTCAGTCGCTCAGTCGTGTTTGACTCTTTGCGACCCCATGAATCGCAGCATGCCAGGCCTCCCTGTCCATCACCAACTCCTGGAGTTCACTCAGACTCACGTCCATCAAGTCCGTGATGCCATCCAGCCATCTCATCCTCTGTCATCCCCTTCTCCTCCTGCCCCCAATCCCTCCCAGCATCAGAGTCTTTTCTAATGAGTCAACTCTTCGCATGAGGTGGCCAAAGTACTGGAGTTTCAGCTTTAGCATCATTCCTTCCAAAGAAATCCCAGGGCTGATCTCCTTCAGAATGGACTGGTTGGACATCCTTGCAGTCCAAGGGACTCTCAAGAGTCTTCTCCAATACCACAGTTCAAACGCATCAATTCTTTGGTGCTCAGCTTTCTTCACAGTCCAGCTCTCACATCCATACATGACCACAGGAAAAACCATAGCCTTGACTAGACGGACCTTAGTCGGCAGAGTACTGTCTCTGCTTAAACATATCACATAACCTCTCTGAATTTGTTTCTTCATCCATAAATGAGAGGTATTAGAAATATGTGTTTTTTGTATGCTAGGGGGCTAAGGCAGAGCTCTTAATGAACATCATTTTATTTAATCCTATCAATCCTGGGAGTCAGGTACATATTATTACCTTCATTTCTCCCCCGAAACTTAAGGTTCTTACCCCACAGAGTCAGTGCTCTAAATAAATTACACAATATTAGAAAAATACTTTGTCAACTATGAGCATCAAAAAATGTTAGCTGTGAATTTGCCTAAACAGACCTCAAGACTTATGGCACATAACCCTCCTAATGCTGCTTTCTAAGTGGCAATGAAAGGCAATTTGGGTCTAAAGCTGACATTATCTCCTATAAACCAAAGAGTTTTGACAGAAGAAATGAAAACCAAAACAAGCTGAGAAAGACCTAAAACAAGGACTATCCAGAGACTGTGGGGACATGAGCATTCTGAAGTTGCTTAGGGAGTCAGATCAACTGTTGACTTTAAAGGTTGGAAAATTCCACGGATAGAGAAGCCTGGTCGGCTACAGTCCATGGGGCCACAAAAGAGTCAGGCGTGACTTAGCAACCAAATCACAACAAGGCTGAAGATGGTGGTGGTGGTCCAGTCACTAAGTCTCGACCAACTCTGACACCCCGTGAACTGTGGCTCACCAGACTCCTCTGCCCGTGGAATTCTCCAGGCAAGGATAGTGGAGTGGGTTTTCACTTCCTTCTCCAGGGGATCTTCCCAACCCTGGGATCAAACCTGCATCTCTTGCGTCTCCTGCACTGGCAGGTGGGTTCTCACCACTGGTGCAGCCTGCGAAGCCAGCTTTCCATGCGTCACCATCACACAAGCAACAGCATCTATTAGGGCTGTGAGCACTTTCCGGAAGGAGCAGGGCTTCCATACAGAGTCTAACTGTAGGGGTCCAGGACAAATGGGGTAAAGATGACTATTATCTTCACTTCTCATGTAAGGAAAATAAGTCTTGATGAGGCTAAGTGATTTCTTCTCTCATTCCCTGCCTCCCTCTGTCCTTTTCCCCTTCCTTCTTGCGTGAAAAAGAAATACCCCATCAACACCCCGAAATCATTTATCATAACTCTGTTTCCTAAAGCAGTCACTGAACATCACCCATCAAAAAATTTAATAATAGTACTTTAGAGCTGAGATCATGTACAGAAATGTCCTAAGCAAATTGCAAAGCACAATATGTCTATCTTCAGATAACTGCATGCATCACCATTCAGAAAAAAGAAAGCACAAGGTTTTATTTTTTATCTTTGTTTCACTAAACATCAGCCTCAAGAAATCCCAAATCTATGCCCTGTGCTCCAATAAAAGCTACAGAAGACTCACGCATCCACCACTTCTGCAATTTACAAATAAACTAAAACTGCAAAGCGAATCACTGTCCACAGGGATTGTTCTGTCGGCAGCTGAGGTGGGCGACCCGGGCTTCGCAACTGGCCAGGAGGAGCCGGAGCTCTCCTCGGAGTGCACAAACCTCCCTTGTGACAAAGTGTCCAGACAAGTGTTTGCGGAAAAGCTCTCGTCATTTCAAGAGAAACGGCAGAGGTAATCTGGGAAAATCTCCATGCATTATTAAATGCTTTTTAATTTTAAAGAACTATTACTTATTTGTGGCTGCGCCAGCTGGCATGTGGGGCTACGGTCCCCCACCAGGGATCGGACCCTCAGCCTCGGCCGCCTCCACTCAGCACACGGCTCCAGCCTCAGCTGGGAAACCGTGCTGCCTCGGAGACGTGGGGCCTCAGCGGTGACAAGGACCCCGCGGGGCGGTGGCTGGAGGGAAGCCCGTCTGCGGACACAAGCGATCCTCATGAGAGCAAGGGCCCCCGGCAAGGCCGCTGCACAGTAAGGTCAGGCATCCAGCCCAACAAGGAAACGCCCTGTCAGAACAGGGAATTTCCCCGTGAGGCCCAAGTGTTCCCGGGCCAGCACTCAGGAACTCAGCACAGGCAGCGGGGCTCTGGGCTTCCTAATGAGCTAAAGCAACTCTTCGTCAAGGGATTAAAACGGGTTGGCCCAAAAAGTTCGTTTAGGTTGGGCCAACCCAACAGAAGAAGAAAAATAAGAAAAGGAGAAAGGGTCAGCAAATCTCAGCGTCCTCAGTGTTTGGACCAGGAAATTAGGCACATTTAGAGAGGTGTCACGACAAAGAGATGAATGTCGGATTCCATACTCCCCAGACATTTACCTTGGCGAAGTATGAAATATTAGAAAGCACTTGGGCTTGTGAAGTGCGTCCTAATTCCTCCTCACAGTTCTGCCTTCTGCTCAGACAGGTAAGTGTTGCTATTACTCCCATTTTATCGGTGAGGAAGTGCAGGATCATAAATGCTGAGTGACTTATCCAAAATTGCAAATTAATGGAAAAGCTGGGGGTTGGCCTAAGTGAAAGTAACACTATCGCGCATGAATCCATGTTCCTGGAGTAACCGATCCAGACCAAGGAGGAATCAGTCAACGGTCCTAAGGGAAGTTTAACAGGAAAGCAGTTGTCTGTATCCTTTCCATAAAAAGATTTATGATCTCTGTTTGCCACGGACAGGATAATATAACAGATTCTTTAATTTTAGTGACATGAAGAAAGCTGGAGAGAAAGGGAAGGGATAGACCACTTATAAACAAGGCTGAAGACAAGATCAAGAAGGAGGCTAGTGCCTGATCACTTTCACTGTCCTCTGAGTCAGGATGCTGTCATGGTCAAGAGCTTGGCACAGGCTCTATTTCATATTTTAGAAAGAAAAAAGCACTCAAGTTCAGGTTCCCCCATCACTTTCACATCTTTCTTCTATAGAATGATGTCTTAAGGAGGCATCATCTATTCCCCTTATTGGATTTTGCAGGCAAACAATAATAATATTTACAATAATAATAACATATTAATACAGCATTTCTCATGTGCCAAAAACAGTTTACACAGTTTCAATCTATTGACTCATTTCCCAGCAGGACTAGGGAGTGGTTACAATTATTACTGCATTTTACAGATGTGGAAACTGAGGCCCAGAGGGTTTAAGACTGATATATCACAGCTCGTCAGTGGCAGAGCACAGATCTGAACCCACAGCTCATGCTCCTAACCACTAGGCACAGCAGTATCACGTCAGTCTTCTGTCCACACCAAAGACTGGGTAGTGAGTTCGCACACAAGGATGCATCATCTTCTTCCTTTAAAAGTTGAAATGCGGTCGATCTATAATGCTTTGTTAGTCTCCAGTGTGCAGGAAAGTGACTCAGTCACATGTGCATGTATACCCTTTCCCAGACTCTTTCTATTACAGGCCATTACGAGGTACTAAGTATGGTTCCCTGTGACATACAGTAGGGCCTTGTTTGTGAGTCTGTTTTACATACGTGTGTACATGGGCTTCCTGGGCGGTTCAGTGGTAAAGAATCTGCCTGCCAGACAGGAAACTTGAGTTCGATCTCTGGGTTGGGAAGATTGCCCGAGGAAGGACATGGCGGCCCACTCCAGGATTCTTGCCTGGGAAATCCCACAGACAGAGGAGCCTGGCAGCTACAATCCACAGGGTCACAGATCGGGACACGACTTGGTGCCTAAGTAGCAGCAGCAGCAGCAGCAGTGTTCAGTTCAGTCGCTCAGTCGTGTCCGACTCTTTGTGACCCCATGAATCACAGCACGCCAGGCCTCCCTGTCCCTCACCAACTCCTGGAGTTCACTCAGACTCATGTCCATCGAGTCGATGATGCCATCCAGCCATCTCATCCTCTGTTGTCCCCTTCTCCTCCTGCCCACAATCCCTCCCAGCATCAGAGTCTTTTCCAATGAGTCAACTCTTCGCATGAGGTGGCTAAAGTACTGGAGTTTCAGCCTCAGCATCAGTCCTTCCAATGAACACCTAGGACTGGTCTCCTTTAGGATGGACTGGTTGGATCTCTTTGCAGTCCAAGGGACTCTCAAGAGTCTTCTCCAACACCACAGTTCAAAAGCATCAATTCTTCGGCTCTCAGCCTTCTTCACAGTCCAACTCTCACATCCATACATGAACACTGGAAATACAATAGCCTTGACTAGATGGAACTTTGTTGGCAAAGTAATGTCTCTGCCTTTTAATATGCTATCTAGGTTGATCATAACTTTCCTTCCAAGGAGTAAGCGTCTTTTAATTTCGTGGCTGCAGTCACCATCTGCAGTGATTTTGGAGCCCAAAAAAATAAAGTCAGCCACTGTTTCCACTGTTTCCCAATCTATTTCCCATGAAGTGATGGGACCAGATGCCATGATCTTAGTTTTCTGAAAGTTGAGCTTTAAGCCAACTTTTTCACTCTCCTCTTTCACTTTCATCAAGAGGTTTTTAGTGTTCTTATAAAAGAGGCCCAGGAAAGCTCCCTTGACAACATGAAGATGCTGTGAAGACAACCAACTGTGAACAGGAAGTGGGCACTCACCCGATACAGAAAGTACCAGCACTTTTAAATTGGACTTTCCGGCCTCTAGAACTGTGAGAGGTTTATAAGCCACTTGGTCTATGGGGTTTTTTTGGTTTTGTTGTTATAGTAGTATATGTTTTTATTCTTGCTTTTTTTAAAACACAGCAATTCCTTTATTTCTTTTTATCATCTTTTCTTTCCTTTTTAAAAAAAAATGGTTTATTTTGTATTGGGGTATAGCCGATTAACAATGTCGTGACAGTTTCAGGTAAACATCAGGGGAACTCAGCCACATAAACATGTATCCCCCAAACTCCCCTCCCATCCCGGCTGCCACATAATATTGAGCAGAGTTCCCTGTACTTACAGTAGGTCCTTGTTGGCTATCCATTTAAAATATAGCAGCGTGTACACATGCTTTTGAATAGACTAAGAGAACGATCAAAAGTTACTTATCAGAGGCTGAAGACACTTGAGTATATGCACAACCAGGTTACAGGCTTACTCCGCTGAACAAGGGTGACAACTCATCTTATGTAGACAGTAGAGGAAGCTTTGGGTTCTTAAATGTAAGGTCAAGCCCATTAAGGGCCAAAATGACTGATGAGAAATTTCTCAAGGTACCTAACATGGTGTTACGTACACAAATTTTAAAGTAATTCCTGCGCACGGTCAAAACCTCAAAACCACAGAACTCCTAAAGGAAAGGTCAAAAGTTCTACAGTCAGGTGCTGAGAACAGGACCAGCATTCTTTTGGGGTAACTATCAGAACTTCAGCTGTTCTTAGAAGACAGCTAACGTCGGACATGTTCCTGCTTGCTGGGTTGCTGGCTATTCCATTAATATAACCCTTGTTTTTCTCTTGTGAGTGTTAAAAAGGGTTTGGAGTGAGCAGTCCGCTCTGGCGCCTCTGGGTTCTAAGTCAGTGACTGTACTGTGGAAGCAGATTCTTCTTTGTTGGTCTTTCTGCTTAATCGTCTTGCAAAGAAACCTCTGATTAGCAGGGACAAAGTATGTGAGGACCAGTCCAATGAAGCTTAATCTTCAAAGGACACATACCTTAAAATGGCACTGAGGGTCTGTGTTTCATTGTCACTTGGAGTCCGGAAATCGCATGGAGCACAGAGGTAATGACAAACAAGCAGTGGACACCTTTTCCTTGGCTTCTTGATTGATGTTCCTAATACCTGGCTGGTATCACTCTAGCTAACTGAGGTCTGAAATGCGAGCAGGGGTAATCAGACCATGTTGACAGAATGCCGAGAGAAGGCTCCCGCAAAGGTCTGTGTCCGTGAAGGAAGCTGCAAATCTCACGGAGTCTGATTTGCAGCAATGGTCCAAGTGTTAACTCTCTACCTCCTGATAAAGTAAGACCCTCCTGCAACCCATGAATAAAACATTCAACCAACAGCAGGTAGTCTAGCAACTGAGGGCCTATGGGAAGGGTGGGATGTGGATGTCAGTGTTACTGGGCCGGCAGAGGGTACCCAAACAGCCTCGGTCTGTTGCTTGACTGCGGGTCTAAGGTTAAAGCACAGGGCACAGTGCCATCGGGCCACCGGGCCGAGAAAAGAAAATGCTGCGCTTTTTCATTTTGGTCCTGAGATCCCTCCTGAGAAACTAATGTGCTGGAGAATGTGTCTTCACCTCCATTTATTTCTGATTTCATTAGGAAGAGAATTTGATTAACCTTTGGAAGAAGGTGAGTCTATTAAAAATTAACTGGTACCCCCTACTTCCTAAAAGCCGACAAATTCATATATGCCAAGATGAATACAACACCACAACTCTATGGAATAGAAGGCCTCTGTTGACCCTATTTATACAGACCCTGAGCTGTGTGAGAAGGTGATCAGGAACTGTTGTCTGTCTGGGCCCCTCTGCCAGCCTTGGAGGAACGGATCCTTCATACCACCGCTGCCCCCAGCTAAGCTTCTCAGTGGCTCTTAACACATTTGACGGAGCACAAGTTCTTAAACTATCTGATGCAGCATTTTACCAGTGAATGTAACATACCGCTACAACTGATGTAACTGGGCATAACAGTTCCTTTTATTTTAATATTCTATTATTAGATTTTAGTGTTGGTAGATTCTTTCCAGAACAAAAGAAACTTTGAATAGATGCCACACATAGATTAACTGGGGGCATATTTTAGCCTAAAACGAAAACGAGGGCAAGCAGTCAGTGGAAATCATAAATACATCTGCTGTCCCCTTTTTCTTTCTGTCTAAAGCATCTAGTGTTAGTGTCATGTTTAAAACAAAAAATTAAAATACCAAAATATCATTGTTTTAAACCCATTTATTCCAAGGCCTTCAGTTTTCTGATATACGCTTTTTAAAAATTATCCAAATAAAATGCAGTAGTATTCCGATTACAACTCCTTGCCCCCAAGTCCGCTCTGCGCCTCTAGGTGTCCTGGGAGACTGACCCTGTGAATCCCCTTGCCCTGCGACCTGTTGCTTCGGCCTGAGAGCAAGGCAGGAGGAGGAAGACGGAAGAGGCCTGAGTGGTCACTTTAAGAGCCCTCCACCTGTATTCAGCCCCGACCTTGGCGGCAGCACCTGCAGGCGAGACTCAGAGGCCCCTGTGCGGCCCCTCGAGGCCCCTGCGCCCCGAACGAGGGGTCTGAGCCCCACGCCTGAGGCCCCGGGCCCCTCAGCCCGGCTGTTCGGAGCCGGCCACGCTTCTGTGTCCTCTGCACCCTCCCCCGCCTCCGGGCCCTCCGCGCCCCCAGGACTGCCCAGCACAGCCCGGCCCACGGACACACAGAGGTGCAGCCTCCTGGACCTTCTGAGCCTCGGGAGAAGCAGGGTCACTGTCCCGCCACCACCTGCCTGGACCCTCCTCCGGCTTCACTCTCACGCACCCGCCCATCACAGCGCCCCGCCAATGTCTCCTCTCCCCCCGGCAACCACCCTGTCACCCCGTTTCTGCAAAGCACATGCCCAAACGCAAGCATGGAGAGAAACCTTACGGGAGGCTTGAGAAAGATGGAGGCGGCCTCCTGCGGAGAGCATAACAGGAAACAACTTAATCTTCAGTTCAGTTGCTCAGTCGTGTCCGACTCTGCGACCCCATGAATCGCAGCATGCCAGGCCTCCCTGTCCATCAGCATCTCCCGAAGTTCACTCAGACTCACCTTCATCGAGTCTGTGATGCCATCCAGCCATCTCATCCTCTGTCGGTCCCCTTCTCCTCCTGCCCCCAATCCCTCCCAGCATCAGAGTCTTTTCCAATGAGTCAGCTCTTCGCATCAGGTGGCCAAAGTACTGGAGTTTCAGCTTTAGCATCATTCCTTCCAAAGAAATCCCAGGGCTGATCTCCTTGCAGTCCAAGGGACTCTCAAGAGTCTTCTCCAACACCACAGTTCAAAAGCATCAATTGTTTGGCGCTCAGCCTTCTTCACAGTCCAACTCTCACATCCATATGTGACTACTGGAAAAACCATAGCCTTGACTAGACGGACCTTAGTCAGCAAAGTAATATCTCTGCTTTTGAATATGCTATGTAGGTTGGTCATAACTTTTCTTCCAAGGAGTAAGCGTCTTTTAATTTCATGGCTGCAGTCACCATCTGCAGTGATTTTGGAGCCCCCCAAAATAAAGTCTGACACTGTTTCCACTGTTTCCCCATCTATTTCCCATGAAGTGATGGGACCGGATGCCATGATCTTCGTTTTCTGAATGTTGAGCTTTAAGCCAAATTTTTCACTCTCTACTTTCACTTTCATCAAGAGGCTTTTTAGTTCCTCTTCACTTTCTGCCATAAGGGCGGCGGGATGAAATTCCTCAGCCTCCCACCCCAGATAGAATTGCTCTCCGCAGGCTTCTGAAGCCTCGTAACTGCCCTGCACCAGGCTTCTTCTCCGGCCCGAGTTCTCTCCCGCCTCCCCAATCCTTCACCTCCCTCATTCCCGCCCCTCCTGCGGGAGTTTCCCAGGAACCAGCGCCTCCTTCCAGTCTGCTCTTTGTGTCAGTCTTATCCTTAGCAACCCTTCTGAGGGTCGAGCCCAAGGGGTGGCCAACTATGGTCCCAGGAGTCAAATCAACCCGTGTTTGTGAATGTTCTGCTAGAACGCGGCCACAGGCCTTCACTATGGCCTTCAGCCGTTGCAACAGAGACTTTCCAGCCCACAAAGCCTAAAATACTCACTATGTGACCCTTTATAGAAAAAGGTTTCCACCCCCGTTGTCTATCCTTTCTCACCTAAAAAGGTCTAGCAGGTATTTTCCTAAATAAAAGTTGCATTCTTAAGATTAATTTTGCCATCTGTCGGGTTGCCAACCAAACTAAGTAGCTGGCTTTTAAAAAGAAGATTTTCTTTTTATTACTCAGTATCATGGGCATTCAGTGCTACTGAAGATTAGAGAAATGGCATTTCTTATATTCAGACTGTAGACCTTTCTGAGGACAGTTTAATCTTGAATATATGCAGAGCTTTTAGCCCAATAAATGCCTTTTACTTTTATTAATTCATCCTAAGGAAATCAGTATTGGAAAAGGAAGGATTCAGCCTACAAGAGTGTCAACATGGATAGTTTATAAAAGGTAGGCAGAAAGCACCATAAAAAGACAACAAGCCTAGTACATTCACTCAAGGAACTGTCTGAAGCAGTGAAAACAATCATGCCAAAGACTTGCTTTCAGGAGTCCCTAGTGGCCTAGTGGTTAGGGTTTCCGTGGCTGTGACCCAGGTTCAGTCCTGGTCAGGGAACTGAGTTCCCAAAAGCCTTGAGTCATCAGCAAAACAAAAGGAAAGAAAATTGTTTTTCAACCAGTGAGATCCATGTTGTATTTTCAAGTAAAAATGGCAGAATAATATACCAATTTTTCAACATGTTTGTCTCTGAGTGGAGAGGGAAAAAGTGATTATTTTTTCCATTTTGTCTATTTTTTCCCCAAAATACATTTTACACATTACTAGGCACTGATCATTTCCTTGATGAGATCTTAAATAGACTTCTTCACCAGATTTTAACTGTCTGATGCCTGCTGAAGAGCACCCGGTGACTTCTCTAATCAAGCCAAACCTCTCCCCCCACTTCCTGCTCTGCACACAGGCCTTCTCGCAGTGAAGTTACACTCTGACTCTATTCAAACAGGCTCTGTTGTAGCAACAGTTGACATCCTGTCCATTCTAATGGACGTGAAGACTCCTGCATTCTCTGTTTTAGATCAGGGAGTTGTTTGTTTGGGAGTGGGTTTTTCTCCCCCCTCCTTTTCAACTGGCTCTAAAAATATATCCATCCACAAAAAATAGAGCTGATGGAATAAAAAAAATATTTTGGTCCTCATCCTTCCGTGGTCTGGAAATTCAGTACAAAGGATCTGTTTTTTGAAGCATCTGGCACATACAGGAATTGTAACGATGAGAGAGGAAGAAGGATGGTCAAGTGATACGGTGTCTGGAAAAGTCAGATTCCTGCATCAGGGGCCACAGGACCACTTTGGAGCTGCCCAGAGAAGGGGAGGCAGCTTAGTGCTTGTCAAGACAGAGAATTCTAAAGGAAAATAAAATATAAAAATTTCTTCCGAGAAATGTCATTAATACTTAAGTGCCCAGCAAAAGGCCAGCGTGGTGCTAACACCATATGCTTGCTCACTGAAGGCAGTGCTCTGGTTTCATTAAGCCCGGTGCAGCGGAAACAGACCAGGCTTTGGAGGCAGACAGACCCAAGCGTTGGGAGTCCTCAGCCCTGCGACTTCACAGCTGCGGGCCTTTGAGTCAGTCGTTTGCATCCCTCTGGGCCTCACTTCCCTCTTCTAAAAATAAAAGAAATACTACCACCAACCCTTCAGCGATTTCATCATTGTTAGTAATTATACGTGTAAGGGGCAGTCCAGTGCCTGGCACCCAGAAAGGAAATGGTAAAGGGTGGCTACTTCACTAACAGTTGAAATATAATACAAATATGATTTCAAACACTGGTCATATTCATAATAATCTTCTAGTCTGCCTGCTTTTTCAAGCTCTGAATCAGAGGACAGTCTGAACAACTTCAGAAGACAGCCTCTCGGGGGTTCGTTAGGAGGTCTGGGTCAGATCCTATTTCTAGCTAGTTTTTCCAACCTGCTTTTCTCAACTTTAAAAATTAACTGCTAGGGCAAACCTTCCAACAGTTCAAGGGCTAAAGATGAAAATAAAAGAGAAAGGAAAAGCCATCTCTTTTCTCTTTATACATTTGTAGAATCTTGACATGACCAAGGCTGTCATGAATAATTCCCTATATCATATGCTAACAGTTGACCAGACTGCTTACCAAGAAGCCAAAGCACTCTCTTTTTTAAGACTATTTAAATTTATTGATTTTTCTATGTGTAGGAGTTGTTTGCTGTATTCAGTATACTGAGTACATGTATTCCATGTATATGAAAGTCAAAAGTTTGTGAAAGTATTTGTCACTCAGTCTTGTCTGACTCTTGGCAATCCTATGGACTATAGCCCACCGGGCGCCTCTGTCTGCAGAATTCTCCAGGCAAGAATGCTGGAGTGAAGCCATGCACTTCTCCAGGGGATCTTCCTGACCCCGGGATTGAGCTGAGGCCTTCCACATTGCAGGCAGATTCCTTACCATCTAAGCCACCGGGAAACGCCCTTCCATGCACACTGTGTAGAGACTGTTGCAGTCTGTCTCTGTATGCGCCTGCCGTTTTTCTTTCACTCTGCCTCTCTGGTAGCATCTTGTGGCTGGCTGTGTGTACGTTATGAAGAGGCCCCGGTCTTGTGGTTTGCCTGTGAGTCTCTTGGTTACTAGGAAAGTCTTATGGAAAATGTTGATAAAGGTTTGCAATGAAGAAAACTGAAACAGACTTGGAGGCTAGGAGCTAGCTGCCTTTCTCATCTTTACCTCTCCCCTGAAAGCCCAGCCCGCTGGGGTCTAGCACCTGTAACACTTGGATTGGCTTGACATACTTCCCTGGGGGTTCAGACTGTAAATAATCTGCCTGCAATGTGGGAGACCCGGGTTCAGTCCCAGGGTGGGAAGACCCCCTGGAGAAGGGCATGGCAACGCACCGCAGTATTCTTGCCTAGAGAGTCCCATGGACAGAGGAGCCTGGAGGGCTACAGTTCACGGGGTCGCAGGGAGTCGGACACAACTGAGCGACTGACAGCCAACACGCACATTAGTATGGAGTGGTCTGTGCTGGTCTGGGGGTCCCTGTCTGCCAGAGCGCCCATCTGTGCGCTGCCCTAACTCCCTAGAGTCCATTCTGTTTCTTCTTTGGTGAACAGACCACTCAAATCTTTGCATTAAAGATGTTACCTGATTCTTCCCAAGCTTTAAAGACTTCACTTTGTTAATTTCTAGCAATCATGCGATGTGGCTAGAGATTTCCACTTTCAATTTTTCAACAGAATAATCGTAACAATGATTATTTTCATATTAAAAAGTCTTACCCCTGGTGGTCCACTGGCTAGGACTCTGTGCTCCCAATGCAGGGGGCCTGGGTCCCATCCCTGGTCAGGGAACTAGACCCCACATGCAACAAGTGAGTTCGCCTGCCACAAATAAGGATCCCATATGCTGCAACAAAGATCAAAGTTCCCTCGTGTCGCAGCCAAGATCCAGTATAGCCAAACAAATAAACTATCTTAACCAAAAAAAAATGTTAAGAAAGCTCATGTTATCTTTCAAGGCTGGGCCTCTCTACTAGGAACAAATTATTCCATCACTTAGGCTAATAATTCTACCTTCCTTCCTTCCTTCCTTTCTGTTCATCCTTTCCTGCCTCCTCCATTTATGCACTCATCGAGGGGCACGCACGGAGACGGCGTGCTCTCTAGCTCCTAAAACAGTGCCAGACCCACCATGAGCCTCCAGTGCGTTCAGACAGAAGGGATGGAACACGGGCAAGTAGACCCCTTTGCTCACACGGCCAGCTGCTCTGTCATTACCCTCAGCAGCATCATGGCAGAGACTACACCCCACAGAATCGTTAGCGAGGCAAAGCGCTGTTTTTATCATTTATCAGCATTACTTTTATGAGTTTTACTTCACAAAGATAATATGACTCGTGCGATAGGGTGGCACCAACTTGGGGATGGGACTGGTGATGGAGTGGGACAGACAGCAACCTACCCTCATTCTCTTGGACTTTACAGCTGAAAGACGGCGAGATAATCACACAAGCTATAAAATCTTTACATGTTCTGTGGTGGAGAAGCATACGGATGTTTGAGAACATGCAGTGGGAAACCATATCTTGTACAAGAAGAAACAGGGAGCTGGGCCAGTTCAGAGCTAGGTACCTTGAGTTAGTTAAGCTGGGACTTGAACGGTGGTGACCGAGAGCTTGTTACAGGGAAATTAAGACCTAGGCAGAGAGACGGCATGTAGGAAGACCCGAGGTGACCAAAAAAAAAAAAAAAAAAAAAGCACATATGGGGCGTGTGCAAGGCCTGGAAGGAAAGCTGTAAACAGGAGCTGACGATGGAGAGGGACGGAAATCAAGGAATGTTTAGAGGGGGCATTAGCAAGACTCGATAATAAAAGTGCATGAAAGGGTAGAGAAAGAAGAACTAAGAATGCGCTCAGGATTCTGGCCTTAGTAACTGAGTGGCTTTATCTTTAACTCATTTGTTTTAGAAGCTGAATTCACTATTAAAAGCATGACTTTGCTGACAGAGGTCCATTATAGTCAAGGCTGTGGTTTTTCCAGTAGTCATGTATGGATGTGAGAGTTGGACTATAAAGAAAGCTGAGCACCGAAGAATTGATGCTTTTGATCTGTGGTGTTGGCAAAGACTCTTGAGAGTCCCTTGGACTGCAAGGAGATCCAATCAGTCCATCCTAGAGGAGATCAGTCCTGGGTGTTCATTGGAAGGACTGATGTTGAAGCTAAAACTCCAATAATTTGGCCACCTGATGCGAAGAGCTGACTCACTGGAAAAGACCCTGATGCTGGGAAAGACTGAAGGCAGGAGAAGGGATGACAGAGGATGAGATGGTTAGCATCACCTACTCAGTGGACATGAATTTAAGCAAACTCTGGGAGACAGTAGAGGAGAGAGGAGCCTGCCCTGCTGCAGTCCATGGGATCGCAAAGAGTTGGACACGACTATCGACTGAACAACTGTCGCCTTCGGGGAGAAGGTGTTGCCGAGAGGAGGAGGCTCAACAGGCCCACAGTTCTCAGCCGACCCAGCAAAGTCCCCCATGACCTGGCCTTTCTCTTTCTCTCCAGGAAACGACATTTTCTTGCTTCAGGAGAACCCCACAGCTCCCCTGACAGCTCATGCATTTGCTTGACTTCCCTTTTCGAGTCCCCTTGCATGGAAGGCCCATCCACTGCTTGCCACCTAATTAACACTTCAGCTTTTAACAACACTGGAGTCACTTCCTCTCTGACACTTCTCAAAATAGGGCTGACACCTTCCTTCTTCATTCCCCACCGCACCCTACAGCAGCATTTTCAAACTGGCAGCCAGGCGCACACATGCCAAAAAGGCCACCTGCATCTCTGCCCGCGTCCGCACCGCGTACAGGTTTGGGGAGCTGTGGCTCCACGCGCCGGCCGTCTCTGCGCGAGAGGTCTGACGTGGAAGCAGGGGCTCACGTTCCCAGCTCTGAGAAACTCAAAAGCAGCTCGGAATCTGTGGAGGGTGCATGTGTCTATGAGGGCTGGCGGGGTGGGCAGGCGTGTATGATCTCCCGACTTTTCACAAAACGACTTGTTACACTCCGAGCAGGTCGTACACATGCCGGTTTTGTAACCTCTGCTCTACACGTTTCATCTTCATGTGCTTGTTCAGAGCGTCTTCTAATCATCTTGGTTGCGTGGACATGTCTCGTGAGTCTGCATCCGAGTTCCCTGAAGCCCAGCACCACGGTACACTCACTCACCCCTGCCTCCCGCAGCGGTGTCCACAGGCCTCTATAATCCCCAGGGCTGAGCTTGTGTCTGTCGCACAGCAGGAACTCAACAAATATTTTGAACCAATGCATTTCTATGGCTAATCATTCTACAGAGATTTACTAAGTATCCACAGTGTGAAATGACTTGCTGTGTTCAGAACTTCCCCAGTACCAACAGGCTTGCTTGAAATTCCTTCACCAGGGATGAATCTGAGTTGGTTTCTCAAGGTGTCACCTTACGGAGGTAACAAGAGGAGTGCTTATCCTTCGTTGATCGAAATCGAATTCGTCTCTTTATATTCACTCTCTCCTAAATCACTGTCCTCAGATGCTGGTCACTGTGCTCCGACTCGTGATAATGGTGCCAATACAGTGTGTAAAGTGCGCTCTGACCCCTGGAAGAAAGATGCTGCAGGAAGGGAATTGATTATAAAATAATTGAATACACCAGGGTGTATCTGGCCTTCTGTTTAAATGGAACTGACTCACTAAGGGTCACGGATGCTCATTTGTTCAGAGGAGGATGCTGAGCGATAAGGAGAAGCGGAAGAGATGTTTGCATCTGTCAGGAGGTGTCAGGTGGAAAACGAAGGGCTGGCTTCCACTCTATAAGCAGAACCAGGTTTTACGCACAAGCAAAGGGGACTGTGACTTAAGCATGCAGACAGGCTCCTGGAGAATTTAAAAGAGCCCTGTCTGCTTCCTTGAGACATCTCTTCAACCTAAGCTACTATGATTCAGACGCTGAAGACTCAGAGAAATTAGCCTGCTGCTTAAACATGGCGATCCTATGTGCTAAGGAGAGGAACCATATTACCTACGGCTGAGGGATCCCAGCTGATAACTCACCCGTCATCACGCACTGTCTGCTCCAGAGAGCAAAGGAGTGGGGCAGATTCGCAGGATGCAGGAGTGCCGATGGAGGGAGATTCGCGTGGAGGCGCGAGACCAGGAGAGGACACTGAGTTATCTCAGGGCAGGAGATGGGGGCAGCAGGTGTGGAAAGGGAAGCTCTGAGTTCTGATGAACCCTGACAGGCTATGACTGTGTGGCCCACATTACCACAACACCTAGAAAAGCCACGCCAGGACACCAGGCACTAATGAGGGAACTGCAGACACGACAGCTGGGTAGAAGAGAGGATCTGGAGCAGAGTTCAGCAAAGCCACTCTTTATCTGTGCTATTTCCACTTCTTTTTACCCAGTTCCTTCAGATATCCATACAAATTCATTCTCAAAGCCTAGATTCTTTGGTAAACTTGACTTTATATTGGAGTACAGCTGATTAACAATGTTGAGACAGTTTCGGGCGGGCAGCACAGGGCCTCAGCCACACACAGGCACGCGTCCCTCTCCCCAGTCTCCCCTCCCACCCGGCTGCCAGTGACCCTGAGCAGGGCTCCCTGCGCTTCCAGTGGGTCCTGCTGGTCGTCCGCGTCACGTACGCCAGTGTTTACCCGTCCCTCCCAAACGCCCCACATGCCGCTTCCCTCACTCTTGCCCCAGTTTGCTCTCTGTGCTAAAGGTCAGATCTCACGTGCAAGAGCTCTGTCCTCCTCAGTCGTGTCTCTGCCTGCAGCGGTGGCAACACCGTTACTGGCCCTGGAAGCAACGCCTGCCTTTGCCTCCGGTCCTGGTTTTTCTTCTCCCTCCTGCATTTGGCTCGTGACTAAAGCTTTCTTCCCTCGTGGGCCAGTGAACTATTTTACATTAAAAAGTAAGTTCTTAAACCAGCAGCTCCATCACCTATTTGTTATAACCTCTTAAGGTAATGACTTTTACTCTGTAAGCTTCTATTTCTTTTTCTGGAAGCTGGGGATGCTAACAGTATGAGGCTTAAAAAAGAAACGTCCTGCATGAGTCGAGTCCAGTGTCTGCACACAGCGGGTGCCCGATGAAGGTCAGCTGTTACGATCAGGTGACTCTTGACCCATTCTCTTCCCTTCACCTTGCACTGGCTTAAAGCAGTCAGACGCAGATGGTGCTGCCCAACACGAGGCTCGTTTGGGATGTTTTGGGGGATTTTTACATTATAACCTGTGATCCATTGTCAGTGATGGTCTTGTATTTTTCTTGCCTGCAAACTTCCCCAAAACACTATGTGATATATCTGTCTCATCAGAAACAACATACAGAGTGAGAAAAGGTATCAAACGTAGAGAGACAGTTAAGGAGAGCTGAATCCAGCGGGAGAGCAGGTCCACTCTGCTCCCCAGACGGAACGGTGACGGAAAGCCCAACTTGACCTCAGGTCAGGGGCTTGGAGAAGCCGAAGTTCCCAGAAACATAGGGTTTAGCAACACACACACACACACTGTCAAATGTAAAATAAATTAGATATACATCATTTTTTAAAATCTCATCTCTGAGACAGTGGCAAGTAAGGGCAAGTGGCTGAGCTGGAATTCAAACCCAGGTGAACCCATAGTTTGATCCTTTATTTTTTTAAGATTTTGTTTAATGTGAACCATTTTTAAGTCTTTATTGAATTTGTTACAATATTGCTTCTGTTTTATGGTTTGGTTTTTTGGCCACAAGGCCTGTGGGATCTACGCTCCCTGACCAGGGATGGAGCCCACACCTCTTGCACTGGGAGGCGGAGACAACCACGGGCCTCCGAGGAAGCCCCCACGCCTGCTCTGAAGAGCGCGAGGCCTGTCTCCATGGCCAACTGCTTTCGGAGAATTAGGTGGCGTTCTGGACTGGCTGGCCTTCCATTTCTCAGTCCTCCAAGTCAGTAAGAGTCTAGGGCTCCTAACGAGCGCATCTAATAATTACCCCCTGCCCCCCGCAGCCTCAGCATCATTTCCGTTTCCTCATTTTGGTCTTGCTTTCATCGCAACACTCAGCACGCCTGCACGAACACATCTATTCATGGATTTGCTTTCTGCTTCTTTCACTCGGATGGAAACTCCACAAGGCCCAGAACTTGGTGTCGGCCACAGCCAGTACCTGGAACTGAACACTAATCACAGAAAAGAACAAAGATCACTTTATTCAACGGATGGACAGATGGGTGTGGATGGATGGATGGATAAGGTGGTAAAGATGGATTCAGTTTGGTGCAGGACATCCATTTGGGTAACGATGTAGGGAAATTTCAGACGTATTCATTTACAGAGCAAGCTTTGGGGACACTAAATTGCCCTTTTCTGAATGGCAGAAGGTAAGTATTAGAAAGTAAAGGGAATTAAATCTGGAAAATTAAGCTACAGCCAAAATCTGGAGAGATTCAATGCCAAGACATTAACCCAGAGTAGTGATACAAGAACCATCTTCTTCAGTTGAGCTGAACAAGTTGGGCTGGCACTCCCAGGAAAGCGCCAGAAAAGAATCATCTCTACCTTTAGGGTCTCTAATAGCTGACCTGGATGGAATTCAAGTTCCGTCCAATTCCCTAGCTTAGGATAATAGACCTTTTATTTCCCTCAAGACAATTGGCCTAAGGCCTCAGGTAGAACAAGAGAAAACCTCCTGGTACATTCCCAGAGGCCTAACCACAGAGATTGAAATCTGAAGCCTGCAGGAAAGAGAAATTGAAGCCCCAAGGTCCATCTGTGCCTGCCATTTTTTTTTTCCTTTTCCAGGTTAGAAAAAGTCTCGTCTCTTTCTCCACAGACAAACCACAGAGGACCGGGTGTCCCTTACCTGTGGGAGCCAGGAGTTAGGGTGAAGTCATGATGACAATAACAATAGCTTTCATTTACTGGGGGCGGGGCGGGGGTGGCGCTTGCTGCCCCGGTGGGTCAGACGCTGAAGAATCCTCCTGCAATGCGCGAGACTGGGATTCGATCCCTAGTTGGAAGATCCCCTGGAGAAAGGGATGGCAACCCACTCCAGTATTGCTGCCTGGCAAATCCTGTGGACAGTGGAGCCTGGTGGGCATTTATTTGGGTGCCTACTGAAATGCCAGACCTGAGGCTTCTAGGTATTAGTCCAAAGTCCTCATGAGAACACTGCAGAAGGCTGAGTCCCTTTCTCAAGGTCACAGTCTCACTCAGTGGGAGAGATGGAATCAAAACAGCTCTATCAGGTTCCCAAACCTGTTTTCTACTGAAAGAACTGCATTCCTACAGGACACTGGGTAACAGGCCCACAGCTGCCAAGGCCGGCTGAGCACAGTGAAGGGGACGCGATGAGAAGAGGGTGAGGGGGCGATGTCCACGAAGCTCCCGAGGCGCTGGAGGGAAAGGGAGGTCACTGGAGATGGGCCCAAGGCCAGGGGCCGCTGCAGCAGTCCAGACGGTCAGACGAGGAGCCTGGGCCCCCAGAGCTGAAAGGTCACAGACAAGGAAGGACGAAGGCATTCTGTGTCCAGGAGGGGACAGAGCCCGGAAGCACGAGCATCCAGTTTCTATCTAGGAGCGCATACTCGGGCACCCTAGATGTCGCTAATGTCCACCCCTAGATTCACCAGTCTGACATCCCTTTTTCTGTGAAAGACTTCTTTTTATTCCAACCACAGCATTCCAGCGGGGGCGTCCTTCCTTCCCGGCTACTTTGGCTGGATGAGTACAGAGACCAGATGGGAGGTAAGCTGACGAGATCGTCCCCCTCAACAGGGAGCGTGAGAACCAGAAAGAAAAAACACTAAACCCTTCCCAACTGTGGAGCACGGACACAGGAACTGAGGACGCTGCAGGCGGCCGTCCTTTCCACTAAGCAGGGAAAGCCAGCCGCGCTCAGAGTGGAGGAGGAGAGCAGCAAGAGTCAGAGGTGGAAAGAGGAAAGGAGGGGTGAGGGAGACAGCGAGCAGGATGGAAAATGGATGGATTTCCAGGCTTCAAACTTGCTGGCTACTCATCCTTGAAACCTGCCCTTCCCAAGTTTTGTCAAGAGAACTGAAAAAGGTTGCTTTTTCCTAAAATGAGCTCAGGTGTGGAGTCACCTGCAACCATGAGCTCCCTGGCTAACGTAATCGGAGGGAGCTCCCGCACATGGGGGGAGATGAGGGCTGAGCTCTCCACCTCTGGACACATCCGAAAAGCGCCTCGAGGGTGGTCACGAGAGCCGGGCTCCATGCAGGTGACTTCTGCGCTGAGGTGCAGTCTTGATCCAGCCTAAACTCTATGAGAGCTGCCGGACCGCCAAGCACATGCTCCTCATTTGTGCCTCAGCCGCTCCCGCGTGGGTCCTTGGCTTCACTATTTCTCCAGCTCCATTTACATGCACTGTCATCTGCTGATGGCTCACTTACAAGACCTCCTGGGGGGATTTCACAATCACTCTGATAAGGAATCTAAGAGAAGGCAAAGAAATACACCTTTGTTTCCGTGCCAAACCACAGCATACTGTGCAATCAAGGCTGCAATTTGGGGACACAGCCAGAAGACTCAAAGTGCTGTTGAATCATGAACTAGGCTGACCTTAACTCTACAGCCTCCAAAGAGGACCCGGAGGCTACTGTGGTCATCTCACTTTCCTCAAGACTCTGAACCTCATGGAAGTTATCTTCAGTGAAGAAGGAAATCCAGATTGTATATCACTTGCTGCCTACACGCACCCTATTATATGAGCCCATCACAGACCTTCCCCTGCATCAACCCACTTAAGATCAAGAAGTATTTCTGATATCTCACAGCTATAATACACATAGCTACGTGTTATGTTAGTTACACGCAACCCTAATTCCTGAGAGTCCCTTGGACAGCAAGGAGATCAAACCAGTCAATCTTAAGGGAAATCAACCCTGAATATTCGTTGGAAGGACTGATGCTGAGACTCCAGTATTTCTGTCATCTGATGTGAACAGCTGACTCACTGGAAAAGTCCCTGATGCTGGGAAAGATTGAGGGCAGAAGGAGAAGAGGAGGTCAGAGGACGAGATGACTGGATGGCATCACGGATGCAATGGACATAAACTTGGGCAAACTTCGGGAGAGGGTGAGGGACAGGAAGGCCTGGTGTGCTGCAGTCCATGGGGTCATGGAGAGTCGGGCACGACTGGGCGACTGAACAGCAACACCACTCATGACTGTATGGACTGAAAGAGTTAAAAGCAGGTCGTGGCACGAGTTCTGAGGCCCCTGTTCTCTATGGAGATCACAGTAAGCTCACTCTGTGTCAGGGACACACAGAAGCTCAACAGCCAGGCTTAGCGGCTTCTCTGCATGAAACGCAAAGCAGCCTCCAGAGGAGCGGGAGCGGCAAACACGAGCAGCAGAGCCAAGACCGGCCTGGGATGCTCACGCACTCCCACCGCTCATGAGCACGCAGGAGCTTCTCCCCATTCTCTGGGTGCTACTTTCTGAGATTATAGTGGTGGTCTGCTTCGAATACTGTTTTGATAAATGAGCACACTCCCTCCAAAAAGCAGTGTACTTCTTGGTTTCTTAAGAATTGAAAACCACATTTTGAACACATTTATTCTTGCCTGAGGAATTCCATGGACAGAGGAGCCTGGTGGGCTATAGTCCATGGGGTTGCAAAGAGTCCGGCACGACTGAGCAACTTAAGCCTTTCACATTGTGCCCATGTGAAAGTGGCATTACAAAACGAAGGTGGTCACGGGTGTCCACAGCTGTCAGCGATGGACCCCAAGTCAGAAAGCACAGCACGCCAAGGGTAAGAGTACTCACCAGGGGAGTTAGGGAAGTCTGGGGTCCACACACACACACAGCCATATTTAAAGTGGAAACCAACAGGGTAAGAGTAAGAGAGTGCTCCTGGGGCAGTCGGGGAGCTCTGGGGTCCACACGCACACAGGGCCGTATTTAAAGTGGAAACCAACAGGGTAAGAGTAAGAGAGTGCTCCCCGGGGCAGTCGGGGAGCTCTGGGGTCCACACGCACACAGGGCCGTATTTAAAGTGGAAACCGACAAGGATGTGCCGCACAGGGATCTTGCTCTGTCATGTGGCAGCCTGGAGGGAGGGGAGTTTGGGGAGAATGGGCACATGTATACACAGGTCAACAGACAGCCCACCTGCAACCATCCCAACAGTGGTAACTGGTCACCCTCCAACACAAACAGGAAGTTTAAAACTAAAACAGAAGCGAATTGTGAGAAGAGCGTGTGTCAGTCACTTGACCTTGTCTGACTCTTTGCCCCCGTGGACTGTAGCCCGCCAGGCTCCTCTGTCTGTGGACTCTCCAGGCAGGAATACTGGAGTGGGTAGCCTTTCCCTTCTCCAGAGGATCTTCCCAATCCATGGATTGAACCTGGGTCCCTCATACTGCAGGCGAATTCTTTACTCTCTGAGCCACAAGGGAAGCCCAGAAAGCTTGTGATAAAACGATAAAGAAATAAGTATGTTTCATGTCAGTGATATCTCAATAAAGCTGGAGGAAGAAGGAAATAATTGAAAAGCTGAAGCATGTATCATTAAATAAAAGTAAGAGTGTAATATGTAAAAAAAAAAAGAGTTCGTTCCCGCCCACACGTTCCGCACGGCATCTATCCGGCTGCGGTGCGACAGGTGACACCGCCACCCCAAGGCTCAGATCCCAGTTCTAGAGTCTCCCGGGAAACCGGAGACGACACAGAGCAGAGGCGCAAAGACAGCGGGAGACGTGAGCCTCCGACACCCACGCCGGGAAGCCACACGCACAGCTCGACTCCTGGCAGGCAACCCACCCACTAAAGAGGTGCGAGCCCATGGGCCACGGTTCAAGCACTGTGCTCGACAGAGACACCCTGGGAAGCCACTGGGGACTTTCCACGTGAGCCTTTCTTTTTATCAAAATGGCGCCTCAGGTCATTCGGCAGGATTCACATAAACTCGTGGGCTCCAGTCACCTGTGTTACCACGGTCTGAATGCTTCTCCCCGCCCCTCTCACATGCTGACATCCTAATGCCCGGTGTGATGAACAGGCAGGGTCTTTGGAAGGTGCTTAGGAAGTGAGGTGGTGACCTCACGAGCCGGATTAACACTCTAACAAAAGACCCCAGAGAAATCCCTCAAGCCCCCTTCCTTAGGGGACGGTACAGTGAGAAGTCTGCATCCCAGAAGAGGGCCCTCCCCCCTCCACACTGACACCTTGATTTTGAATTTCTAGCCCCCAGGTCTGCGAGAAAGAAATTTCTGTTATCACAAGGTTCCCAGTCTCTAGTATTCCAGCAGCTGGCAGAGACTAATAAGACATATGTGCTTCAGCTCAAGGCCTGGTGGTTCTTTCAAAATAAAACCACTGGAAAGGAACCCATATGAGGCTTTACAAAAATATCGACCTCTTTTTCTCAGCTCCTCAGAGGTTTTCCTCTTCCAATGAGACAACACCCACGTTCAAAACCACCTCTACTCTGGATTCCAGAGAGCTGCATTCGATTACTCATTACGCCCGGGCTTTGCTCTCAGAATTGATCAGACTGAACTGCAAGGGTTACATGAAAGAACACTGGCAGCAGCAGCTGGCACGAGGCCAGAGGCACACCAGCGTCTGCGTAAATGTCCTCCCGGCCACCACAGCTCTGTCCTCTGACAAAGGCCCTGCTGTTTTCCAACTGCAGCTCCAGCAAATTGCACTGCACTAGGGTGGCGGTTCTGCAAAGCAGGCAAACTGTTTCCCAGGATGAGCCCAGCCAGGAAGCCATCTCCTTTATCCTCTAATCAGGATGAAAGAGGAGCCGGGCTCATGAACGTCTGTGCATTAGGCCCTGACCCGGCACTGCCGCCTCTCGTCACCTGCATGAAAGAGGGGCTGCTGGGCTTGGAGGGTGGGAAGGAAACTCCCACTCGATTTTCCTACCAGCTGGTGCTCACTCACAGGCTGACTGCCAACATGAGTTACTTCACTCTGTGTGCCCTTCCTCCTCCAGTTTGTACAGTGCTTTTGCCTTTATTGGTCTAACAGTAGATTTTTATCAGCTTCTTGCGTCCATACTTCTGTACAACCTAGAACTCTGGTCTTTGATAACAGGTATTTGTTTTAATCTTTTTTATGCCCCAGAATCCAGTACAGGGTTTAGTACCCAGTGGGCACTCATTAAATATACTTGCTGAAAGAAAAAAAATGCTAGCAAAGGAATCTTACCAAAACAGGATAATAATAAAAATAGTAATATTTTATTGAGCATTTGAACTTTCAAGAGTGCCTGACAATAATCCCTTATAGTTGGTAGTACTATATGCCCATTTTGTAGATGAAGGAACTGAGGCTCAGGGACTTCCCTCGTGGTCCAGTGGTAAGAATCTGCCTTCCAACGCAGGGTTCAGTCCTTGTCGAGGAACTGAGATCTCACATGCCACGGAGCAACTAAGCCTTTGAGCTCAACTACTGAGCGGACACACCCCAGCTAGAGAGACACCCACGCTGCAAGTGAGACCTGATGCAGCAAATAAGTATCACAAGAAAGAACAAAACTGAGGCTCAGGGTATGTGTGCAGCCGGGCACACAGCTGGGACTGAGACAGGCCCTCTGGAGTGCAGCCTGTGGTTACCACAGTGGACTATCCCAGGGAGGAGGCACATGATTCCCAGGAAGTCCCTTCTGCAATTTAGACAGTAAGAGTCCTGCATATCCCCTTACTATAGGTGCTTATTTCCCAAGAACTGCTTGCTAATAAGGCCCACTGGAAAATGCAAAGCTCTTCCTAAAAAGCAGGCAGAGGAATGGAGGCTTCCTGGAATACTCTGAAAAACAGCTCACTCAGCCACAAGGAGACCTGCAATAAAGCCAATTCCATTGCAGGCCTTATTGTTATAATGTTTTTTCTTCTTGGAAGAGCAGAAATCTGTTTTCTCATAACTGGTAGTTACATAGATCTTTGTCTGGACATACTTCTTTTCAACAACCACCTGGCTAGTATCTGGAACTGGTTGCCTGGTCTCCGTATCTTTGTGTTAGACATCAAAAGGCATGGAATTATTAGCATAACTGGTTTTTTAGCACATAAAATGTAGAGGTCATTTTAAAACAATACACCTTCAACAAAATAAATTACAGATGGATTAAGACATAAACAATGGAACCAATAAATATTAGAAGAAAAATGACCTTTTAAAATAATCTAAGGGAAGGTAAGTCCTTTTACATTTTACATTTATCCTGAATAACATTTTTTAAAGATTCATAAATTTGACTATATAAGCATTTAAAAAATGTCTGCATGAAAAATACACCATAAAACAAAGTCAAAAGACAAATGGGAAACATATTTATAACTTACAAGAGGTCAGTTTCCTTAAACTATAAAGAACACTAACAAAAAAATGGGTGAAGAATATAAATGGAAAAAATATTAAAAGACTCACGTCTCCAGGATGAGGCTTAACCTCATTTAAAATAAGTGGAATGCAAATCAAACCTTCGGTGCTTTTTTCCCCCCCACTGATTAGAAGAGCAAAGTTCAAAAGTTGGTAACACAACGCAGTGGGCAAGAGAAGGAGAAAACGCACTCTCGGTGCTTGGCTGTGCAGTGTCTGGAGAGCAATCTGCAGCAGCCTACGTCACGAGGCACATACCTTTCGTTTCAGCATGAAAGTTAATGCCCGGGGTATTTTACACATCTGCAAAGTGACGTATTTCTAAGAATATTTATTACAGTCTTATTTATGATAGCAAAATATTAGCAAAACCTAATGACTGTCCAAAAAGACGTCATCAGAAAATATAGCGGGACGCCCAGGCAGTGACACCGCGCAGAGGAGGGTCCTCCCACCCGGCCAGGCCTCCCTTCCTCCTTGCCTTTTGCCTTCCTTCCCATTCTATCTGAAAAAGGAAGGGAGCCGGCGGGAGGAAAGGCCGACTGCTGGGGGCCAGCGTTTTACCTACATTCCCTCGTTTAATCCTCACAACAATGAGGCTGTTTCCATGTTTGCAGATGACGAAAACAAGGCTCGGAAAGGGTAAATGATTGCTCCAAGTTAACGAGCAGCAAGCCATGATGCAGAGCCAGGCATGACTGATGACAAAGCCCCTGCTCTTACCACCAGTTTCTCTTTGTGTCCCTAACAGCTTTTGCTCCGTATATTCTACAGTGAAGCTTTCTGGCACATGAACTTTTGAATCTAGTATGTCTTCACTATTGATTATGTCATTTGTCAGTGTGAAACCACTCACTCTCGTGTGTTTAATACTTTTTGATTAAATATTTGTTTCCTCATATTTTCATCCACTTATTACCTTTTTATAACTAAATCATTTAATGCATATTTGACAACGGTACACCAGCTATACACTGGCCATACCAAAGTGAGTGAGACATGAAGCCTGTCTTCGGGGCAATCAGAGGCAGTGTGAACCAGCAACATGCTGGGCGGAGTGGCCACTGACACGACGACTTCACTCACTGGGCCACAGCGCAAATAACTGAGCACTGCTGTTTAGTTCACTTCAGGCTGTTTTATGTTTTAACAGAATTTAAAACCATGTATTTGCCATAATGCACACACCTTGGCGGTTTATTGCTGTTTCTCCTTTCCTTGCTTTTTAAGTTCTTTTTTTTTGATGTGGGCTAAAGTCCTTATTGAATTTGTTACAACATTGCTTCTGTCTTAGGCTATGCCTTCACGTTTTGGCTACAAGGTATGTGGGATGTTAGCTGCCCAACCACGTACTGAACCCTCACCCTCTGCGTGGGAAGGCAAAGTCGTGGCCCCTGGACGGGCACCGAAGTCCCCCCGCGCATTTTCCTCTCCACCGTTTGTTTTCTGTAGCAGATCCTTTATTTCCCATAACCACTTGGGAGACAGGCATCTTATCTTTAATTACACGAAGGGTTCTCTTAGGGTTTCTTTCACAAACACACAAAACATCTTATTTATCTAACTGAAACAAAGGAACAAACAAAAGCGTTTGATAATTTTAATAGATGCCTAGACGCTCAGTCCCGGTACATCTCTCAACACCACTGTCCTCCACCATCCCGTTGTTATTAATTTACCCGAGTTCCCAAGTCTAGCCCTTACTGTGTGTGTGTTTTATTCTCTTTTAAGAACCTTTTTTTTTGTCATTTGTATTCCAGTTTGTTTCCATGGTTACAGCAATTGTTAGCATCCGTTCTTATGCTGGTTGTTAGTATTTTTACTCACCTGACCTTAAAGTTCAAGCCAAGCTGAAGGATGGTTCTCCAGGGATTCCTGAATTGGGGGGGAAGCTGAAATACCCTGCTTCTAAACTCCCTTCCCACTCCAGCATACCTGACAACTAACTGCAACGTCTACGCACTGACCACACACACGCCAAGCTTACATGGTTCAAGAGCACAGACAGCTCACTTGCTATATGTATTTATTGGCTTGCTTATACACTCTTTAGACCTTGAAAATGTTATCAACAAAAAAAGAAAGAAAAGACAGGAAAAGGATCTGGTGATACAGCTCTTTAGAACTCAGGCTCTATAGCTAGACTATCTTGGCTCAAACCTGGGCTCTGACTGTGACGCTGGGCCCATCCCCGAGCGTCTCCACCCCAGGCTGCTCGCCACTGAATGGAAGGACTCGTTTCTCAGAGGGCCCTTCGGAGCCCCTAATGTTTCAGTAAAAAGTTTCTTCTATTACTTGGCTTTTATCAGACTCTGGAGCACAGGGGTAGTATTATAAATACGCTAGTAATTGCTGTTTATATCCTGCACTTTTCAACACTCAACTCTCTCCTTGATAAACTGTAATTAATGACTCTGATTAATGGAAAAAGATGCTGCTTCTTGACTTCCTACAAAAGACTTGCAGGGATCCCTCGGGAAAATGGTCACAACCTCGTCAAACTGCAGGACCCTTTGGGGGTCTGGATTATTCATCCACTTTCAATTGGTCTGTTGCTCTGTGGAGGAGCCAGACAATGGTTTTGATATTCTGAGCACTCGGCTAGAAAGAGGCAGTTGTTTCTGGCTGTGAAGCTCATCACAGAAAACAGCAGCAGAGCTGGGAACAACTAACCTGAGATGGAGCCTAACCCGCCGTACGAGCCTGCACCCGTGTCCCAGGGGACATGCTGGGACATGCTGCTCCAGCTTCAGGGGACCAGCACCCATCACGAGCCCCCACGGCTGGGTGCCGGCACCCTGAAGCCAGGACTGCTGGACGCTGGCAGCCCACATCCTCAGAGCCTCACTGTGGGGGCACCTGACAGGCAGAAGGTACTCACTGAATGCCACAGGGAGTACCATCCTGTGTGCAAACAGGAGACTGTACTTGCACGTCTGCTACACTCCGGCCACGCCCTTTACCTCTGATCACACTCGAGTGAGAGGGCAGACAACACGCACACGGACACGCACACTGGACTATGTGGCACGGCACCAGGGGTGATGGAGAGAAGTAAGCTGGGGAGGGCCTCAGGGAGTGGTATGTGTTGGGGGAGGGGCAAGGCCCGCCAGACACAGCGACGCTCCACCTAACACGCTGAAAGGGCGCACGAGGCTCTCCGCCTTGTCAGCCAATGGCCCTGGCCAGACAGCAAATCTATTCTGAGCCTCAGTTTTCCTCCAGTGCAAAAGAGGGCCAATAATACTCTGCCATTACTGCGCCAACAAAGGTCCGTCTAGTCAAGGCTATGGTTTTTCCAGTGGTCATGTATGGATGTGAGAGTTGGACTGTGAAGAAAGCCGAGTGCAGAAGAACCGATGCTTTTGAACTGTGGTGTTGGAGAAGACTCTTGAGAGTTCCTTGGCCTGCAAGGAGACCCAAGCAGTCCATCCTAAAGGAAATCAGTCCTGAATATTCATTGGAAGGACGGATGCTGAAGCTGAAACTCCAGTCCTTTGGCCACCTGAGGCAAAGAGCTGACTCATTTGAAAAGACCCTGATGCTGGGAAAGATTGAAGGCAGGAGGAGAAAGGGACGACAGAGGATGAGATGGCTGGATGGCATCACTGACTCAGTGGACATGAGTTTGAGTCAACTCTGGGAGTTGGTGATGGACAGGGAGGCCTGGCGTGCTGCAGTCCACGGGGTCGAAAAGAGTCGGACACGACTGAGTGAGTGACTGAACTGAATTGAATACTCTGCAAAAGTCTCCTGCATGGACTTGTGAAATGTTACAAGAAGGAAGAATGCCTGAGACCTCCTGTGATCCCCAATAGCTTGACAAAAGATGGAGTTTTTTGCTCTACTTCTCGAGAAAGAGCAGGACCAAGAGGACATGTCTGGCCTACCTCGGTGGCACCCCACCATGAGGAGGGCAGGCTGCGCACTTCAGAGCTTCCTGTGAGCATCTCAGAAGCTCCTCTCTCTGGATCTCTTGGTCTTGACTTGTTTGCTTCACCTGGCACGTGCAGCCAGGAGTCTACTTTCCTGGTTCTGGGCAAGACATGGGATTTGGAGGGTCACCCATTTAGACCCTAGCCGCCCCCCACCCCCACCACTTTCAATTCAGGGGGGAAAGGGGTAGAAAGCCCTTATTTCAGCTAGAGCAGGTTGTGGCTTTTGACACAAGTTTAGCGACAATAAAGGTGCTATTTTGATCCTCACTTGGAAATTATCCTTTACAACTATCTTTTTACAAACAGATTTCTGGAAGAGGACGCTAGCTGGAACTTTTAACGGGAGTATTCAATAATGCCTGAGGTAAAGATGACCGTACTGTCTTTGCCGCTTTTTACTGAGAGGTGGGGCCGGTCTCTCTTCCCCTTTACCCCGGGCGAGCTCGGGGAATGCCTCTGATCTGTGGACTATCTGACGGAAATGATGCCGGGGCAGCTTCTGGCCCCAGATTTAAAGGCAGGCGCCAGCGCTCTAAGAGGTGCTGCCACTGCCTGCCTCTTGGAATACTGCTTTGGGGGATGCCGGCAGCCACGTGGAGTCTGGCTGTCTGAGTCCTCCACGCCGTGGGAGGGACTGGATGGACAAAGCTGCTCCGAGTCCGCAGCGGACCCAGCCACGCCGCCCGGGTGCAGACGCGCGACTGAAGGCCTCACGAGCGTCACAGCCTGTGCTCCACGCGCGTCACGCCCCCTCGCACGATGGCACTGCCCACCGTGGTTCGTCCCCAAACCACTTTCACAAGCTCTTCTTCGCGTTTAGCTGCTCAGCTGTGCCAGACTCTCTGTGAGCCCACGGACTGGAGCCCGCCAGGCTCCTCTGCCCAAGGGGTTTCCCAGGCAAGAATACTGGAGTGGGTTGCCTTTCCCTTCTCCAAGGGAGCCTCTTGACCCAGGGATCGAACCCGAATCTCCTGCACTGGCAGGCAGATTCTTCACGCTGAGCGCCCAGCAGGGAAGTCCTTGCAACTGCATGAAAGTGAAGTCGCTCAGTTGTGTCTGCCTCTGCGACCCCATGGACGGCAGCTTACCAGGCTCCGTGATCCATGGGATTCTCCAGGCAAGAGTACTGGAGTGGGCTGCCGTTTCCTTCTCCAGGGGATCTTCCCAACCCAAGGATCGAACCTGCGTCTCCCGCATTTCAGACAGACGCTTGACCATCTGAGCCACCAGGGAAGCCCTTTGCAACTGCACGGAGGGACCCAAAACAGAACCACCCAGCTGAGCACAAGGTGGAAGAGAATGAAAAAGGTTTTAGTTACTAAGCATCCCCCGTGGCTTAGTGTCCAAGCATCTGCCTGCGATGCAGGAGACGCAGGTTTGATCCCTGGGTTGGGAAGATCCCGGAGGAGGGCATGGCAACCCACTCCAGTATCCTTGGCTGGAGATTCCTACGGACAGAGGAGCCTGGCGGGCTACAGTCCAGGGGGTTGCAAAGAGTCGGATACGACTGAGCGGCCTAGCACAGCACAAGCCTTGGATGGTTTGTTATACACAGATGCCCAGTGTGTTCCTACACATATGACATCATCACGCGATGAACCCACACTCACAAATCTGCGGCTGGGCAGGCACTAGAACACAGCCAGATGCCCCCTGCCCACCCCAGACCAGGGCTCTTACCCCATCCACACAGCTGTCCTTGCTACTCACTGGGCAGCTGGTTAAAATCAGCCACTGCGTTCCGTGATCACGAACTGTACGATCAATGTCTGTAACTGTTTCAGCATCTGACTACAGTAATCGTCTTGTACTGTCCTCTAGTAATCCTGCATTGCCAAGTGGCTTTTCCTCCCAACAGACATTGATCCCAGGGAAGGTGCTGACATAAAAGGGTAAGAAAAACAATCACCATTAACTTTGCAGAAAGTAAAGTCAGTGTGGATTCTCCCCACATCCCTTCATTTCTTATAACCACCCCTATCCTATCAAGGATGGGTAGGAAGCATGCCTAATATCCACCATTCCTTTGCCTGATTTCAAGGGCTTACTGAAAATATGGGCCTTAAAACAATCTACCTTCAGTGTTAAAAGGGAGACCGTAAATCCTGTGTGCAGGATGTAATTCTTTAAATGCAGTCTCTTCACCATGGAGTCCTCTAATGGAAATGGACTGTGCTCGTTCGACCGCAATTTATTTCTGGTATCAATCACTACCTACATGTAAATTAAGCTGGGCTATGGGGAAAACAGGCAGAGGTATGGAGTAATGACTTTGGAATTATAACAGTATTACTGACCAGGGTTCTTGCCCTTCTCCAATCACTAGAAGTTGACTAGAGCCCAGATAAGAAGTTCAGGCAAGGTTCTATTGGGTTGGCAAGTATTGGCAAGGTTTTATCTCTGCTGCAGCCAGGGGAGCAAGAAGGAAAAACAGGCTCCCTTGTCCACTCACCCCTCAAGGTGGGGACAACCCTGTTCCTTATATGAGGGGGAGTGTGTCTGGGTTGGGGGGGGGGGGGGCGCTTAGGTGCTCTGCCTGCCCCGGGGGTGGGGCTGGAGGCGGAGGGTGTGGAGNNNNGCTCCCTTGTCCACTCACCCCTCAAGGTGGGGACAACCCTGTTCCTTATATGAGGGGGAGTGTGTCTGGGTTGGGGGGGGGGGGCGCTTAGGTGCTCTGCCTGCCTCTGAGGTGGTGCTGAGAGCAGAGCATGTGCAGGGCCCTGTTTTTGCTTCAGGCTCTTCAAAAATGGCAGTTGGGTTTTTTAGACTCGTTGTTTATTTTGGGTCCTGAATTTGCCCCAACTGCTCATGCACGCAGTTATGAATTTCTCTGTCTTGTTGCTCGAGGAGAGGTGTGTCTCGGTGTATGCACTGCAGCACTGCAGCGAAGGGGCCCGGATCCACATGTTTCCAGATTACTGCCTCAGTGGAAGGGTGAGAGAGGCATCACAGGGGCAGATCAAGAAGATCTGGCAGCTGCTGTGGGATCAGGTTTGCAGCCCCATGTCCCCCAGAAAAGAAACGGCTCATCCCAGCTGGAGGTGAAGAGGGTTTTGAGGCAAGACAAAGATCTGGGCCTCAGTCAAAAATCAGAATCTCAGAACCCAGAGAATGAGGTCAAAGGAGGCCAGAACTTACGAACTAAAGGAAACTTTGAGTGGTGTTTTCTTTTAGTCTCTACTATTTCTCTTATCTGCAGAGTGGAGGAACAATTACTCTTCAGGAAAATGCACCTGAAAATGTTATTTCTGTACAAAACTAAAGAAAAAAGCTACAGATTCAGGGGAAATGCATAAGCAGTTTCTGTTTCATTAGATCACAAGCATTTAGGTTTTTTTGCTGAGAAGGTGAATCCAACAAAGACACTGCAAACGCAAGGACTGAACGCACTTCTCTACTGAACCGGAGAAGCCCCTGGCGGGCTTCTGTCTTCTTCCCAATCAAGAACCATTTTCAGCTCGAGGATCTGATTTGAAAACAATGAGGGAAATATGTTAAAACAAAACAAAATCATGCCTCTTTTCTTTTAAACTTAACCCAAGTCATACAGCTTTAATTTACATCAAGCTCTCTGAGCATCTCTAGAACAGAATTGAGCCCTACTAACAGAAATTTTGCCAACATCCGCTGGATCATGGGAAAAGCAAGAGTTCCAGAAAAACATCTCTTTCTGCTTTATTGACTATGCCAAAGCCTTTGACTGTGTAGATCACAATAAACTATGGAAAATTTTTCAAGAGATGGGAATACCAGACCACCTGACTAGCCTCTTGAGAAATCTGTATGCAGGTCAGGAAGCAACAGTTAGAACTGGACATGGAACAACAGACTGGTTCCAAATAGGAAAATGAGTACGTCAAGGCTGTATATTGTCACCCTGCTTATTTAACTTATATGCAGGATACATCATGAGAAACGCTGGACTGGAACAAACACAAGCTGGAATCAAGATTGCCGGGAGAAATATCAATAACCTCAGATATGCAGATGACACCACCCTTATGGCAGAAAGTGAAGAGGAGCTAAAAAGCCTCTTGATGAAAATGAAAGTGGAGAGTGAAAAAGTTGCCTTAAAGCTCAACATTCAGAAAATGAAGATCATGGCATCTGGTCCCATCACTTCAAGGGAAATAGATGGGGAAGCAGTGGAAACAGTGTCAGACTTTACTTTTTTGGGCTCCAAAATCACTGCAGATGGTGATTGCAGCCATGAAATTAAAAGACGCTTACTCCTTGGAAGAAAAGTTATGACCAACCTAGATAGCATATTCAAAAGCAGAGACATTACTTTGCCGACTAAGGTCCGTCTAGTCAAGGCTATGGTTTTTCCTGTGGTCATGTATGGATGTGAGAGTTGGACTGTGAAGAAGGCTGAGCACCGAAGAATTGATGCTTTTGAACTGTGGTGTTGGAGAAGACTCTTGAGAGTCCCTTGGACTGCAAGGAGATCCAACCAGTCCATTCTGAAGGAGATCAGCCCTGGGATTTCCTTGGAAGGAATGATGCTGAGGCTGAAACTCCAGTACTTTGGCCACCTCATGCAAAGAGCTGACTCATTGGAAAAGACTGTGATGCTGGGAGGGATTGGGGGCAGGAGGAGAAGGGGACGACAGAGGATGAGATGGCTGGATGGCATCACTGACTCGATGGGCGTGAGTCTGAGTGAACTCCGGGAGCTGGTTTTGGACAGGGAGGCCTGGCGTGCTGCGATTCATGGGGTCGCAAAGAGTCGGACACGACTGAGCGACTGAACTGAACAGAAATTTTCCAAAATAAGCTGTTCTGAGGAGTTCTGTCTGGGAACGATGTTACAACCCATATTTTATCTCTGTCCTATATCTGGCTTGTCCAGAATCATCAGGATTGCTTTTCAGATATAAAGGTTAGAGACATACTTCTTTTTTTTTTTTTTTTTTAAATACAAAGTATAACAGAGGAGGCAGATAAATGTCTCCTGGCATCCAGTACCTCTGGGGTCAACAAGCTAAAATGAGAAGAGGGGAAAACTCAGCATCGTGTGTGCCTGCCTCAGACAGGGCAGAGGAGAGAAAGACCTTGAATAGATTCTAGGTCCAGCGCAGGAATGGAAGCTCTTTAGTCGAAAGCAGGGATCAACAAACTCATTCAAGGCTTAAAAAAACAAACAAACAAAAAACAAACCCCTTGGAGGGAACAGGATGAGAAGGAAGGTAGAGGAAGAAAAGATGTTGTTACATAAAGCAGCCTAAGAGGTAACACCTTTCATTAAAAGCAACTCACAGACTTTCAGGGGCAGAGCCGACAACCGGTGAGTGGGGAGCCAAGGCTGAGCGGGGAGTGGAGGTCGAGCGCTGAGCGGAGGCCGAGACCAGGGGTTCCAGTGGGAGCCTGGTGTCAGAGTCTGAAACCGAAGAGCAAGAGCAGGTCCCCAAGGGGAGCAGCTGCGGGCCGTCTGCACGCTGGGCCTGAAAAGCCTCTGGCACGCTGGGTGGCGCTACCCACCAGGCGGCTTAAAGATAATTCCAGAACCCCAGGGAACACACGGGGTTAAACTTCTGTCATTCTGCACTTGTCTAAAACCCAAAGAGAGAAATAATAAATGTGCGACAGGAAGGTATGTAAGTCACTCCGGCCTCAGCTCTCTGGTGTGTTTTGAGGACACTAGCGGGTGGCTTGTGTTATTTATTTTATTCTTTTCCCCTCCCTCCTCCTCACGCAGTTGGGACTCCCTGAGAAAACCTGGCTGCAAGCTTTTCATCCAAGAGGCACCCGTTCTGCTCAGGCTAGTGGCACCCTGGCCCCAGCCAGTGCCACGTGGTGGAGAAGCCCTCCTCCAGCCCCAGGCGGGAGAGCCGAGATCAAAGCACGCAGCACAAATGCTGCTCTGATCAAAACCCAGCTTTCCGCGTTTGACACGGCCCAGCCTCTATTGTTGGTAAGGACAATGGAGTGGGGTGGCCAGAGGACTGTGGCAGTAAGTATAAAGCAAGATGCACTCCATCAAACAAAAAGGAGAGAAAGTGAGAGAGACAGAAAGAGAGGAGGAGAGAAAAGGAAGGAAGGGAGGGGGAAGAAGGGAAGTAAACCGAAGTCAGCCAGGATCCCGGGGAGCAGCCAGGGGACTGCCAGCAAGGGAAAGCACTGTACCGCTTGCCGACGGTCCCTTCCTATGCAGGAATGGTCTGAGCAATCAGATGAGCAAGTCTTCATCCCAGTCTCACTCTGCCATTAGCCACCGAGCTGGCTTTACCAAGTCTACTCCCCAGAGGCCGACTCCAGCCCTTTCCAGCCGTCTAACATTTAGTCCATGGCTGCTGACAGGAGATGCTGCTTCATCCCGGCAAACCACCTTCCTTCTTGGAGGAAAGGATCTCTGATATCCTGTGTGGCAATGAGACAGAGGGAGCGTGTCTGCATCAGTGCTTAACTCTCCGTGAGGTGGTACTTGGCCCTGCTCACTTCTACTTTCAGAACTCTCAATATGCTATGGAATTAAGACCTGCCAGAGCAGGATAACCAAAACCCTTAAACAGTCTAAAATGCACATACTTCACATTTACCCTTATTTACTACCAAAATAAAACCTCAATTGGAGACAATGTCAGGAGACTCAATGTGAGGCCTTTCATGAACAAGAGGCCTGGAGCTAAACAGCCCACCTGCTCTTCCTCCTAAGCCTGGCCATTTCCGTGCCCCAGGAGCTTAGCATGCTGCTGTCACATGTGGGTAATAAAGAAGTTCATGCAAAATGAATCAGAGCACACACGGATGCATCAACGGTCTGCATGCCCTTGGGCTCTGCACACTACATTAGGAAAACGATAAGAGGGCAATATAGTTATCTGAGAAGCATGTTGACTTAAGTCAGGCCCTGTGACCAGGCGGAGCCTCAGAAATCACCTTCAACTTTCAGATCTAAGGGACAAAAATAAAACTGTTCCTAGAAGTGGAAATAATTAATATCCCAGTTTTGGTTACATGTGTGTGTGCTCAGTCGTGTCCAATTCTTTGCAACCCCGTGGACAGTAGCTCACCAGGCTCCTCTGTCCATGGGATTCTCCAGGCAAGAATACGGGATTGGGCTGCCATGCCCTCCTCCAGGGGATCTTTCTGACCCAGGTTGAACTCACGTCTCCTGCATGGGCGGGTGGATTCTTTATCACTGAGCCACCTGGAAAGCCCTTTCTCCTTGACAGATTTACTGAATGAGGACTTCTGCTTGGTGGCTGTAAAGAGCCATCTAGGTGTTATAGGGAAAAAAGGACTCAGAGGCTAAAATATGTCAGTTCCATACACTTCAAAATGGTACGGTCATTTCCCATGATTGGCCATGCCTGTACTTATCCACCCTGTGCAAATCTGAGTTTCCAATTCACAACCCTTGGAAGGAAGAAAGCGTGAGTTGAGGTCCACCGTCCTCACAGGGTTCATGGAGAGGATTACTGAGTTAATAAGCATTAAGCACGCTGCAAGCCACAGGTGACGGGTTCCCACCAAAGTGGTTCAGACTTTGCACAGGAGGTTAAATACCCGCAGAAATAGCTACTTCTAATACAAGGAACTCTATGCCGACTCTCAAGTAGCAGGCTGCCTGGGAAAATGCGCCAGGCGTCCAGTCACTGGCGGCAGGGACAAATTTAGATAATACAAGGGTGATGACATCCCCTGAAGCACCATCAACAGCAGCTGAAGTCGTAAGCAACGCCAGTTAACAGCGGCATCCGCAGTGGCAGCAGAAGTGCTCTGGTGAGAGGGCGGCTCTCTGACTCCCCCTTTCTCAAGTCCCCAGCTTACTTGGCTGTTCTGCCAGCTTCAGCTCTGGCAACAACATCCAGCTGTTTGTTTCAGCCACATCGAGACTGTGCACACGTGAGCACAACCTCCTCAGACAGCAGTGTCTGCACGTGAAGCCGCTCAGCCGCGTCTAATTCTTTGACCCCATGGACTGGAGCCCGCCAGGCTCCTCTGTCCGTGGGATTCTCCAGGCAAGAGCACTGGAGTGGGCTGCCATGCCCTCCTCCAGGGGATCTTCCTGACTCAGGGACTGAACCCACATCTCTCATGTCTCCTGCACTGGCAGGTGGGTTCTTTGTCACGGAACCACCGTGGAAGCCCCAAACTGCAATAACTGTATTTATCTGCTACAACTTAGGTGGTTTCCAAGACTTCTTAGGAGGGTAAGTGCAGACTGATGAAGCTCACTTGAGCCTGAGATATGTCTCCCTCCTGTTCCCAGAAACATTTCCTCCTAGCTCTATGTTTACTCTCAGAGCACAAATACTGCAAAATGGTGAGGCAGCGAAGACTCACCGAAAGACCTCCTGCACCCCACAAAATAACAGTCTATTCATTTCGTGACCTCGGATGCCGACTACTCTAAATCCGTTAGGGCTCCAAAAGAAGGGAACTCAGAGCTTGCAAAAAGGCAAGAATCTCTAGACCAAGAGTCCTGACCCCTGATTTCATCAGTGTGCTTGCGTTTCTGCAAACTTTTCATTTTCAGGACAAAGCAATTAAGTGAACAGAGCTGTGAAGAGAAGACTTTCTGTAGAGGTTTTCCTCCCTTTTCTTTCTCCCTTAGTTTGGCTGTGCTGGGCTTTCGTTGCAGAACATGTGGAATCTAACCCTAGCCCTTGCATTAGAAAGCAGATTCTCAAAGCCTGGACCACTAGGGAAATCCCTGGCAGTAGATTTCAGGATGGGAGAGTGAAGATGGAGTAAACTCTTATGACGGCATCACAGAGCTTCAGGAGAGATACAACGAGAGTGTGAAAGAAATGAGTGCTGGTGGGCATTCTCACATGGATTGATTACCCACGTGTGCCAGGCTTTGTGTTGGGAGTTGAGTCTCCATTGCCTTAAAGCATCCAAGTGTCCCTAAACACCTGGCGTACACATAAATAACCATGATGTTCATTAACCGCTATTACTGTAGTGAGAATAACATGTCTTCAAACCACAGACTGAGAGAAAGCCGAGTCTGGGTCATCATGAAAGAGTTCACAAAGATGACACATTTACCGATAGGGTTTCACCCATTCTAGAAGGAGGAAAATAGCTTTCCTGGCAGTATGAGATAAGAATATCTTTGGCAGGCTCGATACCTGTTGAATCATTCATCCACTTACTCATTCAGTCTTTCTTATGCTCATTATTCATTTGTTCTTCAGGCCTCTGCTGTGTGCCAGGCCCAGTGGGGAGAGAAGAGGAAGAGGCAGACGTCAGGCTGTGCCGTTTTGGTGGCATCCTGACAGTCGCTAGGGATCAGGCAAATGTGATGATCACAACTTCTACTGAGTGAGACAGTTCTAGTGGGAGTTCACAGTGGAGGGTGAGGGGGGCTGCTGGCTGACAGCCCAGCTCTCAAGACACCGCTGCAGACGAGGAGCAGGATGAGAAGACCTGGGTGGCACAGGAAGGGCGAGCAGAAGAGGACCGGGGTTCACGCAGTGTGAGCAGAGGAGGACTGGGGGGTCACACAGTGTGAGCAGGGGAGGATCGGGGATCACACAGTGTGAGCAGGGGAGGACCGGGGTGCACGCAGTGTGAGCAGGGGAGGACTGGGGGTCACGCAGTGTGAGCAGGGGAGGACCGAGGGTCACACTGTGTGAGCAGGGGAGGACCGGGGGTCACACAGTGTGAGCAGGGGAGGATCGGGGATCACACAGTGTGAGCAGGGGAGGACCGGGGTGCACGCAGTGTNGTGAGCAGAGGAGGACTGGGGGGTCACACAGTGTGAGCAGGGGAGGATCGGGGATCACACAGTGTGAGCAGGGGAGGACCGGGGTGCACGCAGTGTTAGCAGGGAAGGACCAGGGTTCACTCAGTGTGAGCAGGGGAGGACCGGGGTTCACACAGTGTGAGCAGGGGAGGACCGGGGTTCACACTGTGTGAGCAGGGGAGGATCGGGGGTCACGCAGTGTGAGCAGGGGAGGACCGGGGGTCACACTGTGTGAGCAGGGGAGGATTGGGGGTCATGCAGTGTGAGTAGGGGAGGATCGGGGGTCACACTGTGTGAGCAGGGGAGGACTGGGGTTCACACAGTGTTAGCAGGGGAGGACTGGGGTTCACGCAGTGTGTGCAGGGGAAGACCAGGGTGCATGCAGTGTGAGCAAGGGAGGACTGGGGTTCACACAGTGTTAGCAGGGGAGGACCACGTTTCACGCAGTGTGTGGAGGGGAGGACCGAGGTACATGCAGTGTGAGCAGGGAAATACCGGGGTTCACGCAGTGTGAGCAGGGGAGGACCGGGGTTCACGCAGTGTGTGCAGGGCAGGACCAAGGTTCACATAGTGTGCAGGGGAGGACCGGGGTTCACACAGTGTATGCAGGGGAGGACCGGGGGTCACGCAGTGTGTGCAGGGGAGGACCGGGGTTCATGTGGTGTGTGCAGGGGAGGATCGGGGCGCACACAGTGTGAGCAGATCGAACTGCACTCAGTGGCGAGTGGGTGCAGCAGGCCAGCCTGTTTCCTGAGGCAGGTGATCGGGCAAAGTGTGAGACTGCAACCCCGCTGAGGGGCCCTGGGAGGAGGCAAGTCTGAACAACGGAGTCGAAGATGATGGTTTTGTTTGTGGCATGCTTCATCTGAGAAATTTCTGGCTCACTCAGGCAGGAATGTCCATTTGGCATGCCATTCATTCAGGAAAGGGAGCTAGAGAAAGGGATCTGATAATTGTGTGCAAATAAATAACAGCTGAAACTATGGAAGTAGAAAAGATTTTACATACAGACGTTTGCTGAAGCCTATTAGGGACACATGGGGATCGTGATCTACTGGGAAGAAAGACAGATGGCAGAGCAGGAGAGGAGGACAGGGTGCTGATACAAAGCCAACAGGTGAGAGGGGGAGCTGCCTTCCCTGCAGCCCGCTGGCGGGAACTCCAAGCTTTCACTGCCGTGGGTGGGGGTCTGAGCCCCGATTAGGGAACTAAGAGAGAATTTCCAGGAAGAGGGCTGTGTGTGTGTTAGTTGCTCAGTCGTGTCTGACTCTTCGAAAGCCCATGGACTGTAGCCCCCCAGGCTCCTCTGTCCGTGGGATTCTCCAGGCAGGAATACTGGAGTGGGCTGCCATTCCCTCCTCCAGGGGATCTTCCTGACCCAGGGATGGAACCTGGGTCTCCTGCATTCCAGGCAGCTTCTTTACCATTTGAGCTGCAGGTAAGTCCTAGAAAGGGGGCTGGAAGATAGCAAAAAGTGCTGAAAACCCAGCTCTCCCTTCACTTCTTTTTATACCGAGCCCTGGAGACCAGGTGCCTCACAAGTCTACGCTAGTTCCAGGTGTACGCACACGCACCTGTTCTTTTCCAACTCTTTGCCTTTACGTTGCTGCATAACGTTGAGCAGAGTTCCCGTGCTGCACAGTAGGTCCTCGTTGGTCCCATTTTAAAAAAAGCAGTGTGTGTACGCCTCTTTTCACCCCACCACCACATCTGTTTGTCCCGTCTGTAGACATCTTTAACATCTCCCATTAAGCTGTCAGTTAATATGGATCTTAAAATGCGGCTATGGTATGATGATAGTTAAATTAGAAACTCCACTAACGTCAGTGTTTCCTGTCCCCACTTTGGTGGGGACATCTAACATGATCAAGAGCTAGAAGTGAACAGCAGATTACTTCTAGATTAATCGAACCAGTACTACAAGTGAATACCAACTGACACTTTCAGAGCAGTGGCATCCGTATTTAGGAATCAAACACCTTACCTGTTGAGCACCTCAAAATTTTTTTTATGAAAGATGAGCTATCAGGGTATTTTTTCTTTTTATAAAAATAACATATAATATTTTCTTTTACCTTATTTCATTTAAAGTAAACATGTGCAGACAGAAAAGCAGAAAGGAGTAAAAGCATAACAACTCGGGCCTGGTCTGAGGCTGGGTAATTAAACCAAACTCCTTCCTGACATCTTGTGTTATGCCCTGTGGAAATCAGCTAATTTCTGGTTTCCCTTTGACAGAAGCTAAAGTTCTGTTCTCAAATTAGATCCACAGAGAGTGAGACTCCTGAAGGGGCCTGCTGACCCACAGGCTATCAGGAACGTCTGCTGAATCGGTGATTCTTCACTTTAAAACTAGTGAGTGGTGGGGAGTGAAAAGCTGATGTCTGGAGTTGGTCATCAAGGAAACGCAGCACAAGCACATCATTGGGGAGGGCGGGGCCACTCAAGGGCCTGAGCATGGACCTGCCCAACGTGGTCTCCTCAGGGGAGTCAGCGAGCAGCCAAGGAGGGCGGGGATTCTCCACTTTAAAACGAGTTAAAACTAGGCTGAAGCAGGAGCCTGTGATATTCATTATAAGATGTTCTGTACTTTCCAATTTTCTGCAACCAAGAGCATTTTTATTTGGATAATATGAAAGTGGAAAAGAGCGGTTACATGTTATGGCTGCATGTGGGCTTACTCTGCGGGCCTCCTGGTTGCTCAGTGGTAAAGAATCTGCCTGTGAAGCAGGAGACGAGGGCTTGATCCCTGCATTGGGAAAATCCCTTGGAGTAAGGGAATGGCAACCCACTCCAGCATCCTTGCCTGGGAAATCCTATGGACAGAAAAGCCTGGCTTGGCTATAGTCTGTGGGGTTGCAAAAGAGTTAGGCGTGACTTAGAGCCTAAGCAGCAATGCTTCCTCTGTCTTACGTAGCCCAGCTTCCTGAACTTACACTCACAGAGCCACAAAAAGAGGAGGCCGTCTGTTCTGCAAAGAAAAAGGCTGAGACCCAGATACGTGAGCTGCCCAAGGCCACCCAGCTGAGTCCAGGCCAGAGTCCAGCCCTTCCACGAGGCCCGCGCCTCAGCCGCACGCTCTCAAGCTGCTGCTCACGAACCTCACGGAGCAGGGAATGGATCCATTCTCTTTTATGACGTGTCAGACTACACCACGGACTTCCCTGGAAAACTAGTATGACAGGGCTCGGCCTCATCAGACATTATAACTGCCTGACGTTACAGAGAAAGAGGGAAATACTAAGAGGTGGGGTACGGAGCTGGAATTCCCAGATGAAGTCAGTGTGTAGGGAGGGGGACCCTGGCACAGCCACCCCTGCTCAGCTGATTACATGGCCAGGTGGATTCGTTTGTCAAAGCTGCCATCACAAAGCACCACAAACGGGGTGGCTTCCGCAACAAAAACTCATGGTCTCTCAGCTCTAGAGAACAAAACAGTCCAAAGCCATGGTGTCAGCAGGGTTGGCTCTCTCTGTGGGCTGAAAGGAGGGTCTGTTCTGGGCTTCTCACCGTGGCTCGGAGATAACTGCCCTTTTCCTGGGTCTCCTCCAAGGTCTTCCTTCTATGCACGCCTCGGGTCCCGATTTCCCTTGTTCACGACGGTACCAGCGACACTGGACGGGCTTGCCCTCCCCCAGGATGACCTCATCTGAAGTCATCACACGGTCTGTCGTTGCTGTGTGCTCACTGAGCCATGTCAGACTCTTCCGCAACTCCAGACTGCAGCCGGCCGAGCTCCTCTGTCAGAGATCCCTCCTGGCAAGGACACTGGAGTGCGTTACCACTCCCCTCTCCAGGGGATCTTCCCAACCCAGCGGTCGAACCCAGGGCTCCTATGTCCCCTGCTTGGCAGGTGGATTCTTTACTACTGAGCCACCAGGCAAGCCCAGTTACACCTGCAACAGCTCAATTTCCAAAAAGGGCACCTTTGGAGATACTAGGGACCAGGACTTCAACATGTGAAAGTGGGGAAACAGTTTAACCTATAAAACCAGAAAATGACCAGATCCTTGAAGCCTTCCTCCAAACATGTACAGAGTTTACTGAAGATTTTCTTCACCTAGGAATATGCCCCACTGAAAGCTAAAACTGGGACTCCCCAGGGGTGCAGTGGCGGAGGACTCTGAGCTCCCAACCCAGGAGCTCAGGTTCGATCCCCGGTCAGGGAACTAGATCCTGCCTGCCACAACGAAGCGTTCTCATGTCACAACTGAAGATCCCCATTCCGCCACGGAAGATCCCCATTCCTCAACTGAAGATTCCCCATTCAGCAACTGAAGAGCTGGTATGCTGCAAGGAAAATAAGAGACCCCGGATGCCTCAACTAAGACCCAGCAAGGACAAATAAATTAACAATTAAAAAAAAAAGACAATTAATTGGAAAGAGATTTGAAAGAAGAAATTCGCTTTACATTTGAAAGACTGAAAGTGTTAGTGGTTCAGTCGTGTCCGACTCTGCAACCCCATGGACTGCAGCCTGTCAGGCTCCTCTGTCCATAGGATTGTCCAGGCAAGAATACTGGAGCGGGTTGCCATTTATTGTTAAATCTCTACCAAACACAATGGAAAATACTAACCATAGCACTACTTCCTCTAGACACATACTTTCTCTAGGATGATTTAGTATTGAAGGAAGTAAGAATAACTTAAGTTATAAATAAATTCTATCTAACCATGGAGACTCTTCCACTCAATAGTTATACTGAAAGGCTCACCCCTCAAGTGGCTGTGTCACATTTCGAGGGGTCTTGTCAGTTTTAACTGTACAGATGAACGAAGCCTGAGCACCTCAGACTGCAGAAACACATATAAAAATTTAAAATCCAATTTACTTTTCCATTCGACCATGATATTTACCTTTTGCTTTCCACTCAGAAAGAAAAGCAAGGATGACAAGTTTCCCTTTGATTTCTACTCTACTCTTCTTGGACAGGTCTTCACAGCAAGGACACTTCACAGGAAGTTCACAAGGGGACACTTTCCCTTTTACTTGGTTTATCTGATCAATAGTTCTCCCATAATATGCAATTGCACATCTGCCTAAAAAGCTTTTGCAAATCTAACTTGGGACAGCTATTCTAGGTTAATCTTTAAAACATGCTCTGGCAGCAAACTGATCAAACATAGAAATATTTCTTATAAGAGTAAATTATATGAAGCTGACGGTTTTCCAAATATCCCCACTCTGACTCTCAGTTTACCTGTTTTATACTAACTCACTCGTTCACTCACTTTTCACAGACTCATTCAACAATTATAGGTGAGTCCCAACCCCAAGTGGGTTACTTTCCTTCAACTTATAACACCATTGTTTGGAATTGGAATGCATCGTTTAAAATACAATGTTACCCATGCAGACTCGGTCTTGTGTGTTCCATAAATCAATATCATAATGAGACAATGAAAAAAATGATGTCAATACCCATAACGAGGCAAACTAAAATGAATTATGTTTACTGATGAAAGAGAGAACTTTTCGCTTTATCTTTAATCTTAGACATTCCCTCTTCCTCCTACTTGCCCTGACAGAAGGCTTTCCCCTGAAAATACCACTTTCTTTTTAAGTCCAATTCTGATCTCTCCTTCAACTTCAAGGGCAAAGAGGAGAAGTCGGCAGACTCCTTGTTCCCTACTGTCCCTGCCAGACACTTGACCTTTTTTTTTTGACTGTAGCATTTTTTGATATAAATTATTTTTTTAAATTTCTTTGTTTTAATTGCAGGCTAATTACTTTACAGTATTGTAGTGGTTTTTGCCATACATTGGCATGAATCCGCCATGGGTGTACATGTGTTCCCCATCCTGAACCCCCCTCCCACCTCCCTCCCCATCCCATCCCTCAGGGTCATCCCAGTGCACCGGCCTTGAGTGCCCTGTCTCAAGCATTTAACCTGGACTGGTGATCTATTTCACATATGGTAATATACATGTTTCAGTTGTTTTCTCTCAAATCATCACACCCCATGCCTTCTCCAGCAGAGTCCCAAAGTCTGTTCTTTATATCTGTGTCTCTTTTGCTGTCTCACATATAGGGTCATCATTAACATCTTTCTAAATTCCATATATATGCATTAATATACTGTTTTGGTGTTTTTCTTTCTAACTTACTTCACTCTGTATAATAGGCTCCAGTTTCATGAACCTATTAGAATTGATTCAAATGCATTCTTTTTATAGCTGAGTAATATTCCATTGTGTATATGTCCCAAAGCTTTCTTATCCATTCATCTGCCAATGGACATCTAGGTTGCTTCCATGTCCTAGCTATTGTAAACAGTGCTGCAATTAATATTGGGGCACACATGTCTCTTTCAATTCTGGTTTCCTCAATGTGTATGCCCAGCAGTGGGATTGCTGGGTTGTATTGAAGTTCTATATTTCCAGTTTTTTAAGGGATCTCCACACTGTTCTCCATAGTGGCTGTACTAGTTTGGATTCCCACCAACAGTGTAAGAGGGTTCTCTTTTCTCTGCATCCTCTTTGGCATTTATTGTTTGTAGACTTTTTAGTTTGGACTGGTGATCTATTTCACATATGGTAATATACATGTTTCAGTTGTTTTCTCTCAAATCATCACACCCCATGCCTTCTCCAGCAGAGTCCCAAAGTCTGTTCTTTATATCTGTGTCTTTTTTGCTGTCTCACATATAGGGTCATTGTTACCATCTTTCTAAATTCCACATACATGCATTAATATAGTACTGGTGTTTTTCTTTCTGACTGACTTCACTCTGTATAATAGGCACCAGTTTCATCCACCTCATTAGAACCGACTGAAATGCATTCTTTTTAATAGCTGAGTAATATTCCACTGTGTATGTGTACCACAGCTTTCTCATCCACTCGTCTGCCGACGGACACCCAGGCTGCTCCACGTCCTGGCTATTGCAAACAGTGCTGCGGTAAACACTGGGGCACACGCAGACACTTGGTCTCCCACAGTCTCTTGAGGAACTCTGCTCCTTACGGCATTCAGAAGGGTGGCAAGTGATTCTCATGACCCCTTTCCCAGAGCGGACCCTCCAAACTCCTGCCCACTGCGAACCTGGCCTTATAGCCAGATTTCCTGGACACAGCTATCTGGACAAAGGGGAGACACCTGACCCAAGCCATCCCAGTCAGACTTCCTCTCTCTCAAAAGCCTAAAACTGAAATGGAAGAGGAGAATATCTGCATTCGCATGATTTTTTCTTCATGCTCCAAATACTGACGATCACCTGCTGCTGGCAAGGCCTGTGGCAAAGCTTATGCGACACCGTGTTCTCAGGAGGCGAGCAAGAGTGAGCTAAAGCCTCGTGTTCACGAGGGAAGATGGGACTAGGATGAGGCTAGAGCTGCAGCAGACCCTGAGGACAGAGCAAGGGTGAGGGCTGCGTCTTGCAGCTAAAATGAAAAGCTAGCTTGTTTTACAAAGAGCGAGCTCACGTCAAGAGGTCCTCTGCTTCAGGGATACCAAGGGAAGTGGGGTGGACCGAGAGACTGGGACTGACATGCACACCGCTGTGCCTGGAACAGACAGCTGAAGGGGAGCTCCCGCCAGCACAGGGGGCTCTCTCTGTGGTGACTAAAGGGAAAGGCGATCCAAAACAGAGGGGGCATCTGCATGCGCACGGCTGACTCGCCCTGCAGCACGGCATCCTGACACAGTGCGAGCACCTCCACTCCGATAAGAAAGAGCCTCTGCTCCCCTCTCGTCTTCAATACTCACGCTTTCAATGCAGCCAAAATTGATCGAATCTTGTGTGTTGGAATTTTTAATAATTGCAACACACTCTTTTTATTAGTAGACTTGAGCTACCTGTTTACATCACAGTTCTCCCTGATTCAGCGCAAGATCAACTTGAATGGAAAAAAGAGAAGAACATGGCTGCTCTGTAGGTATCTCCCCCTGGGGACTGTAAGCCCCTCTGGAAGCTGCGATAATGGTCAGGACTTAGGAGATGCTCAGGCAGTACCTGAGGACCGGAACCAAACAAGAAACATGCCTCATGAGCTTGAAGATGCGACTGGAATGGAAAGAGTTAAAAAAAAAAATCACCCAGGATTTCTGAAAAAACACCTCACTGGGTGTGGAGAGTAAGTCTGGGAAAGGTGCCTTCTCTGGCATGAAGATGGGGTGGGAAAAAAGAAGTGGAAGGAGAGCCAAATACTTTCAAAGAACAATCTTCTGTCCTAAGGAGAGAGTGACTTAACGGTCTGCAACACACCTGTGCCTGCCCAACGGCACAGCGATTAGGAAACACTGTTATCGCCTTCAAAAGGAAGCTTCCTGAAACATTAAATATGCCAACCTCCCGCTGGATTTTCCCACAGCGATTGCGGTAACCGCTTCTAATCGTGCAGCTGAAAAGATAAGGCAAGTCGACGTCTAAGAAAGAGGACAGCCGCTGCCCAGGGAGAAGCGCTGTCCCGAGGGCGGTCCATCAGCGTGTGCTCCACGCAAGGGACCAACTCTGGTTCAAAAAATTTGTTTTTTCTTCCAGAGTCCTTGGATTCAGGTAACTGAAATTATGAAGATGTAGGCAGTGACGGTCCAGGGAGTTGTACAACTGCAAATCAGCCTATTTAACTTCAAACCCTACATTGTTTTAACTAGTCAAACACAGATTTTCTAAGGTGATTAAAAAAAAATCCTATTTACAAGATTCTAGAACACATTAGCAATCAAACATTTAATCTGAATTTTAATGCTGCTGCCAAGGAATGAAAAAATTATTAGGCTTTTTTTCCCACCATTATATATTTATTTGAAGCAAATGAAAGAACTTTCCTAAGTGTGACTAGCTCACAGTGTCTTTCTCAAAGGCAAATATAAGCTTCAACTTATGTTTAATATAGGTCAAGCACAATCATGCTTTTCTTAATGCCGCAGAAAGGGAAAATATCCTGCAACTGGTTAAGTTATGGCAATAATAGGGTATGACCCAGGCAACGAAGCGTCTCTTCCCATGTTCTGTTCCCCTTCATGAAACCAACTGGAGGGAGCAGGAAATGGTTGGTGAATCCAATATTAAGATTAACTTCACTACCGTTTAGCAAGAAGCTGGAGAGGCTCTGAGAAGTTCGTTAGACCATACAACGTCTTGAAGCCTGACACAACTCAGTAACTTGGAATAGAATGCTGCAAAGTCTTGGAAAAAAGGATCCTTCCCTCTCTAAATTCCTCCTACCTCTGCTCTCAGCCCCGACCAGCCCAGAATAATTTGCAACAGCATGAATTTTTCAGACCTTTGCATAAAAAGCTCAGAGGGTCAGGCCTTTCTTTCAAGTTGACTAACCCAAAGGTTAAAGAGAGCAATTTGCTCATTCATTCGCTCAAGCTGTAGTTCCTGAGTGCCCACTGAATTCCCAGTAATCCTCTAAACACTGGAGTATAGCTCCCAACAGGGGGATCAGATAAGAAACCAAGAGGCAACGCACAGTGGCGTGTGCACTATTTACACACTCACACCCACACACAGGTGCAGTGCACTGAGCCACCCAGTCGTGTCGACCCCGTGGACTGTGGCCCGCCAGGCTCCTCTGCACATGGGGTTCCCCAGGCAAGAACACTGCAGTGGGTTGCCATGCCCTCCTCCAGGGGGCTCTTCCCAACCCAGGGACCGAACACGCATCTGTTCCGTCTCCTGCAATGGCACGCAGGTCCTTCACCAGTAGCGCCACCTGGGCAGCCCACACACACGCATGCACACGTTTGCCCTCCATATCTACAGAGGCAGGACCCGCGGGTACCAAGGGCTGACTGCACTACCCCACTTTACACAACAGATGTGAGCATCAGTGCATTTCGGAGTCCACAGGAGTTTTGGAACCCATCTTCCAAGAATACTGAGGAGTGACTGTACTGAAGAATATAATAAGTAAGTATTGGATTGGCCAAAAAGATTGCTCACCCTTTCCCATATCTTACAAAAAACCCAAACAAACTTTTTGGGTAACCCAATACTATGACGCTGTAGAAGGAAATCAGGGTCAAGATATAAAGGAGGTTGTTATTGACAACAAGCTTATTAATTTTACAACTACCGCCTCAAGACGCCAGGTCTTCAGTTTTCATATGCTGACTACTTCTGTTCACATTTGGCAGTGCTGGTTTTACTTGTAATTCGGGGATGATTCCAGACTGTGGGCTCTTAGAGCTTGCCCCTCACCCCTATGTCTCAGTGAAGGCTCTTAATCCCAGTCCCTGGGACACTGCAGATAAAGAGCAAAGGTTTTAGGGAAGGAGTTGCATTTTCCAAGGCATGTGCTCGTCTCCCGAGAGAGGCCTGGGAAGGGCCACAGTCACACCTTTTGTGCAGCTCCCTGGTTCTGGTGCGTCTTTACAAAGCCATCTTTAAGTGAGCCACCCCTGACGGGCTTACTCTAGGGACTCACGGTTTTGTCACTGACTGGCCACATGGCATTGTGGATGTGTGGTTGTGTGTGTGTATCCAAACTCCTCCCCGCATAAGGATACAGCCAGGGGCCCACCCTACTCCAGTATGACCTCGTCTTAACTAACTACACTGGCAAGGATCCTATTTCCAAAACACTGGGGGAAAGGACCTCAACACGCGAATTGGGAGGGGACACACTTAACTCATAACAAAGAGTAGAATCTGTAAATGTGTTAAAAAAGACTGGAGAGGAGAGCCCAAAGTCAAGGAGACCAGTGTGGATATGCAACCTGACAGAGGGGACTTGTGAAGTGGGGGCGGGGGGGCTCCCCGGGCCTGGGACCGGCCACAGGGTCTCACTATTCCCGCCGGGGCCTCGGGGGCCTCGGAGATGGAGGAGCTGCCCTGCAGTGGGCACGCGGCTTCCGTGAGGCTGGAAGGAGGCAGCGGTGGACAAGAGCGAACTCTGCTGTGTCCAGCTCAGGCCTTGGCTCTGCAAAAGCATTCTGCGCCATCCCCAGCTTTCAGGACTCCTCCCCGTCACACGTGCAGCCAGTACTATCCAGAACACTCACTCAGCAAAGCTAGGTACGTTCCTTCTCTACAACCATACCAGCAAAGCCTTCCACTTTCCCAAAGTACGCCCACACGCATAAAAATATGACTGCATCTTAAAACATTAGGTAGCTGAAGATGTATTTTATAAATCTGTCTGAGATTCATCCTTTAAAATTGTTTCAGATCATCTTTCCTGGCCTTATGGACATTTTCAAAGAAAATATAACTGAATTCAGGACTTGAAACAGTTATGAAGCTATACTCATCATTTCCTCTGACAAATACAGACTGATAAGCACCCTGCGGACACAGGCTCCTGCCATTTCATAATTACTGAGGCAAAGATAAATTTGTGGAGAGTACATTTTCTGGCAGAATGAGAAATAATGATTCTGGGACACCTATAATTGAAAATGAGATGTACTCACATAAAAAATGTAGTGTTCAAAAAACCTGAAAACCACTAAATCCATTTCAAAGTTTTGTTTCCCAAGTGTTAGATTAGGATAGAGCACCTGGGTTTGTTAATTTAAGTCCCTCTTTCAACCAGGGATTAATATTTAGTAGACTTGAGCTACCTGTTTACATCACAGTTCTCCCTGATTCAGCGCAAGATCAACTTGAATGGAAAAAAGAGAAGAACATGGCTGCTCTGTAGGTATCTCCCCCTGGGGACTGTAAGCCCCTCTGGAAGCTGCGATAATGGTCAGGACTTAGGAGATGCTCAGGCAGTACCTGAGGACCGGAACCAAACAAGAAACATGCCTCATGAGCTTGAAGATGCGACTGGAATGGAAAGAGTTAAAAAAAAAAATCACCCAGGATTTCTGAAAAAACACCTCACTGGGTGTGGAGAGTAAGTCTGGGAAAGGTGCCTTCTCTGGCATGAAGATGGGGTGGGAAAAAAGAAGTGGAAGGAGAGCCAAATACTTTCAAAGAACAATCTTCTGTCCTAAGGAGAGAGTGACTTAACGGTCTGCAACACACCTGTGCCTGCCCAACGGCACAGCGATTAGGAAACACTGTTATCGCCTTCAAAAGGAAGCTTCCTGAAACATTAAATATGCCAACCTCCCGCTGGATTTTCCCACAGCGATTGCGGTAACCGCTTCTAATCGTGCAGCTGAAAAGATAAGGCAAGTCGACGTCTAAGAAAGAGGACAGCCGCCGCCCAGGGAGAAGCGCTGTCCCGAGGGCGGTCCATCAGCGTGTGCTCCACGCAAGGGACCAACTCTGGTTCAAAAAATTTGTTTTTTCTTCCAGAGTCCTTGGATTCAGGTAACTGAAATTATGAAGATGTAGGCAGTGACGGTCCAGGGAGTTGTACAACTGCAAATCAGCCTATTTAACTTCAAACCCTACATTGTTTTAACTAGTCAAACACAGATTTTCTAAGGTGATTAAAAAAAAATCCTATTTACAAGATTCTAGAACACATTAGCAATCAAACATTTAATCTGAATTTTAATAAATTATGAAGATATAGGCAGTGACGGTCCAGGGAGTTGTACAACTGCAAATCAGCCTATTTAACTTCAAACCCTACATTGTTTTAACTAGTCAAACACAGATTTTCTAAGGTGATTAAAAAAAAATCCTATTTACAAGATTCTAGAACACATTAGCAATCAAACATTTAATCTGAATTTTAATGCTGCTGCCAAGGAATGAAAAAATTATTAGGCTTTTTTTCCCACCATTGTATATATATTTGAAGCACATGAAAGAACTTTCCTAAGTGTGACTAGCTCACAGTGTCTTTCTCAAAGGCAAATATATGCTTCAACTTATGTTTAATATAGGTCAAGCATGATCATGCTTTTCTTAATGCCGCAGAAAGGGAAAATATCCTGCAACTGGTTAAGTTATGGCAATAATAGGGTATGACCCAGTTTATTAGGCTTTTTTTCCCACCATTATATATTTATTTGAAGCAAATGAAAGAACTTTCCTAAGTGTGACTAGCTCACAGTGTCTTTCTCAAAGGCAAATATAAGCTTCAACTTATGTTTAATATAGGTCAAGCACAATCATGCTTTTCTTAATGCCGCAGAAAGGGAAAATATCCTGCAACTGGTTAAGTTATGGCAATAATAGGGTATGACCCAGGCAACGAAGCGTCTCTTCCCATGTTCTGTTCCCCTTCATGAAACCAACTGGAGGGAGCAGGAAATGGTTGGTGAATCCAATATTAAGATTAACTTCACTACCGTTTAGCAAGAAGCTGGAGAGGCTCTGAGAAGTTCGTTAGACCATACAACGTCTTGAAGCCTGACACAACTCAGTAACTTGGAATGGAATGCTGCAAAGTCTTGGAAAAAAGGATCCTTCCCTCTCTAAATTCCTCCTACCTCTGCTCTCAGCCCCGACCAGCCCAGAATAATTTGCAACAGCATGAATTTTTCAGACCTTTGCATAAAAAGCTCAGAGGGTCAGGCCTTTCTTTCAAGTTGACTAACCCAAAGGTTAAAGAGAGCAATTTGCTCATTCATTCGCTCACGCTGTAGTTCCTGAGTGCCCACTGAATTCCCAGTAATCCTCTAAACACTGGAGTATAGCTCCCAACAGGGGGATCAGATAAGAAACCAAGAGGCAACGCACAGTGGCGTGTGCACTATTTACACACTCACATCCACACACAGGTGCAGTGCACTGAGCCACCCAGTCGTGTCGACCCCGTGGACTGTGGCCCGCCAGGCTCCTCTGCACATGGGGTTCCCCAGGCAAGAACACTGCAGTGGGTTGCCATGCCCTCCTCCAGGGGGCTCTTCCCAACCCAGGGACCGAACACGCATCTGTTCCGTCTCCTGCAGTGGCACGCAGGTCCTTCACCAGTAGCGCCACCTGGGCAGCCCACACACACGCATGCACACGTTTGCCCTCCATATCTACAGAGGCAGCACCCGCGGGTACCAAGGGCTGACTGCACTACCCCACTTCACACAACAGATGTGAGCATCAGTGCATTTCGGAGTCCACAGGGGTTTTGGAACCCATCTTCCAAGAATACTGAGGAGTGACTGTACTGAAGAATATAATAAGTAAGTATTGGATTGGCCAAAAAGATTGCTCACCCTTTCCCATATCTTACAAAAAACCCAAACAAACTTTTTGGGTAACCCAATACTATGACGCTGTAGAAGGAAATCAGGGTCAAGATATAAAGGAGGTTGTTATTGACAACAAGCTTATTAATTTTACAACTACCGCCTCAAGACGCCAGGTCTTCAGTTTTCATATGCTGACTACTTCTGTTCACATTTGGCAGTGCTGGTTTTACTTGTAATTCAGGGATGATTCCAGACTGTGGGCTCTTAGAGCTTGCCCCTCACCCCTATGTCTCAGTGAAGGCTCTTAATCCCAGTCCCTGGGACACTGCAGATAAAGAGCAAAGGTTTTAGGGAAGGAGTTGCATTTTCCAAGGCATGTGCTCGTCTCCCGAGAGAGGCCTGGGAAGGGCCACAGTCACACCTTTTGTGCAGCTCCCTGGTTCTGGTGCGTCTTTACAAAGCCATCTTTAAGTGAGCCACCCCTGACGGGCTTACTCTAGGGACTCACGGTTTTGTCACTGACTGGCCACATGGCATTGTGGATGTGTGGTTGTGTGTGTGTATCCAAACTCCTCCCCGCATAAGGATACAGCCAGGGGCCCACCCTACTCCAGTATGACCTCGTCTTAACTAACTACACTGGCAAGGATCCTATTTCCAAAACACTGGGGGAAAGGACCTCAACACGCGAATTGGGAGGGGACACACTTAACTCATAACAAAGAGTAGAATCTGTAAATGTGTTAAAAAAGACTGGAGAGGAGAGCCCGAAGTCAAGGAGACCAGTGTGGATATGAAACCTGACAGAGGGGACTTGTGAAGTAGGGGCGGGGGGCTCCCCGGGCCTGGGACCGGCCCCAGGGTCTCACTATTCCCGCCGGGGCCTCGGGGGCCTCGGAGATGGAGGAGCTGCCCTGCAGTGGGCACGCGGCTTCCGTGAGGCTGGAAGGAGGCAGCGGTGGACAAGAGCGAACTCTGCTGTGTCCAGCTCAGGCCTTGGCTCTGCAAAAGCATTCCGCGCCATCCCCAGCTTTCAGGACTCCTCCCCGTCACACGTGCAGCCAGTACTATCCAGAACACTCACTCAGCAAAGCTAGGTACGTTCCTTCTCTACAACCATACCAGCAAAGCCTTCCACTTTCCCAAAGTATGCCCACACGCATACAAATATGACTGCATCTTAAAACATTAGGTAGCTGAAGATGTATTTTATAAATCTGTCTGAGATTCATCCTTTAAAATTGTTTCAGATCATCTTTCCTGGCCTTATGGACATTTTCAAAGAAAATATAACTGAATTCAGGACTTGAAACAGTTATGAAGCTATACTCATCATTTCCTCTGACAAATGCAGACTGATAAGCACCCTGCGGACACAGTCTCCTGCCATTTCATAATTACTGAGGCAAAGATAAATTTGTGGAGAGTACATTTTCTGGCAGAATGAGAAATGATGATTCTGGGACACTTATAATTGAAAATGAGATGTACTCACATAAAAAATGTAGTGTTCAAAAAACTTGAAAACCACTAAATCCATTTCAAAATTTTGTTTCCCAAGTGTTAGATTAGGATAGAGCACCTGGGTTTGTTAATTTAAGTCCCTCTTTCAACCAGGGATTAATACAATGAAGACCTATGACACGGAGACATTGTTGAATAGTTGTTTATCCAACACATGTACATTATTTGGGCTTCTCTAATGGCTCAGATTATATTATACAGTGGAAGTGAGAAATATATTTAAGAGACTAGATCTGATAGATAGAGTGCCTGATGAACTATGGACGGAGGTTCGTGACGTTGTACAGGAGACAGGGATCAAGAACATCCACATGGAAAAGAAATGCAAAAAAGCAAAATGGCTGTCTGGGGAGGCCTTACAAATAGCTGTGAAAAGAAGAAAGGCGAAAAGCAAAGGAGAAAAGGAAAGATATAAGCATCTGAATGCAGAGTTCCAAAGAATAGCAAGGAGAGATAAAAAAGTCTTCCTCAGTGATCGATGCAAAGAAATAGAGGAAAACAACAGAATGGGAAAGACTAGAGATCTCTTCAAGAAAATTAGAGATATCAAGGGAATATTTCATGCAAAGATGAGCTCAATAAAGGAAAGAAATGGTATGGACCTAACAGAAGCAGAAGATATTAAGAAGAGGTGGCAAGAATACACAGAAGGACTGTACAAAAAAGAGCTTCACAACCCAGATAATCACGATGGTGTCATCACTCACCTAGAGCCAGACATCCTGGAATGTGAAGTCAAGTGGGCCTTAGAAAGCATCACTACGAACTAAGCTAGTGGAGGTGGTGGAATTCCAGTTGAGCTATTTCAAATCCTGAAAGAGGATGCTGTGAAAGTGCTCCACTCAGTATGCCAGCAAGTTTGGAAAACTCAGCAGTGGCCACAAGGCTGGAAAAGGTCAGTTTTCATTCCAATCCCAAAGAAAGGCAATGCCAAAGAATG
>SJYR01001087.1:994455-1008495 GCA_006410655.1 Kobus ellipsiprymnus | reverse complement strand
GTCTAGTCAAAGCTATGGTTTTTCCAGTAGTCATGTATGGATGTGAGAGTTGGACTGTGAAGAAAGCTGAGTGCCGAAGAATTGATGCTTTTGAACTGTGGTGTTGGAGAAGACTCTTGAGAGTCCCTTGGACTGCAAGGAGATCCAACCAGTCCATCCTAAAGGAGACCAGTCCTGGGTGTTCACTGGTAGGACTGATGCTGAGGCTGAAACTCCAATACTTTGGCCCCCTTATGCGAAGAGCTGACTCATTGGAAAAGACTTTGATGCTGGGAGGGATTGGGGGCAGGAGAAGGGGACGACAGAGGATGAGATGGCTGGATGGCATCACTGACTCGATGCACATGAATTTGGGTGAACTTCGGGAGTTGGTGATGGACAGGGAGGCCTGGCGTGCTGCGATTCATGGGGTCGCAAAGAGTCAGACATGACTGAGCAACTGAACTGAACCGAACCGAAGTGTCTGTACACTTAGGAGAAGGTGATGGCAACCCACTCCAGTGTTCTTGCCTAGAGAATCCCAGGGACAGAGGACCCTGGCGGGCTGCCATCTATGGGGTTGAACAGTGTCAGATACAACTGAAGCAACTTAGCAGCAGCAGCAAGTGTCTCTAACATTGGGCTTCCCACGTGGCTCCACAGTAAAAAAACAAAACAAAACAAAAAACCCCACCAATGCAAGAGATGCAGGAGACATAAGTTCAATCCCTGGGTTGGGAAGATCCCCTGGAGGGGGAAATGGCACTGCACTCCACAGTTCTTGCCTGGAAAAAAAATCCCATGAACAGAGGAGCCTGGGGGGTTACAGTCCCTGCACAGAGAGTCGGAATGACTGACTTAGTCTGCAAGCAAATGTCTGTTCCACATGGCAAAGTTTGAGAACCAGTGTTAGGCTGTACACCGGTGGTGATTTTGCCCTCCAGGGGACACCGGGTGATGTATGGAGGCAGTTTGTTATTACAAGCAGGGACGGAGGATGCCACTTGCAGCCAGTGGGTAGAGGCCAGAGATGCTGCCAAACATCCTACGTTGCAAAGGACTGACCCAGTCCACAATGTCAAGGGCACTGAGGGTGAGAAACGCAACACGCCCCTTTGGTTCAGTTGCTCTAACTTGTGCACAAAGGGGCTGTGCAGTCAACTACGTGGAACCGCACGCGCGCAGAAATGAAGGGCCAGGTGAAGGGGGCCCAGGCTGCCTCACAGGGGCTCCCGAGGGTGACGTGCTCAACTTGACTGTGTCTGAACAGCCCTTCCGAGAGATTTAGGATGGAAATCTTCCATCATGCTTTCTTCTGAACACTTCAAGTCAGGAAATGAGACTCCAGTGAAGCCCACGTTGATATACCATGCCTTCTCCAAAGCAGTGAATGGCACCTGAGTGAATATTTGCAGTTCTCTGCCTGGAGGGCATCTTTTGGGCAGTGGGTACTGGTGACCCTCCCCCTGGAGTAGGGAATGGCAATCCTCTCCAGCATTCTTGCCTGGAGAACCCTGTGGACAGAGGAGCCTGGCGGGCTGCAGTCCATGGGGTCTCCAGGAGTCAGACAGAACTGAAGCAGATTAGCCTGCACGGGCTGGTGACCCTCACAGAGGCAGCAGCAAGAGTGTCAGAGAGGTAACACCCCCGGCAGTCAACCTTAATGAAAAGATGAGTTGGCAAAATAAGTTTTACTCCCGTCCTCACCTCTCATGGGACCTGGTACATTCCAGAGTGGCTAAGTGCTCACAGTGGGGGCTTTCTGGGTTCATGTCCACCATCGTCTTACATTCCTGCTCTACTTCCAGTGTTTTCTGGGGTTCTATCCCAAATAAAATTCTCATACTGAGATGCTCATCTGTGGTTCTGCTTCTAGGGAACACAAAAAGGAAACGAATCTTGAAACACGCGACACCATCAGATGCGAGTGACAGGCTGGAACATGAAGTGGACAGAAAGGCACACAGAGAGATCAGAGGCAATGATGGTGCGAAAGTACATCTTCAAAAGCCATTATTCACAGATTCACAGAGAACAGCCAAGTCACTGCATCCATAAAACAAGAGGATGCTACATATATGAGTGAACAGCGAGACCAAGAAAACGTGCTGGAACTTAGCAACAGAACAGATGAAAGTCCCAAAGATTCAACACAAGCGTTGCAGACACAAGTCCAGTAACTGGCCCCGAAAGTGAACAAGCACAACAGAGAACAGCATCAGAGGGAGAGGAAACAGCAAAGACTAGCTTCTTACAGGTCAGTACAGGGCTCCTGCACCCAGCCACCAGGACCTGCACCCTGAGGGCAGGCACAGCAGAGAGCGCACGCCAGAGCCGGAGCAAAGGCGCCTTCAGACCTCAGGCCCCGGCGACTCAGTAACGGCCCCTAATGCCTCAGTTACGTTTCTGCATGACACCCCAGGCGCAAAGAAACACCTAACAACTCGATCTATTAAGTGGCTAAGTCCTAACAACATAGTACATCTTTGAAAAAAATGAAAGGGTGAGTCCTTCAGTCATGTCTGACTGTTTGTGACCCCATGGACTACAGGCCCGCCAGGCTCCTCTGTCCGTGGGTTACTCCAGGCAAGAACACTGGACTCATTCCCTTCTCCAAGAGGCCTTCCCGACCCAGGGACTGAACCCAGATCTCCCGCATTGCAGGTAGATTCTCTACCATCTGAACCACCAGGGAAGCCCCTGGTGCACCTTCATGTCCTAAAAAATCAGCGTTTGTTGGGCAGTATAAAACTTAAGCCTTGAAATCATATTGGATACCGCTGCCTCCATTTTCTGTTCCACACTACTTTTCACTTAGCACTTATTTTAATTTCTTATCACAGAAATTGCGGAAAATCCACCTTTGCAAAGATACTGCCATCACTGAGGAAAGCAGCGGTTTACCGTTGACACCCCCTTTAGTGGTCTGCCTGGTGTCCGACAGACGCTGCTGCCGTCCTTGAGACTTTAAAATGCTCCACGTGGTGTCCAGAGGAGCCTGCTGGCTGCAGTCCACGGGGTCGCTAGGAGCTGGACACGACTGAGCGACCTCACTTTTCACTTTCATGCATTGGAGAAGGAAATGGCAACCCACTCCAGTGGGTTGTGGGTTCCTCCTTGCCTGGAGGATCCCAGGGACGGGGAAGCCTGGTGGGCTGCCGTCTATGGGGTCGCACAGAGTCGGACACGACTGGAGCGACTCAGCAGCAGCGGGACACGGTGTCCTGGTGAGCTCACTGGTGCGCCCACAGAACCTTGGGACAGTGTGGGAACTGCCGCTCTGGTCTGCTGGTGTCCATTAAGTGCTTAGAAGAATGATTACCAAAAGCCTCACACCTTGTCAAGTTACTCTACACAATTGAGACTATCAGAGATAAAAAAGAAGCGTTAAGACTCAACAGAGAGAATGAGAATGGCATAAGACCAGTGAGAACAGAGGTCAAAGGCATTATCACACATTTGCTTCCCGAACGCTCTTTCTCAGGAGCCACTGAGGAATGTGCTCCGGCAAAGCTGGGGAGTAAACGGACAGTGAAGGTGCCGTCTGATCAGGAGAACAGACTCAGGAAAGCCGAGGACAGCCCGAGCAGGGTGGCCACACACCAGGCCGAGACAGGGCCGGTCCAGAGCGGCAGGGCTCCAGGAGGAAGACAGGCAGAATGGGTGGATTGTTTGATATGCATGAACATTTGAAAAAATTATTGCTAGAAATTTGACACGTTAGTGCTGCATTTGGGAAAAAAAAAAAAATTGAGCTAGGCATAAGAAAACAAAGCAAATCGAAAAAAAAAAAAAGAAGAATTGTTAGCATTAATAACTGCAAGAATCCTGATCATAGAATACTACTTAACTGGAAAATGGAGCAATATTGACATCATTCTAATTTTATACACATAAACAATTTTCCCTGGAGAAGGAAATGGCAACCCACTCCAGTACTCTTGCCTTGAGAACCCCATGGAGGGAGGAGCCTGGTAGGCTACAGTCCATGGGGTCGCAAAGAGTCGGACATGATTGAGCAACTTCACTCAAAGCAATTTAGTCAGTAATGGCTAAATTTGATATATCAAGGAACAGCAGTATAGGCATATTATTCAGAATATTAGAATATGTATTCTAGTATGTAAAAATATGTATTCCAGTATGTTAAATAATCTGCCCATACTGCTATTGAATATTCTAAATAACATGCCTATATTGTGATATATTCTGGGGAACAGGAGAGAAGATATGAGGGAGGGCAGGTGAAGGAATGCTATAAACATGAATTGTTTTGATTTAGAAAAATTATAAAAATGAAGTAGAGAACAGAGGATGATACGTGGATATCACAAGCAGAGAGAAAAAGCCACTATCTTGATCCTCTGTGCAGACGAAAGGGTGTTTCGGACGAAAGTGCGTGAGGTGCAGGGCCCCAGAGGACCCGTGACTCCTGTCGGCTACGTTCCTCCCTCCTTGCGCGCTCCTACCGGGCCGGCCACCTCTTCCGGGAAGCACGCCTTCCCGCTTCATGTAGACTTAGTACCTTCGCATATTCCGTAAGTTCCGCTACAAGATTTCCTCCTTTGTAATGTATATGATTATAGAACTTATCTGTAATTTATATAAACGCAGTTTATTACTCTACACCTGTCTCCCCCTCCAGGCTGTTCCATTTTAGAAGAGCGAGAATTTCATTTCATTCCTCCATAGATTTTTGCTTCAATCTACCAACAAGGTCCCACCTTACTAACCATCCTAAGACAAATGGTTTCCTTCCTGTTTTCGCTTTGGTTACACCGGGTCTCTGCTGCAGTGTGCGAGCTCTCTCCCGGCAGCGCTGGGCTCCTCCGGTCACCGGGGCTCCACGCAGTCTCTTTAGTTGCAGCACCGGCTGCACGGAGGGGCTTGGTTCCCCGACCAGCGATCGGACAGACCCACGCCCCCTGCGCCGGAAGGTGGATTCTTGGCCACTGGGCCACAGGAAAGTACCGAAAAATTATTTTAATAACTAGTTATATAACAATTTTACACCATAACTCATAATTCAAACTTCCCCTCCCCTTTTTTTCTTCTTCTTCTTTATAATTTATCATCTCTGAATTGGGGAATGGCCTTAAAGTTTCTGAAGGCCCGGATGGAAACCAAGTTCTTACATAGAGTATTTATAATTTTTCCTCTCACTCATCAAGGGCCCTCCCAATCTGAGGACACTTTAGATTATCTGCCTAAGTACTTGTTAACATTCACACTGACATTCTAAATTTAGATCTAAATATTTATTAGAACCAACTTGCAACTCAGGGCTTCCCTCGTGGTTCAGCAGTAAACAATTCACCTGCCAATGCCAGAGATGCCGGTTCAATCCCTGGGTCAGGAAGATCCCGCGGAGGAGGGCATGGCAACCCGCTGCAGTACTCTTGCCTGGGAAATTCCATGGACAGAGGAGCATGGTGGGCTCCAGTCCACAGTCACACAGAACTGGATGTGACTTGGTGACCTTGCAATCAGAATCACAGGGGGTGTGTTTCCCCTCTTTCCTCCAGTACCAAGTCTGAATGAGTCCCTCTGCCGTCCCTATCTGTGATGGCTTAATTTTCATCTAACCCTGCACTGAGGCATAACACTTTGGTGTCCCAATTTTAAGCAGGTATCCTGTAAGACTCCCCATCTTAGTTTTTTCTATCCTAAGGATACATAAATTTATTTTCCACTGGATGGTCTCTTGGATTCCACAAAACACAGTACTGAATAACAAAATTAAAAAAAAAAAAAACAACTAAAGTATATTTTTATTTAGTAACAGTTATATATTTTACATTTTTAAATAAAAACGCTTGGGTTTCTTTGGGCTAATAAGATCTTGGCATTCCTATAATTACTAGAAAAATTTTCAAAGAGTTTTGAATTCTGCTTTGTTGGTTAAATCCTTATTTGCCCACTATCCCTTCACAAAACACTTTTCTGCATGTTCCTGCATATCAGCATTTTAAGACACAGTTCACATTTTCCCACTAAAAACCGCAGCAGCCTACGCTGTCATTTGGTTGAAGGCAAGTATCTGATGCGACTAAAAATCATCAATGAAATACACTCTTGTGGGATCGTAACTCACCCCACATGGCAAACGAACTCCGCTAGGCCATCTCTTACATCAGCCAGTTTCCTAGCACGGTAAATCCCAAACTGTCCCCTGTGCCCGCATTACAGAACCTAATATTGAACCCTCTATCCAGAATCAAGACTTAGCTAAGCACGAGACCTGACATACCGTATGCTCAGTCGTCATTTAGTGCAGACTACGTTCTACGCAATGAGCTAACACTTCACACACGCAATCACTCTCCTCCTCACGATGAGCCCACTGACTAACAAACTGAGGCTGGTCGTTAAATACCTTGCACAAGATCACAAGCCAGAAAGCGGCTGCAAACTCAAGCCCAGATGGAACACATCTAAAGCCTACTCTCTAAACCACTGCTTTTGACCTCTTTGAGAAAAAAAAAAATTGCAACAGGAAGAAACAAGGGCAGTCTGAACAGCAATGCAAACTGGACATGCCAATTGCAGCCATCCTCAGCAACTGCTCAGTTTCAGTCACAGCTGCTCACATTCATGCACACGCTGACCCTTCAGTCCACAGCGAGGAGAAGCAGTTTCGAAAAGTACTGAGCTGACGTACGGGTCATCCTTTTAATTTCCATGATAACCACCATCAATCATGAAGTTCCCATCTTGCCTGCCTCGTGTTGGGGTGGGGCTCATCGGCATGGGTCTGTTAGGACACTTACTTCATGGTGCACGTCACTCATTTTCTCAGAGGTCTCACCCTGCAGGCCAGAGCTAAAGGCAAGTGCTATTACAGATAAAGCCAGCGAAGTGTGTAATGAGGTTTGGTATATAAAACACGTTATAAACGGGGGGGAAATTCTGGCTTTTCTTTAACATTAACTGCTTTGAAATGCATCATCTGAAGTAGAATTCTCAGTAGGCCACAGGCTGCCAGAGAGGAACTTCCCCTCCACACAGACCACCGGTAGTTGGTTAGACGTGTTTCACAAATGTAGACCCTGTGCAATGAGCTGTTTTTAACACATACTCCATGGTATGTGTTAAAATGCACCACTGAATGGGAGGAGCAACCCCTCGCCCAGCAGAAAGAAGGAACTAAAAGATCAGCTTCACTTAGGGAATATGGTCTGAATTCTCAGACTGATACATAAGCTTAAAAAAGAAACAATTAAAATATCTAAGCAGAAAGTTTTCATCTCCTCCAGTAGAAAGTGTTCTTACTTATTTGGACATGGAGGTCCCTGAGCCACAGCGGGGCAAAGGCAAAGTGGTTCTAAATATAGCATGAAAAGGATAACTACCCTTTCCCATCACTTGTAAAGTCAGGTCTGGCTCCTCTTTTGTTAACTGTCTCTCAAGACCGGTTTATGCTAAGTAAGGGCTTCCTGGGTTTAAGGTCCTTTCTTCACTCCCCTTCTCTACAGGGAAAGGTGCGGTTGCCTGATCAGATGCCAAATGTTTATTGCCGTAGTCTAACAGCATGAGTGCTGGAGGATGGGGTCATTGTTACGTCCCCAAACTCTTTCTCTCTCTCCCTCCTTCCTTCTGCCTGTCCTGCCATTTTCCCTCCCTAACACATTTTAGCAGCTTAACGTGTACCAGGCGCATGCATGAATGCTCAGCCACTCTCCTCCGTCCATGGGATTCTCTAGGCAAGAGTACTGGAGTGGGTCGTCTTNCTCTCTCCCTCCTTCCTTCTGCCTGTCCTGCCATTTTCCCTAACACATTTTAGCAGCTTAATGTGTACCAGGCGCATGCATGAATGCTCAGCCACTCTCCTCCGTCCATGGGATTCTCCAGGCAAGAGTACTGGAGTGGGTCGTCTTTTCCTTTCCCAGGGAACTTCCCAACCCAGGGATCGAACCCAGGTCTCCCACACTGAAGACAGACGCTTTACCATCTGAGCCACCAGGGAAGTTGCTCACTCAGTCACGTCCAGTTCTTTCGGCTCCATGGACTGTAGCCCACCAGGCTCCTCTGTCCATGGGATTCTCCAGGCAAAAGTACTGGAGTGGGTTGCTGTTCCACCTTCTGCACTGGCAGGCGAATTCTTTACTACTGTGCCACCTGGGAAGCCCACCGTATGCCAGGTCCTATTGTTTTATATGCTGGAGTAGAAATCACCCCATTTGTCTTACTAATCTCCACTGCTTACATGCATGCATGTTAAGTTGCTTCAGTTGGGTCTGACTCTGCAACCCTATGGATGGTAGCCCACCAGGCTTCTCTGTCCATGGGCTTCTCGAGGCAAGATACTGGAGTGCGTTGCCACGCCCTCCTCCAGGGGATCTTCCCGACTCAAGAGATCAAACTGGAGTCTCTTATGTCTCCTGCATTGACAGGGCGATTCTTTACCACTAGCACCACCTGGAAAGCCCTCCACGTACTGCGCAGTCAGCCTTAAACGCCCTACCTCCCTGCTCACTGCAAGGAGAAGCCACGTCTTATTGCTCTGAGGCTTCTCCCAGTCCCCGCGTGAGGTCTTGGGCTGGTGTCAGTGTGCAGCGGAAGAGCTGACAGAGTGTTAGATAACCTGATTTCCAGCTCCATCACTGACAAGGTAACCTGGGACCAGTCACACAACCCTGGTATTTCCATTTCCTCCTGTACAAAAGAGGAATTATAACAGCTGTCCACCCATCCACAAAGGGGTGGCCTGGAGACAAAATCATAATGCATGTGAAGCCCCTCTACAAACCTAAGTCCTGCCCAGGGAGGTGCCCCCAAGTACAGTTCAGGACCAGGTGCCCACACCCCAGGGTGGCTGGGGGGGGGGGCGCAGGGGGCCACTCACCTCACCAGTCTTGCCAACTTCGTGCCAGAAGCATGCTTGAGGGAGTGAGCTTCTGGAAAGATGAAACCACGTGTGATATCTCCCTGCCTCAAACACTTCACCTCAGAGTGAAATCCAGCTCTAAGAAGCCCTACCAGCCTCGACCCTGCTCGGTCCTCTCGTCTTTCCTCACTCCTGCCCCTCAGCAAGGTCCCACTCACACTCAGCTACAGCTGGCGGCCAAGCTCTTTTGGCCTGAGGCACTGGCCTTCCGCTGGCCCAAGAGGGGTTCAGCTTCCCTTCCCATGGACAAGCACTGCGGCCCATAAAGCCCGTTGAAGTTCAAATTCGGAACCAGCTCTGAGGCCATACGCCAGCACACTTGCTGCCCTTCGCCTGCACCCCCTCTCCCTGCCCCCCCACCCCCAGCACCGCAGAAAGTGGTGGTGAGAGAGACGCTTCAGCAACTCCCCACACCAAGCGCCCCGGGGAGGCACTCAGGAAGCAGCTTTGAGCGACAGGGTGAATGTCAACAACCGCCACCGACGTTCTCGCTTGAGTCTCCATTTTCTGAGTCCAGTTCCATGGGAGACTTCTGTACTCAAAGATAATTCTGCTCACCCCTCACCTCCACTCTCAGAACATTCTACACTCCTCGATCTCAACAAATTCTGAAGAAACTGACTTTATTGTTGCTTCAGCTACAAAAAGGTTGATATAGTTCAAATTATGATTTTACTATTAATATAAGGGTAAAAACCCTCCCCCACTCCCCCTCCTCCACCCAAAGCTTCCAAAGGCATTTGTGCAGGTGCGCCCTGTCCTGCTCCAGAGGGCGCGCCCCCGGAATCATGGGGCATATCATCTGCGCAGCTGGACGCAGGGTCCCTGTTCTCCACTCGCTAAAATGGGAAATGAGTCTGTAGTGTGAAGACTTCTGATCTTAACCCTGATGCACGTTTGGTTTGACACTGACTTAACTGGCATAGTTTATTCACTATTTAAAGTCTGAATTGCAGTTTCGACTCTGCTTGCCATGTGTCCAACGATGGAGGCTCCATCGCATTGCAAATGCGGGTCATATCGCGGCAGATCCCTCTTGACAGCCAGACACTTGGTGACTGAGTTGGGGCTCACTGTCCATTCCCACCTCTCCCTCCGGGTGGCCGCACAATGACCGTTTCCGGTTCGTGGCTGCCGCCTGATGTCAGCACACGAGGAGCACGAAGAGCATCGTGAGCCCAATAACTGATGGCGCTTCCACTGGCTCAAGCAGACAGCTGAAGCAGAAGTCAGTATCAGTCTCCCCTTGAACTTTTAAGTCTGACAGACCTGGATATCTTCTGTTAGTTGAAGCAAATAACCTGTTGTCTATCAACTTCAGTTTCCATTCGGTAAAATTTGCAACAGTAGCACTAGCCTCAAAGAGTTACTCCAAGTGTAATAGCAACAAATGTAACCAACGCAGCCCTGGTATATTAAGCCCTCAAGAGCTGCGGCTGTGATTCCTTTCGCCCAGAGCGACGGTCTCCTAAGGTCACAGTTCTATAGTACAGGAAAAATAAAAAATAAAAAAAAAATTTAAACTATAAACTCTAGTAGAGGAATAGGGAAAGCCTGAACCTTAGAAGGAACAAGCTCGTCTTCATCTGAATTATAAAAACAATTAAGCACAGCAGGCATTTGATATACGGCCCCCGCCTCCTTTAAGAAAACGCTCCGAGTGCTCTTCCTTATAGCAGCCCAGGAAATAAACATTTATTTATTCTCATTTTTCAGAAGACACTGAGGCTCAGGGAGGTTAAGATCCTTCTACGACAGAATCTGAGACTAGAACGCAGGCACTGAAATGTGCTGGGCTTCATTTCAGAAGAAATGCAGCCTTTGGTTACACTGCTAATGGTACAGTCCTCCGCACCAGGAGTAGGTGGACACAGGAGCCGGGGGGCTACAGTCCCGCGGGGCTGCACAGAGTTGACATGACTGACAGAGGCGCGCGCACGCACACACACACGCGCGCGCGCACACACACACACACACCAGCAGTACAGGCAGTGAGCTTCGCACGCACACACACTCCCCCCCCAGCAGTACAGGCAGTGAGCTGCCACTAGGGGGCACATGCCATGAAACGAGCGTTGTATCAGCATTGGTTGAAGAACTCAACTAGTCTCCATCTGCTCCCTCAAAAAACAAACCAGAAAAAGCAATCTAAGTTTAAAAAAAAAAAGTCTTGCCATATAAATATATATTTAATGCAGCTCCCTTAGCCCTCTCATCCAACTAGATTACATTGGCACAGTCTTCCCTGTGTAGAAATTCTGGAATCAAGATGGCATTTCCGTGCAGGAGCAGTGGACAGGTGAGTTTCCAAAGCCCTTCTGGCGGTTCTGGTAAGTCCCTTCAGCTGGGAACCCTGTGCTAGTACTAGGCAAGCTATGCGAGAGCGGCTGTGTGCTATTTGATCTGATGATATATGACCATGCCCACCTCATTTAGGATCAATGCTCTCAGAAGAACAGATACTGTTTTGGTGAGGAGGGGGTTTCTGGTTTATCTTAACAGCAGTTGATTTCTGAACACTCAGGCTTAAAATAAGACTGCTGCCCAAACAGAGTCCAGGTGGGTCTTGTCCAGGAAGCCCACAAGTCTTCCCCTAAAGCTCCTGCCTGGAACACACAACAATCTGTTGTAAGACTGTTATATTTAGAGGTTTATACAAAACTCACTTTTCAGTTGCCGCACCAAAAAAAGTCAGACAACTGCTTTTATTATTTTCTTGACTAAATTTATTTTTAACTCCTGGAATCATATTTTCTTTCTCTTCAGGGGAGAGGTAGATTTTTTAATTTATTTCTTTGCTAAGTCACTATTCACTAGTCACTATTGAAACGGAGGGGGAATAAAACAAAAGACATAATCAAGGGCAGTGCCTGAAACAGAAATGACCTGCCTTTGTGCCCCCTGATATTCTTCAGTAACACTGCGAGCCAAGCAGGTGTCCAGCCGTTTAGTCCAAACCACACTCGCTCCAGGTTCCACCTGCCCCTCGTCACACAAGCCAACACACACTTGAATCAAGAAACTTTTTTCTGTTTACTTATGTTAATCATCAAGCCAAAGCAAATAGCCTTCTACTTTCTGGATCCCGGGTAGCAATTAAATATGAAGACGTCACAAATACTCTAGACAAATAAGGGTTGGGGGGAACCTTCTGTATTCTAGGCCAGGAAGTGGGCCACCATGGGCCAGAGCTGCAACAGCTGTTACAGGGAAGAGCAGCTGGTTTCCAAACTTCAAACTTTCTTGGTTTCACAGGCCGCACTGCAACTGATGAGCAGGAAATCGACTCAAGTTCTTAAATTAGGACTTAAATCAACCACCAGTTTACAAGGTCTCAGCTGAAACATCCCGTTTCAATGGCCACGGTTTCATTTATTCATGTACTCAGCAGGCATGACATGGAGCTCAGGGAGAGGACCCGTAATCAAATAAAAGACCCCAGACAACTCAGTCTACAGTGTGGGGGCAGCTGGCTAAACAGACACTTACATGTCACACAAAGAGGTGTGTACTCCGCAGCTGAGCGGCAGACAGGGACACGGAGGGAGAGACCGGAGCGCAGTTGCGGCAGGAAAGACGTACACCCCCTCAGCGCCCCCACCGCCCCTCTGTGCACAGACGGACACACAGCCACACCAGGACACACGCCGCAGACCATCCTACTCACACTCTGTAACAGGGGGAAACGGGGCCTTCAGGTCTCAGGAGAGGAGGTGCTAAGACACTTCACGAGCAGGGGAAACTGTTTACAAACGTAAAGTTGATTCCACAGCACTCCGAGGGGTGCAGGGGAAACATGGGGAAAACTCAGGCAGGAAAAAACACTCCAGCAGCCCTCCACCCAGAGCGACCTGGAATCCAGACCGACCGGCCGGGCACCTGGCAGCAGAAGCAAACTTCTGCGTAAAGCTGCAGCACGCCTCCCAGCCCTTGGCACGACTCGCCAGGAGCCCGTTTCCAATTTGGAAGGAGGGAAGCCGGGAGGGGTGGTGGGAGTATCGGCAGTCACACGTGGCCCCCTCTCTCGGGCCCCTGTGAGACTCAAACCCCCGCCGCCTTTTTTAGGCCGGGCTGCCCAGGCTTCCGAGAGAAAACCGTGCCCGAGCGGAGTCGCGGTCACTCGGTGAGCCGGCTCCGCAACGTGGCCGTGAACCCCTCACCGCCAGCTTCACCCGCAGCCCCTACAGGACACCGGGATTTCGCGCGGAGAAAAACGAGGCAAAGTGCAGCCGCCCCCGGTCCTCTGCCGGGCAGTGGGTAGGGGCCCAAGACAGCTCGCTCCCCCGGCCCTTCCCTCCAGCCCTGCCAGGGCGACGCCCGGGACGACCCTGGGGTGGAGTCGAGCTGCCCCCGGGAGGGTAGGGGTTGTCACGACTCCGCGCGCCGCGGCCTCGGACAGCGGCTGCAGGCGGGGGGCGCGCGCGCCGGGCGGCCGGCCCTCACCTTCCAGCAGCACCTCGCGGCCCGCGCGCTTCAGCGCCTGCACCGCCTCGTCGTGGGTGGCGTCGCGCAGGTCGGCGCCGTTCACCGAGAGGATGGCGTCGCCCACGTAGAGCGCCTGGGTCTGGTCGGCCGCCAGCCCCTTGAAGATCTTGCTGATGAGGATGGGCATCTTGTTCTCCTTGCCGCCCTTGATGCTGATGCCCAGCCCGCCCAGCTCCTGCTTCAGCACCTTCACGCCGCGCTTCTGGCTGCACACGGCCTCGGGCACCCGCTCGGGCGGGTCGGTGAAGGCGGTGCGGACCCCGGCGGCCGCCCCGAGGCCGTTGGCCGCGCCGTCCTCGCAGCTCAGCAGCAGGGCGTCCTCGCCCAAGTTCACCAGAACTTTGTGCCAGCGGTCCCGCACCAGAACTTCCAGCAGCCCGCTGCGCGGCGCGCGGCCGCCCCCGCCGGCCGGCCCCGCCGCTACCGCCATCTTTCCGGCATTCTCCAGGGCGCGCCCGCGGGGCAAAGCGCGGGGGGCCGCGCGGGGAGCGACGAGCGCGCGGGGGCAAAGCCGCGAGGGCCGCGCGGGGAGCGACGAGCGCGCCTGCGGGGAGGACGCGGCTCCGCTCCGGACTCGCCGAGCCGCCCCGCGCGAGCTGGCGGCTGCGCTCGGGCCGGCCCCCGGCCTGATCTGGGCGGGGAGGAGCGACCTAAAAGGAAAGACGGAACGGGAGGGGAGGAAAGAGCCC
>SJYR01001087.1:966388-993804 GCA_006410655.1 Kobus ellipsiprymnus | reverse complement strand
TCCGAACCCCAGCCGAGTCTAGATTCAAGCCTCCTCGCTTCCTCCTCTTGCCCAGGTCTTACCTGTCTCTCCTCTCCGCTGGGACGCCCAGGTGGACTCAGAGGCCCCGGGTTGCCCGAGAGTCACGAGGGAAAGGCTGGCCTGTGAATCCCAAGTGAAACGTCAGCATAACCCGATTGCGGGACACCGTCTTTAAAGGCAGGACATCTTTGTGCCGGGTCTTGGAAGACCCTGCCCCAGGCCCCAGGGACAGATGCTCTTCCAGTCCTAGCGGAATATATGCTTTCTGCTTCTGACCTATCTCCCTACCCGCCACGCCACCCCAAATGCTTCCTATGACTTTCTTTATTCCGCAGATAAGAAAGTCCATCTTAAAGAACGCAGTTGCAATGGATTGTGTCTCCAAATTTTCTTTATGGGTGACTTATTTGCAGCTTAAGCTGCGTTTTTCCTGGGATGAGACATTATAATCCCTGGTTACCTTCCCAGTGGTAGGTAAGCACTGGAAATGCCAACGTAACCCTTAGATGAATCTTCCGGAACCAGCCTAGTCCTTGAAACTCCTCAAGTTCTCCTCTGCCCACAGCAGGCCTCACGGAGCTCTGGAAGCGTTTCACATTTCCCAGTTATTAATACCTCCCTTTCCCACTTCCCTGTGCCCTCTCTCCAAAACCAAACAAAAAACTCACCAATCCCAGAATTCCTAAACATACACCCGACCCAGCAAAGTGTCAGGAGTCAAGAAGTCTTAGGAACACATTCCCACTGATGCATATCATCACTGAAACTTCTAACCCTTCCAGCATGACTCAGTTTTAAATAAGAACGCTTAAAAACCCAGACCAAGCCCCAAAGATTGGGTGGTTGGTATTCCAGGCTGGGACCCAGGATAAAATGTAAACACTGGATTTATTTTCTTTATTTTTTTTTTGCAGTCACTGCAGGTGGGTCAAGGGGAAGGCTCAGATTTATATTTCGCTGGATTTCTCTTTTTTTTTTCAAGTCACTGCAGGTCAAGGGGAAGGCTCAGATTTATACTTCACTGGATTTCTTCTCTTTTTTTTTTGCAGTCACTGCAGGTCGAGGGGACAGCTCAGATCGATACTTCTGCCTGCAGCGCCCTCATTTCCAGTGCTGCCAGCCCACCAGTGGGCTAGAGGCTGTTCATCCTCTCATTAGCGGCCCTCCGGAGAAGGCACTGGCACCCCACTCCAGTACTCTTGCCTGAAAAATCCCATGGACGGAGGAGCCTGGCAGGCTGCAGTCCATGGGGTCGCTAAGAGTCGGACACAAGTGAGCAACTTCACTTTCACTTTTCACTTTCATGCACTGGAGAAGGAAATGGCAACCCACTCCAGTGTTCTTGCCTGGAGAATCCCAGGGACGGCGGAGCTTGGTGGGCTGCCATCTATGGGGTTGCACAGAGTCAGACACAACTGAAGCGACTTAGCAGCAGCGGCCCTCAGGCCCGACGGCACGGGCAGCGCCCTGCTTGGTGGGAAGCCTGATGGTCCCGCCCTCTGTTTAGAGGCTGAGGACACAGGTCCAGAGCATCTGCCAAGTGTGCTGAGATGGAGGTTGGCGCCAGAAGGCCAGTGTGATGATTTAGCAATCAAACCAGCTCTGCCTTGGGACTCACATCTCCATTCACGGTGCACCAGGATCTCGCCTCTGTGGTTGAGCAATGTCAGAGGCCCAGGCATAACTAGAAGTAATGTATTGATTTGTCATCAGAAATTGTGAGCTCTGGGATGGCAATTTCTCAGAATCCCCGCAATAAGCACATTTTTTCCGGGTAAGCAAGCCTACGTGGGAAGGAGTAGGTTGCTTTGTTGAAAGTGGCATCAGAAGCAGAGCAAATATTCATTATCATTAGGCTCAAGGCATGTGTGTCAGCCAGAGACGGCTTTGCCAGTGGAATTGGAATAACAGCCCTGTTCTAAGTGCTTCACACATGTCAGCGTAACCCTCCCAGGAATCCTGGGATGACAAAGCTCCCTATTATCATCACTCCTGGTCACAGGCGGAAAAGGTGCAGAGTGTTAGAACTAGCCCTGGTCCTGTAGCTGATCGATGGCAGAGTCAGGGTACGACCCAGGCGTGAAGAGTTTGCACTCCTCGCCATCGTCCTCCGCTCTCCTAAAAAACGCTCAGACCCTGTCGGCCTCAATGTTCAGCTTGCACTGAGGACCGCGTGTCCACTGGGAGGGAGGCCCTGAGGGTTAGGCCCCTTCCCCTGGAAAGGTGCGGGCTGCCCAGATGGCTCAGTGGTAGAGGGTCCGCCTGCCAACACGGGAGACACAGGTTCCATTCCTGGGTGGGAAAGATCTCCCTGGAGAAGGAAGTGGCAACCCACTCCAGTATCCTCGCCTCTCGGATAGAGGAGCCTGGTGGGCTATAGCCCAGAGGGTAGAATGGGTCAGACCGGACAGGGCATCTCAACAACTAGGGAGGGGCAGCCAGCTTGGTCTCTGGCCTCTCCCGCTCCCCAGGCTCAGAGGACACCTGCCCTCCTAGAGTCAGCATGTTCTTTTCTTCAGACGTGTTAACAGATTGGAGCTGGTGATGGCTGTGGTCTTGCTGGCCTAGAAGCCCTGTCTGATCCCTCAGACACCTCTGCACACCTGGCCCGATTAGGAAGGCTGCTGGCTCTCAAAGGTAAGCTTGAACTAATCTCTCGGTGCTAGGCAGGACTGCCGCACAGTAGCCCTGTAATGCATACAATATGTTCTCTTCCGCTTCCCCTTGTGAAGAATGGCCCCTGAACAGGTCTGAAAAGACTCCCGGCATCCTGACTTTACGAGCGTGGCATTTGAAGCTGAGCAGAGCAGTGACAGCGTTAAGGCCCCGTGCTCGTCTGTGACAGGCCACAGCTGGGCTGGCGCGACTGCCCATCCACCTTGAGCATTCCAGAAGTGACACCTCAAGTCCCCTCCTCCTTTTTTAACCAGGTTTCTTTTACTCAGCTCTGTCCCCGGTTCTGTTTCCTCCTCGGTCCTCCACTTTTGACTTCCGTCTCCACCCAGCCCAAAGTGGGATCTTCTGTGGGTGCATCTTTGCTGTGGGGTTGCGTTTTCCTGCAAGAGGGGTGGACCTCAGCCTGCAGAAGTCCTCGGCTGCAGGCGAGGATGCCTGGGGCGACAGGAGCAGCCCGTGGGGAAGGGGCCACGTCTGCTCTCTTTCCACAAAGGGGTTTGTCCCCTGCCCTGTCCCAGGCGCTGTTCTAGGGGAGCAGACAGATGGTAGGACGTGCCCTCGGAGTCGCCCATCGTAGCGGGCCACAGGGTGGAGGCGGAGAAAGGCTGAGAGGTAAGAAGCTTTCATGGAGAAGTGAGTGCTGGGAAGAAGCTACAGCAGGCAGAGGTCAGAGTGGCTCGGGGCCAGGCTTCTCACAAGCAACAGGGCGTCTGTCACAAGGTTCATCTGCTGGAGCAAAGCTGCTTGTCATCACTGGTTGAGCCGGAGCACGGCTGAAGCTGACGGCGGGGGCCCAGTCGTGCCCTGATCTGACCCTCTGCTGCGAGGCCGCTGAAGCCTCACGGAGGCCTTCTGAGGAGGCTTAACAGCTGACAGAGGCCACTCTGAGAAACCAGAAGCTGCTCTGGTGCAGTTCTTGGCCCACAAAGCTAGTTACTTTCTGTAAGAAGAAGATTCCCGTCGAAGACTCCACCCTGGCTCTCAAACCTTCCTCAGAGCACGTGAGGAGTGACTCTTACTTTCAAGATGCAGTACTGGGACTGAGGGATGAGACCTGTGAAGAGCGCGGCGCCCCAGGAGGCCTGCAGGGGCATCGCCCACTGTAAGCGGGCCGGCCAGCACCCGCTGCTGCAGAGGCTGCTGTTCAGCTGGGTGGGCCCTTGTAAACTAAAGAGGCCACCACCCAGACTCCCAGCCAGCCGGCTGGTCAGGCGAGTTACTTGCTCGCTCCTTGTGTTGAGAGTGTTGTAGTGGTGACTTTTTTGGGAGCAGAGCTAGCCCAGGGCAGAATTGTGACGTGGTGAGACGCTTATCCTCTCTCTCTCCTCTTATTGAGCTCCATTCTCTCTGCTTCTCTTCCATAACTACTTCTGCTGAGACAAACCGTATCCAGTCTTTTAATATCTGTGCTCTAAACTTAAGTCACTTTTCCTAAAGGATCTTAAATTTGATTCTTTTTGAAAACTGTAGAAGGATAGGTGAGATGTCACATTAAAGACATTGAATAAAATGACTCTAGAACTCTATTGGCAAGATACATCGCACCAAATACTAGGAGCCTTAGCAAGTTGGCCTGAGGAGGCATCGAAGATGTCCCAATAAACAGGTGAAGAGGAGTAAGAAATCAAAGGTTTCTTTCATGCACATCTTTAAATAGCAAGGAAGTGAAAAGTCAAAGGATGAATGTTGAAAGGAAAATGAAAGTCAAAGGAAAATGCTGAAAGCAGAATTGATTTGGTCTGGCAATGTATTTGAATATGGGAGCAAAGGGAAAGTGTTTATGGGGAGAGAAAAATTCATAATTATTATGCTAACTTTTGAATTGCTTCTCTTCATAACTAAACTAGAGCCACACAAAAATAGCCCCAATTAACTAGAAAACTTGGAAACCCAGAGACAGAAGACATATTTAAAGGCAAAGGGCTACTGCCCTACTTCTGGAGTGAAAATTCAAGCATCTGAGGCATCATAAGACACTGTATTTACTTGAAGTAGCCACTGGACTAAACTCCAAGTTGGCAGTCGATGCTTGAAATCTCTGATCTGCTTGGTGAAGGGACAAAAAAAAAACCTAGAGCAAGCAAGAGGCTGAGCCTGGAGGCAGGCCCGGCAGCGGCCTGCTTTACCGTCTCCGCGGGCGATGAGGCTGCACTGCGGGGGAGGGGCCGTGGGGACGCCAGCCAGGAGCTCTCGGGGCCACGGCGAACAGAAAGGCAGGCCTGGGGGCAGCCCGAATGACAGCTTGGCCAAGCAGTGTGGAAACACACTTTCAGAAGGACTTTAAAGGAGAAAACCAATTGAACTAGACTGACGAGAATTTCTGCTTTCCATATGTTTCTCCAGCACTGAGGATTCCATGGCTATTATAAAATTTCAGGGAAACGCCTGGCGATTGGTCTCAGCGGTGGGAGGGAAATAGAACCCCTGGGGGCCACGTTAGAAAGGCAGGTACCCGGTCCAGCAGTTCCTTCCACACCTATTGGCAGACGCACCTCTGCAAGGAGGCACTTTCTTCGGCACAGTGTCCAGGTTGCTCGCTTGTTCAGCATGCCTCGCAGCACGTGGGCTCTTAGTTTCCCGACCAGGGATCGAGCCTGCGCCCCTGCAGGGAAGCACAGAGTCCTGACCTCTGGACCTCCAGGGAATCCCCCTATATACAGCTGTGTTTGTTGTTGATTCTTAATTTCACTATGATCTAGATTCTTATCTAATGTGCTCTAATTCGTCACTATCATTATCCTGTTTTCTGCTTAAATATATCAAATGGGGCCAGTATGAGCCTCTTTAAGCTGACTCTTATGTTCTTTTGATGGGTCTTCATTGTCTTTAAGCACTTTTTACAAGTTTCCGCTTCTTGCTTTCTGGCATAACAAGCTCTTCCAGGATTGATTTGTATTTTATAGGCCTAGCCCTGGGATCAGTCATTCCTTAAGGAGCCCTGGTTCCTTTTAGTGGGAAAATTATTTAAAAACCAAGATATGGAGACTAGGTGTACTTATTTATACTATGATAACAGGCAGATAATTTATATTCATATTCTCATTTCAAATCCTACGCCATAAGCTGCTTTCTTACTTTTCCTTACTCCATATTTGTGTCTCCCAATATGTGAGAAATCTGATTTTCACACATGTCAATAGAGTTGTTCATTTTGGTGTGCCTACAATACAGAAAGAAATTGTTCAGAAAGCATGCTTAGTATTCTGATAGCAGCACCAGCAGCAAGCCTATGTGGTGAGTGCAGAGTCTCTGCAGCTCGTCTATCCCTAGAACACGCACCAGGAAAGGCACACGCAGCCCCACACAGACGCTCGGTCCAGCCGCCACCTGAGTGCATGAACACGGGCCAAGAGCAGACCCAGAGGGCCTGGACTCTGTGACACAAGTGGCCTGGCTGTCTCAAAAGTGTTAAGCCTTGGAAGACAAAACACAGGGTGGAATTTTTTAAAAGGAAGCTAAAGGGGCATGAAACCCAGATAAATTGTAGGATCTTAGATTCAGTCATCAAAGAAAAACTGCAGGGACTTTTTAATGTGTGTGGCAATTAAAGATATTTAAATACAGACTGTATATTTGATCATATAATTGCATCCATGGTAATTAAGTTCCTTGCGGGCAATAATCATAGAAAGTTTTTCTTCTTAGAAGGTATGTGCTGATTTGTTTATGGGTGAAATGGTGTCTGTAGTTCAGTTCAGTCGCTCAGTCGTGTCCGACTCTTTGCGACCCCATGAATTGCAGCACACCAGGCCTCCCTGTCCCTCACCAACTCCCGGAGTTCATTCAAACCCATGTCCATAGAGTCAGTGATGCCATCCAGCCATCTCATCCTCTGTCGTCCCCTTCTCCTCCCACCTTTGATCTTTCCCGGCATCAGGGTCTTTTCCAGTGAATCAGTTCTTCGCATCAGATGGCCAAAGTATTGGAGTTTCAACTTCAGCATCAGTCCTTCCAATGAACACCCAGGACTGATCTCCTCTAGGATGGACTGGTTGGATCTCCTTGCAGTCCAAGGGACTCTCAAGAGTCTTCTCCAACACCATAGTTCAAAAGCATCAGTTCTTTGGTGCTCAGCCTTCTTTATGGTCCAATACTAACATCAATACATAACCACTGGAAAAACCATAGCTTTGACTATACAGACCTTTGTTGGTAAAGTGATGTCTCTGTTTTTTAAAATGCTGTCTAAGTTGGTCATAGCTTTTCTTCCAATGGGCAAGCATCTTTTAATTTCATGGCTGCAGTCACCATCTGCAGTGATTTTTGGAGCCCCCAAAAGAATAAAAGCCTCTCACTGTAATGATGTCTGTAACTGAGTTTCAAATAGAGTAAGAGAGGAATTACCAAGAAAATGTGGCAGAGTATCAACCAACTCCCAAATACAGAGGCAGACAGAGAGGAGAGAGAGAAGGGATCCATGATGCAAATGCGGCAAAATTTGTGGTAAGTGAATTCAGTGAGAGAGAAATGGGGGTTCACTGTATGATTGTTTCAAATAGTTGGCGGGCTTCATACTTAAAAAAAAATAGAGTCGGGAGAAATAGTGCAGGAACTTAAAGCCCCCAAAGACTCTGATGACTCTCGTCTTGGGTAGGGTCTAGAAATACACATTTTATCAAGGAGATTCTGAAGCAGGGACTATGGTCCCTGGTCCAGCTTTTGTTTTTGTAAATAAAATTTTATTGGGACACAGACATTTGCTAACAAATTATCTGTGACTGTTACCATACTGCAGTGGCAGGCAGGGTTGAATAATCTGACAGATTATAGAGCCCTCTCACCTTTGAACCCTTTGACAGTAGAGATGATCAGAAATATAAAAATATTCTAACCCAGCCCTTTACAGAAAAAAGACCCCCCTCCTCCCCGATCCCTGGGCCACCTTGGGCCCCCCAGCCATCCAGTGGTCCAGACGCCGCCTCCAGTGTCGTGCTGCGGGGCTGATCCCTGGTCAGGGAGCTGAGATCCCACATGCCTAAAAAACCAAAGCATAAAACAGGAGCGAAACTTAACAAATTCAATAAAGACTTAAAAAAAATAAAAAAAGAATGGCCCCTGCTCTAATGTAGTCAAATACAAGAAAAGGACCAGAGCAGCTTTAAAAGCAGGGGAAACCTGGAATTTGGGTGAAGGGGCATTGGTCAGGCAGGTAGTAAACGTCTGAGTCCATGGTAGCTAATGCAATTATGTGTAAAGGAAACAAACCGGAAAGAGTCAGAATCAACACTCGAGTGTGCCTACTGTGGGCCAGCTTACCTTTTCTCGTGCAATAGTCACGTCGGTTCTGTGAAGCAGAAATCATCTAAGCTTCATAAAATAGTACGTGGAGCACAAAGACAGAAGTCCACTCAAGGTCACACAGATCTGGGGGAAGAGCGGAAATTCAGACTTAGGGTTGGCAAACTCCACCAACTCACTGAGTCGCTGCCGCCTTCACCACATTTTAAGCTTCAGTTGATTGGAACTCAGACTTTGCATCCGAAGGCATCTGAGTGAGGGCTTTTACAGTCATTTTGAAAGGGAAACCCACAAGGGGACCAACCTCTCTTCCAAAGACTGAGTCTTTGGCGGCCCTACCACTGCTGTGTTTTAAACTGTCTCACAGGCTTTCTGAAAGGTGGAAAAAGCCTGTGGCTATCTCTCTCAATGTCCCAGCACCAATGCCCCCAACAAAAAGCAGCTTTGGGTTACATTCAGAGCAAGGGAGTCTTACATTTTTCATGGATGCAAAGATACTTTATTGCCATTTATTTTTTTTCCAGAAAGTCAAGCATCTGCAAATTTTGTTTGGCACTGTTTGGAGACTTCTTTCTTTGTTTTTTTTTTGAGACAGAGTTTTGTTTTTCCCAATAAAATCTGTTTAGAATGAACTTAGATGCTGTCACAAAACATCCATTATAATCAGTGCATTCTGAAATTTTTTTGTGGCTAAGGTTATTGTGATTTTGCTTTGGGGAACAAAGAAGCTTATGATTTTGATGATTTTATATATACATATAAAATGAGAATGTTTATTTTTCACCCTCAAGAGGAAATATGTCCTTTTTCAGTTTTCTTAAAATGCTCTACCCTCCAGTTTTCTATAAAGTTTTCTAAATTTTGATAGAGACATAAGCATAGATTAGCTGTTTCTCCACAAAGAGCGCAGGAAGTGAGTCCAGTGTTGGGTAATAATCAGAGGCGAGAGGTGCCCACACCTGGAGAGCGCGAGCTTGCTGAAAGGGCCAGCCCCACTCAGCAGCAGGCAGTGACTGCGGCCGGGTGGGAAAAGCACAGGGACCAAGTCCTCTGACTTCCTAAGACAATCAGGAGATACACTTCCAGATGATTTTAGAAGGTGGCTCAGCCTATTATTAAAAAGTCAAGAACTAACAAGGGCTGGTGAGGGTGTGGGTAAAAGGGAGCCCTGTACACTGTTGGTGGAAATAGAAGTTGTGCAGCCACTATGGAGAATAGGCTTCCCAGGTGGTGCTGGCGGTAGAAAACGCACTTGCCAGTGTAGGAGATACACGAGGCCTGGATTCGGTTCCTGCGTGGGGAAGAGCCCCTGGAGGAGGGCACGGCAACCCACCCCGATGTTTCCGCCTAGAGAGTCCCATGGACAGAGGAGCCTGGTGGTCCCTGGGGTTGGGAGGAGTCAGGCAAGACTGAGCGAGTGCATGTACTGTTTGCCTGAGAGCTGCTGAGAGAGATGGTCCTTAAACTCCTTATGATTAAAAGAGAGTTACCTGTGAGGTGATGCGTATGCTAACTCACCTAACTGTGGTAGACGCTTCACAATGTGCTTATCCAGTCATCATGTTACATCTTAAACTTGCCTCATGTTATATGTCAGTGGTATCACAATAAAAGTGGAAAAAAATTTTGACTCAAATTTGCATAAAATATTATTTAGCTCCAGAAATAAATGACAAGCAAAACAAAGACTCATACAGGTGGAGTTTGGCCTTCAAGTCATGACTTTGCATCTCCCACTGCAAGTAACTGAATTGGAGGTCTGGACTTCTACCTCAGTCTCTGGGAAGTCTGCATACGGTCGGTCTGTCTTCAGTACATAACTGATACAATCTCATGCTCTTATAGCACTGAAGGGGAACTCTGGCCCCGAGAGGTTCCCATCCCTGTCCATACAGTGAATGCAATGCCACAAGTAGGCTTTTGTGGCAACAAGCCAGCTGGCCTGCCTTCTGCTTCACGGAGCACCTCGGCCTGCGCCGCTGGCCAAACTCGAGACAGAAGTAGGATGCTTTCTACTTCTTCTGTTTTCTACTATGATGCTTCAACACCAGACTCAACGTTTTTCTGTTAGGTTCTTGCAAAAAGGCACAGAGCAGCTCTCAGATTGTAATTTTCCACCTCTTTCCCAACTCCTAATTGTCAAGCCGAACTCTTCCACAAGCTTGCAGCAAAAACAAATGAAAAAAAAAAATCCTACTTGATCCAAAAAGTGCTAACACTGGAACTTGAATAGAGATAAATTTGGGTTCATTTGAATCTATACGCCATCCAAGGATTCTCTGCACTTTACCTTTTCTGGTAATGTAGGCAATTCAGAGAACATTTCTGGGTAAGTGCCTGCACTTTGATCCCCATAAAGGCTCCTAATATTTTAGAAATTCCCTCTAACCACTGCAGGCTTAGCTGGGGCACAGGTGCTAGCAGATTTGGTTCTGAGCAGTCTTGGGAAGCACAGCCTGACGCTCGGTCATCCAGGAGAGGATCGCATTATGTACACATTTCAAGGCTACGGATCGTGACGCTGTTCAGCCACGGGATGGTTTCCCGGAGAAACAGTGTGTCTCCTTCTTCTCTCCCTAGGTCATCATAAGAAGTCTAATGGACCCATCCATTCTCAGATCTTTCATTTTTAGACTGCATTATGGTTTGAAAATGTTTTCATACAGATGGTGGCGATTGATCCTCAAAATGTCCCAGGAAGGCAGGCAGGTCAGATATTGCTAGGCATTATTTATTGATAAGAACACAAGGTTGTGGTTGTGTGACTTTATCAAGGCTTCCAAGGTTGTTATGGGCTTTCCTGTGGCTCAGCTGGTAAAGAATCCGCCTGCAATGCGGGAGACCCGGGCTCCGTCCCTGGGTCGGGAAGATCCCCTGGAGAAGGGAATGGCAGCCCACTGCAGTGCTCTTGCCTGGAGAGTCCAAGGACGGAGGGGCCTGGCCGGCTACAGTCCATGGGGTGGCAAAAGAGTCAGCTTCATCTTCACGACTCCACTTTCACTTTCCAGGTTATTATAACTCAGGTTTTCTGAGTCAAATTTCAGCGTTTTTCTTGAGTCTCTGGAGAATCATACTCTATACAAAACTGTGTCAACAGTCTGTTGAGGCCATCAACTTTTAAACCTGGTTCACATTACTCTCTCACCTTTCACCATAATATGTCAATATTCCAATAATTTCAGGAACAACTATTGACTAGTCCATAAATAACCTGTGTTAGACACATATGAAATTGAAAAAATTTCATAGGACTTGATTTCCAATCTCAAGGGATGCGTGATATGGATTTGAAAGAAAGGATTACATCAAACTACCCGAAAAGAGAGGCCAAGCTAAGAGTAGATCTCGTAGCACGAGTCGAGCCCAGAGCTCTGCACTTCACGTGTACTATCTGATTTACTCATTGGAACGACTTTCCAGGGCGACTGTGACATCCACCCGACAGCCGCGGAGGCTGTTACGTAACTTGCTCAAGGTCACGGTTGGCAGATGTCAGAGCTGCTGTTAGCTGTATTCCTGACAGATGTCAGAGTCCCGTGCCGTTCTGACTTCCCAAACACACAGGACCCCATCTTGATGAGGACTGAACACTTCATTGTCCAGGAAAATGTAAAAGATGAGCAACCAGGAGAGAAGGGCAAGGCCAGGGAAGTGAGTGTTGAGTTGGAACTTGAAAGTGGAGGGCAGGTTGGTGCAGACGCTGCGGCAGTGAGGAGGGCCCAGGTGGGTTGGGGAAGTGTGCACAGCGGGTGGGCGATCGCTCAGAACCCTGACACCGTCCCCCCTGGAGGTCAGATGGCCTACCCTACTGGAGAGCTGTGGCTTAGCACAGCCTGTTCCCAGAGCTGGATTTGCAACTCTGCCTCTTTGTTCTAAGGGAGAATTTGTGGCTTTTGCCAAGTGCTTTGGCTTCCTGAGTTCAGGTGCTCCCTGAAGGGGATGAAAAGCCAGGTTTTGCAGTATCTGTGAAAGAAGAGTGAAGAGTGTGTTGAACCATGCCGTTGCTTCGGGGACAGTGAAGGAGGGTGTAAGAGGCCTCTGGAAGGTCTTAGGCATGCTTTGCATGCGCGCAAAACCAGGCTTTGCATAGGTTCTTACAAACAGGTTCTTCACGTTGTTTACCTACCAAAATTACAGCCCACAGATGTACTTTGCAAAGCTAGAGCTTCATATGGTGGACTCCAATTTCTCTGTTATTCTTTGTATTCTGAAGCTTCAGTTATTGCTGGGAGGTGCTGTCAGGAGCTCTGGGAAAATTGTTAGTCCGAGTCAGCCTTATGAGCTACGGATGTCCCTAAGGCTGTGGGACCTATTTGCTTGGAGGACCCCGTCCACCTCAATCATCCCCAAAGGATTCCCCTCTGATATGGGATGACTGTAGGTGGTGGAGCTTTGCTGGGCTTTTTGCAAAGTCTGCCCTTGAGAGTCATGGCTTCTCACGAGGAAACACGGTGCTGCTGGAGATGCTGGACTCAGCCTGAGGGTTCACACCAGCTTGGAGAGGCTCAGGGTTATAGTAATATAGCCCATTCCTCCAACTCACAGAGGAGACGGGACTTAGGGAAAGGAGGGCGATAGTCTTCATTCTGTCGCTTAACTCTTTAGAATGAGTGTGTCTGCCACCAGAGCCCCTTCCCCTCCACTCACAAGGGCCCTTGGAACCAGGACTCTCAGAATCAGATGTGACTGAATGAATGGCTGGTGTCAGAAATCAGATGGAGACTGTGTTGCAACAGGAGTCCCTATGTGTGGTGGCCCAGGGCATGCAGAGCTAGAATCTTTGAGGAAATGGCGGTTTCGTTGCTAAGTCGGGTCCAACTCTTGCACCCCCATGGACTGCGGCTCACGCAGCTCCTCTGTTGATGGGTTTTCCAGGCTGGAATACTGGAGTGGGTTGCCATTTCCTTCTCCAGGGGGTCTTCCCAGCCCAGGGACTGAGCCCAGCGCTCCTGCACTGCGGGCGGATTCCTTGCCGACCGAGCTGCCAGCTCCTTGAGGTTCTGGCAAGTTTCAGATCCTGGAAGGACATAAACAAAGCCTTCACAGAAAAAATAAGCAAAGCAGGCACATTATGTATTTCCCAAATCTCCTCAGTTCCACTCACAATAAAAATTAAAACAATAGATCATTGTCTTTTTACCTAAGACATTTGATAACAGTCCATCTTAAAGAAGATGTAGGAAGATAGAACTCACTTTCTCTATCCATGGTTTATAATTTGAAACAAGCTTTTTGGAGAACTTGTCAGCACTTTCTATGACTTTGACCTAGCTCTTTTCTTTTTGGGATTTTTTTGTACAGATACACTCACACAAATGTACAAAGTTACTATATATTTTATAATAGTAAAAAGCTGGAGACAGTTTAAAAAGCCATGAATAGGGAATACCATGCAAACATTTTAAGGCTGTCAAAATAATATTAAGTCAAAAGAGACACACTTCCAGTTATAAGATACATAAATCCTGGGGATATAGAGTATAGTGTGTTGTTTTGTTTGAAAGTTGCCAATAGAGTAGATCTTAAAGTTTGTCATCATAAGAAAATAAATCTGTAACTATGTGTAGTGATAAATATTCACTATGTTTGTGATAATACACATTTCACATATCAAATCATTATGTTGCATACCCTAAGTGAATACAATGTTATATGTAAATTATATGCGGCAGTGAGGAGGGCCCAGGTGGGTTGGGGAAGTGTGCACAGCGGGTGGGCGATCGCTCAGAACCCTGACACCGTCCCCCCTGGAGGTCAGATGGCCTACCCTACTGGAGAGCTGTGGCTTAGCACAGCCTGTTCCCAGAGCTGGATTTGCAACTCTGCCTCTTTGTTCTAAGGGAGAATTTGTGGCTTTTGCCAAGTGCTTTGGCTTCCTGAGTTCAGGTGCTCCCTGAAGGGGATGAAAAGCCAGGTTTTGCAGTATCTGTGAAAGAAGAGTGAAGAGTGTGTTGAACCATGCCGTTGCTTCGGGGACAGTGAAGGAGGGTGTAAGAGGCCTCTGGAAGGTCTTAGGCATGCTTTGCATGCGCGCAAAACCAGGCTTTGCATAGGTTCTTACAAACAGGTTCTTCACGTTGTTTACCTACCAAAATTACAGCCCACAGATGTACTTTGCAAAGCTAGAGCTTCATATGGTGGACTCCAATTTCTCTGTTATTCTTTGTATTCTGAAGCTTCAGTTATTGCTGGGAGGTGCTGTCAGGAGCTCTGGGAAAATTGTTAGTCCGAGTCAGCCTTATGAGCTACGGATGTCCCTAAGGCTGTGGGACCTATTTGCTTGGAGGACCCCGTCCACCTCAATCATCCCCAAAGGATTCCCCTCTGATATGGGATGACTGTAGGTGGTGGAGCTTTGCTGGGCTTTTTGCAAAGTCTGCCCTTGAGAGTCATGGCTTCTCACGAGGAAACACGGTGCTGCTGGAGATGCTGGACTCAGCCTGAGGGTTCACACCAGCTTGGAGAGGCTCAGGGTTATAGTAATATAGCCCATTCCTCCAACTCACAGAGGAGACGGGACTTAGGGAAAGGAGGGCGATAGTCTTCATTCTGTCGCTTAACTCTTTAGAATGAGTGTGTCTGCCACCAGAGCCCCTTCCCCTCCACTCACAAGGGCCCTTGGAACCAGGACTCTCAGAATCAGATGTGACTGAATGAATGGCTGGTGTCAGAAATCAGATGGAGACTGTGTTGCAACAGGAGTCCCTATGTGTGGTGGCCCAGGGCATGCAGAGCTAGAATCTTTGAGGAAATGGCGGTTTCGTTGCTAAGTCGGGTCCAACTCTTGCACCCCCATGGACTGCGGCTCACGCAGCTCCTCTGTTGATGGGTTTTCCAGGCTGGAATACTGGAGTGGGTTGCCATTTCCTTCTCCAGGGGGTCTTCCCAGCCCAGGGACTGAGCCCAGCGCTCCTGCACTGCGGGCGGATTCCTTGCCGACCGAGCTGCCAGCTCCTTGAGGTTCTGGCAAGTTTCAGATCCTGGAAGGACATAAACAAAGCCTTCACAGAAAAAATAAGCAAAGCAGGCACATTATGTATTTCCCAAATCTCCTCAGTTCCACTCACAATAAAAATTAAAACAATAGATCATTGTCTTTTTACCTAAGACATTTGATAACAGTCCATCTTAAAGAAGATGTAGGAAGATAGAACTCACTTTCTCTATCCATGGTTTATAATTTGAAACAAGCTTTTTGGAGAACTTGTCAGCACTTTCTATGACTTTGACCTAGCTCTTTTCTTTTTGGGATTTTTTTGTACAGATACACTCACACAAATGTACAAAGTTACTATATATTTTATAATAGTAAAAAGCTGGAGACAGTTTAAAAAGCCATGAATAGGGAATACCATGCAAACATTTTAAGGCTGTCAAAATAATATTAAGTCAAAAGAGACACACTTCCAGTTATAAGATACATAAATCCTGGGGATATAGAGTATAGTGTGTTGTTTTGTTTGAAAGTTGCCAATAGAGTAGATCTTAAAGTTTGTCATCATAAGAAAATAAATCTGTAACTATGTGTAGTGATAAATATTCACTATGTTTGTGATAATACACATTTCACATATCAAATCATTATGTTGCATACCCTAAGTGAATACAATGTTATATGTAAATTATATCTCAATAAAATAATAATATTAAATCAAAAAATCAAATAACAGAATAATAAGTATAGTATGAGCTTTTTTGTATGAAACAGCACAGAGTATATATACCCATATGTCTGTCTGTATCTTTACGTATGTCCATGTTTGTTTCTCCATGCATGGGGCATACCTGAAAAGATGCACGTGTGATGGTTAATGATCGCCGTTGGTAATGACAGGGAGACCAATGTGTGAAGGAACATTTTGAATTTTGATTTACTGACATATATGGTCTGAATGTTTTTAATGAATGCTTATTTCTCTCAAAATTAAACAACATTTCTAAACAAATGTATAAAGGATAAAATAGTAACTCTATAGTAGGAAGATCAAGTGCTATCAACATAAAGTCCAAAGCATGGAAAATGCTAATGATAATAACATTATAATAACATTAACAGCACACACTTAGGTAGCTCTTCTTTGTTCCAGACACTGTTTAGCAGAGAGTAGCTCATTTAAGCTAGAATAGTGAAGTAGTTACCGTTTAGAGCACCAGTTAAGTGAGGAGGAAGTGCGGCATAAAGAGGCTAACCCCCTCTGGGACACACAGCAAGTAACAGGCTGAGCAGAAACGGGCGAGTCCCGAGTGTCTGCTTTGACCTCCATTCTCATCTGTATCTCGAGGTATGATGGAGGCCGCAGAGTTCAGGCTGAGCTGAGAACTGATCTGGGCCTGACAAGAGGGAGCCAGGAAGTCACTGTACAGTCTCGGAGGTGCCCCTGCTCACCATTACCAGCCTCTGGGTACTTGGTGGTTCATGAGTTGAATTGCCTCAAAAAGTCAGAGATTCAGTATTTCTGCCCATACGAGTTTGGCTAACTTGACAACAGTATCAGATTTGGGGAGTGGGGCTGTGTATGATGGTAACAGAATAAAGTGGTTGCTTGAGCAAGATCAATATTTACCCTTTCCCCATGTATGAAAATCCATGAGGCAGTCCAGAGAAAATTTGTTGGCCAAATGAAACTAGGGACCGACACTCCTTCCAGCTCTCCACCCACCATCCCTTCATAGACATGGTTGCCGTGGCTACTGGAGTGCCAGCCATGGTGTCTCCATTTCCAGGAGAAGGAGACGACAAGAAGGGAGAGGAGGGTGGACACTGGGTACCTGAGTGTGCTCCTTGAAACCTGCTAAACAGGTCTCCTTGTACATGATTGTCCAGAATGTAGTCTTTTATTCAGAGCTGGCTGTAAGAAAGCTAGGAAAATTCATCTTTTTTTCCAGACAGTCATTTGCCCGGGGGGCAGTTTTGGGTTTTATTAGTAAGGCAGAAGGAGAGAATGGATTTTAGAATAAGTTACTAGCAGTTCTGCCCAAAACAACCCATTTCTGAGTGTTAAGGATGGAGTCTCATCATTACAGTATCAAGATACCAAAATTCATTCTGCCTATGACTTTGAGCCATTGAACAAGGGGCGCTTTGAGGATACTGGGCTAAAGGGGCAGGTTGGTAAGGGGTGCTGAGCAGGTGTAATAGAGTTTAAGAGAGAACAGAAGTGCTCAGAAAGTAAGTTCCACCCCTTCGCCATTATTATAAGCGTCAGACTTGAACTCTGACAATTTTACTTTATCTGGGCCTTTCCTACAGAAGGCATCCACACTGCCGTGTCTCCTAGCACCTTTCAATTCTCCTCTTTGGAAAATGGGGAAGAATGATTTAGGGGTCACCCAACACCTCCATGAGGACATCGCTTCACTTATTATCGGTCTCCCCACCTGGACTTATAAAGGAATGAACTTACTAACGCAGAGGAATGTGCCTGGGACTAGTGAGGTAAAAACAAAATGGGCTGGAAGAGCAAGAAGGAAGATTCTGCCAAGCGTTCCAGAGTCACACCAGGGCAGAGACTGCGATGGGCTCTAATTGGCGCCAGCAGCAGCCACGGCATTCTTACTTTCCCCTAAGTGGCATGCAGGGAAGGTGAGAAGTTATTTTCTACTTTAGAAAACATCAAAGAAAATCCAGTAACTCGCACTTTAATAGCAACAAACTAAAACCAACAAAGGTCCCTGCCAACACCAAGGAGAAGAAAAACTGCAAGAAATAATCAGAGAGAAATTCGGGTAATAAATCACTTAAAGAGGGAACAGCAGTGAATGGTCCATAGGCTGATTTAGGCCCAACACTGGTTTGAATGTGGCCTGTATTTATATGGCTACGAATGGGTTTTACATTTTTAAATACTTGAAAAAATTCAGAAGAAGAAGAATGTTTGGTGGCACAGAAAAGCTGCATACAGTTCAGAGCTCCGTGTCCGTAAACACGGCTCACCTGAAGCTGTGCGCCCTGATTTACGCGGGCTCCCGGCCGTGTTCACTCTCCAACGGTGGAGTCAAGAGCAGTTGCAAAGCCCAACATGTTCCTTACTGTTCCCTTCACAGGAAAAAGTTTGCTGAGTCCTTATTTAGAGTACCCCTCCTCCCCCAAAAGCCTCACCACTGACAAGCTGCCTGAGCTGAAAAACACTGCTGTCTGATCTCAGTGCCCTCATTGTTCAGACGGGAATAATGATCTGCTTTACAGACTGTTACTGGATTAAATGAGATAATTCATGTAAAGCATGTGCCCGGAATATAGCACATTGTCCGTAAATGGTAGGGGATTTGTTGTTATTTATTGCTTTGATACCTAAATCGTAATTTTCACTGAAGCTCAGACCGCTTCTTGTTTTTTGAATATTTGTTTATTGATTTGGCTGTGCTGTGTCCCGGTCACAGCATGTGGCATCTTTTTGGTTGTGGCATGCAAACTCTTAGTTGTGGCATGTGGGATTTAGTTCCCCAGCCAGGGATTGGACTCAGGCCCCCTGCATTGAGAGTGAGGATCCTAGCCACTGGCCCATGAGTGAAGTCCTTCCGTTTGCCTCTTGAGCTTTCCTTGAATTCTTCGTGTTGGACCACATGTCTTTCTTCCATGTCCCCCAACTCAGAACCTAGTGCTTTTCTCCATCACTACTTACCACTTGCCAACAAAGGTCCATCTAGTCAAGGCTATGGTCTTTCCAGTGGTCATGTATGGATGTGAGAGTTGGACTATAAAGAAAGCTGAGTGCCGAAGAATTGATGCTTTTGAACTGTGGTGTTGGAGAAGACTCTTGAGAGTCCTTTGGACTGCAAGGAGATCCAACCAGTCCATCCTAAATGAGATCAGTCTTGGGTGTTCATTGGAAGGACTGATGCTGAAGCTGAAACTCCAATACTTTGGCCACCTCATGCGAAGAGTTTACTGATTGGAAAAGACCTTGATGCTGGGAAAGATTGAGGGCAGGAGGAGAAGGGGACAACAGAGGATGAGATGGTTGGATGGCATCACAGACTGGATGGACATGGGTTTGGGTGGACTCCGGGAGTTGGTGATGGACAGGGAGGCCTGGTGTGCTGCGGTTCATGGGGTCGCAAAGAGTCGGACATGACTGAGCATCTGAACTGAACTGACCACTTTATGTTGTAATTATCTCCTTGTGCGCTTGGTCTCTCCTATGAACCAACGTCTCTTGAGTGAAGGGACCGTGGCCTGTTGGCGTCTGTCTTCCCAACGGCTGTCGCTGTGATGGAACACAGCAGTGCTGCAGTTCTAAGGGCTCCCGCCACCAGGCTGGAGGACGTCGCTCCCGAAGACTGGACTCTAGGGCTAGAGAGGCCTGCTCACGCAAGCAGAGGGTCTTTGAGCCAAGACAGCCTCCCCACCCATCACAGAAGTAGGGTTGACCCAAATGGGGTTTTTTTTTTAAACAAAATTTTGGACAGGGAATTTATTTATTTATTTATTTATTTATTTTGGCCAAGCCAGGTGGCATGTGAGATCTTCATTCCCTGACCAAGGATTGAGCCCATGTCTCCTGCTTTAGAAGCAGGAAATCTTAACCACTGTAACGCCAGGGAAGTCCCTGACTCGATAGTTCTTAAGGGATGGAGTTGTCCTGTCTCTTCTCCCAAGTTTCTCAAATAATCTCATAAATAATCATTTATTCACTGAGAAGAGTGAGTAAAGGGTAGAGAAGAAGGCCAAGGGTGTACTAGAGTGGGACTGCCTTTCTGGAAACATGGAGTAGTGGAGGAAAGTGCTTCCCTTTAGCCTGTGGCTGCTCGTCATATGAAACCAAGTAAGCGGTTCCCAAGGAATGGAACTCTGCATTATCTCACTGTGCTCCAGAAGTCTGTCATACTTGCCGGGTCATGTCTGGTACCCAGTGGGCTATGGGAGCTGATGCTCTCTTCCTTAGAAGTGGTTCATCATGCCCAAGACAGTAATGTCTCTTCAGTCAAACACCTTGTTTCTATGGGTACAACTTATAACTAGGTGGCAAGGCTCAGAGGCTAAACCTGAACTATGATACCTCCTGCTCAAGGCCAGAAAAGGACAGAACCAATATCTTTAGTAGCATCAAACAACAAAGCTTGCAAAGACAAATATTGACTCCTGTCCAAAGGGCAGAAGAGAATCCCAAACAAGACATGATACTAAAGGTCAGAGGACAAAAGCAAAGAGGACGTGAAATGGAAGAGGTTTGAAAATAAATTGCAGAGGAATCTGGAACACTGTTTTCCTGGGAAGCTCTCAGTATTTGCTGGATGGAGGCTATTTTTCAGTTTTTCCACCAGTTACACAGCTTCTTATTTATTTTACAGCACAGAAGCAACAACTGACAACAAAGATTTCAGAATAATTCGTGAACAAAAATGCTAGTTAAGGAAAATACTGTTATTTGACTTGCCCCATCTGAAAACTAAGAGACAAATGTGCACGCACGTGCTCAGTCCCTCGGTCGCGCCTGACTCGTTGCGAGCCCATGGATTAGAGCCCACCAGCCTCCTCTGTCCATGGACTTTTCCAGGCAAGAGTACTGGAGTGGGTTGACACTTCCTACTCCAGGGGATCTTCCTGACCCACGGAGTAACCTGCTCTCTTGAGCCTCCTGCACTGGCAGGCGGATTCATTAGTGGCAGGTCACTACTGCCTAGTTCCAAGAATGTCAGTGTTTAAAGAGAGCTTTGATAACACTCTCATTTACTTCATTGCACAGTCCCAGGTGGTCCCTTCTGTCTGCCCTTATTGCTTCCTGACGAGTGTGGCGGGCACCATGTTAGGTGCAAAAGACACAGAAATGAGAAGCCCCTCGTTGAGAGCTCTGTCCAGTAAACAAGCAGGGACTTCCCTGGTGGACCAGTGGTTAGGAATCTGCCTTCCGAAGCAGGGGTCATAGATTTGATCTCTGGTCTGGGCGCTAAGACTGCACACGCAGCAGGGCCTCAGCTCCTGAGCCCTGCCCTAAACGCCTTGCAACAAGGGAGCCCATGGCACTGAGAAGCCGGTGCACCACAGCTGGAGAAAAAGCTCCCTCACAGCAACAAAGACCCAACAAAGAGCATCCAAAAATAAATAAAATTGATTCATTAAAATAAATAAATGTAAATACAATGCAAGCCACAATTACGAGCCACATGAAAAGAAACAGATGAAACTAATGATGTATTTTATTTATGAAAACATTTAACTCAATGCACAAAATATTATCTTAACTTGGAACTGAAAGAATTACTGGTAAGAGAGCTTATGTATACATAATTTAGTAAATCTGTGAAACCCAGTGCTTATCTAACCCTTATACACGTTTGCCGGCGTGCTTAGTTGTTTCAGCCATGTCTGACGGCTTGTGACCCCAGGGACTGTAGCCCACCAGGCTCCTCTGTCCATAGGACTTCCCAGGCGAGAATCCTGGAGCAGGTCGCCAGCCCTCCTCCGGGATCTCACCCTGGGGGTGGAGCCCGCGTCTCCTGCGTCACAGGTGAGTTCTTCGCCCACTGAGCCACCCGGGGCAGCCCACGGCGATGCGCAGTGAGGGTCACGACGACCTCAGTCCTCGTAAGCATTCAGTGTGGTCCGTGGGCACCCCGCCAGGCGGGCAAGACCGCAGGAGCCCCTGTCTGCCTGAACATCACAAGGTCACAAGAGCTCCTTGAGGGCGTGACCCGAGTCTGCCTGATGGCCGCCTCGTCCGCAGGCCTGTCGCGATGCCCGGCGCGCAGGGGGCGTCAACACTTGTTGGCAAACAGGTGGAGTTGTCACATCTCTCTTCTCTCGGGTTTAGTGTTAATAACCAAGCCACTTCATGAAATCACTTGCTGCATCTGGAATTGCCGCTTCCCTTGTCTTTTTTCACACCTCTCTCAGTCGCAATTGTTCCCAGAGGCCAAATAGTTTCCACGGAGCTCTGGATGGCTCTCAGCACCTGTTACTTCACTGTGGACCATGGGAGGAGGGGTTGTGATGACTGAATCTAAGGGCCCATTTTTGCTTTCCTTTAGATATTTAGTTTGATACTCCATCAAACATGTAATTAATATTGTTTGTAGTGTCTGAACTTCTTAAGCTATTTTGAGCACTGTATGTAAGCTATCTTTATGCACTAAATAAAGCATCAAGGCTTTATTTCCTATTATTTTATCTTGAGAATGTTTGCTATGTTTCTCTGTGTCATGCTGTTATATCTTAGGGCCGATCATTTTCCAAAGGAATGCACCTCTAATTTTCAAATGTGAGTTATAGAAAAGTTAGGAATTTTGGTAACCAAAGCATTTCAAATATTTCATTTCTCTTTGATTCCACCTGAAGATTCCATCAAGCCCTCTGAGGTGGACATACCCTATGGTGATCGCTCAGAGAGCTGCACATGTAATTCCCTCCACGTGAGTGCAGGAAGGACAAGTGGATTCCTTACAATCAATGGAATATGATAAGGGTGCTGGGGTATCGTCCTTTGATGAGGCTGCCAGCAGCCTGGTGAGCGGGACTCCCTTCTGACTGAGAAGCAGCTTGTTGTGTTGTGGGCCACACCAGCCAGCTGCCGGCCTTCCGCACACAACACAGGAGAGTCAGTTCTGCCAGCAACCTGAATGCACTTGGGAGTGCGTTCTTTCCCAGATGAGACTCCGGGTGCACACACGCAATGGGGGTCTTACCCACGTGCTTGTCAGACCTTGGGCAGAAGCCCCAGTCGAGCCTGGGTCAGGCTCCCGACCCATGTAAACTGTGAGATGGTGAATGCGTGTTATTCTCAGCCATCACAGCTCATAACCTCCTTCCTATAATCTGATCCTTGGACACTTTTTTTTATCAAGGTTCATAACCTCCTTCCTATAATCTGATCCTTGGACACTTTTTTTTTTATCAAGGTTCATAACCGCCTTCCTATAACCTGATCCTTGGACACTTTTTTTATCAAGGTTCATAACCTCCTTCCTATAACCTGATCCTTGGACACGTTTTTTAAAAGGTTGAAATAGTAAAGTGTAAATACATGTATGTATGTATTGCTGGAACTCTAATTCCTGCTGTTGCCCTGAGTCTGTTTAATGCTCCAGTCATACTGAACTTACACAGTTCTGCAAATCTGCAACCCTAGTTCAAAGCTCTGCTGGGATGTCCCTTCTTCCGCTTGTCCACCTACGCTACTCCTACTCAGCTTTCAGTCTCACTGCAGATACCTCCTTTAGAAATCTTCCCTGAGTTTCTCAAGTAGAATCCATCACTCCTTTTTTTCCCTCCGTCACAACAGCAGTTCTGCACGTCTGTCTCCTGTCTGGAGCTGGGCCATTGTATTATAGTCACCTCTTATGTACCCAACACTTAGTATAATACGTAAAGGTAAACATCCACATTTATATACAGAGCCACCTGCAGCCCCCTAACATGCATTTAAATAACTCCCTTGGTAGAGATTTTTTCCCCTGAGTTATTTAAAATTCCTTATTTAGGTACCCCGGAGCTTATTGTAGCATGAAAACTCAAAGACCAACCTGGTCAGTTGTTAGAACCTGGTCTCTATTCACTGCTGGCTGCTCTGGGTCCCGGTTGCTGCGGGCGAGCTTTCTGCCAGGTGCAGTGAGCGGGGCGCCTCTTCCCGCGACCTCCTCGCTGTGGGAGCTTCTCTAGTTGCGGAGCAGGTCCCCAGGTACTTGGGCTCAGGAGCTGAGGCTCACAGGCCTGATCGCTTGGCAGCACGTGGACTCCTCCTGGACCAGCAATCGAACCCGTGGCCCCTGCGTCAGCAGGCAGATTCTTAAACGCTAGAGCACCAGGGAACCCTTTGGAATGAACAGCCGAGACTGCTGTTTAGAAACCAGATTCTTAATATTATACCTTGTGATTTTTAAAAATTTCACTTAGATTTATTTTATCTTTGAACCAGATAGATTATCCTAGGACAGAACCTGATTGCTGACGATTTAGGTATTTTTCACTGCTTTCTTAGCTTTTCTGACTCTGGAGCTCCATTTAGTAAATGGGTACTCAGGCCTCTGGATCCACAAAAGAGGTAACCCAACACCCTCAACTGCCTATTTTACAACTAGCAAACTGCTCATACACTAGGCTGTTTTATTACAGAACAAAGACTTCAAAACTAACTTTTTTGAAAAGAGACATTTGGATTAAATTTATTTCTAGAATATTCTCTAAGAGCAACTCTTCTTTTCAAACAAGTGTCATGAAAAGGTTTATTTTTAGGTTTAAGGTTTATAGGAACTGTAGTGTACTTGGCTGTCTATGCTAGATTTTTATAACCCTCTCACATTTCTCAGAAGAGAAGGCTATTAATGTTGCCTTCCAAATAGTTTTGATTCTGTAGGGAAGATTTATTTAAAAAATCATCTTAGCCCTTGGGAAAAAATTAACTCAGTTCAGATGCCATATCAAACATTTGATATCCAAAGAAATGCAATGTGGATAAAAGTATAATTTTGAAAAAAATGCCAAGGAAAGTTTGGATACCATTTTAGTGAGCATAATATTCTCTTTGCAAGTTAGAAAAGAACCTGAGAGAAAGCTTCTTGTTACTGCTTAGTTACTCATTACTGTTATTTTCATTTATATGCTGAAAAAATCATTTAACAATTCTTTCCTCTCTGTAGAAATAGAACAGAACTAGCATAAAACAGTGTTCATAGGGAAGGTGTTGGGAATAGACCACTTCAAGAAGCTCTAGTCTGCTAAGGAATATGGAAGTATTTTTCATGTAAATAGAAACAATGATATGGAAACAATGAGAATAATGGGTTTTCTCTTGTGGTTCCCACACAAGCAACTTTCTATTTTCAGGAGGTGCATAGCATTGACAAAGAGTTCACTTTCATTTTGGTGACTTTTCATTGCTGTTTTAACAGGAAAATTATATATATATATATATGTGTGTATGTGTGTGTGTGTGTATGAAACCTTTATTTATGAGTTCATAATAGGATACCTACATATGTTTCCAATCATTAATGCAAAGGTGAAATTATTCTTTCATGGCAGGTGGGCCAATTAGCATCTTTAAAAGAAGCCATCATTATGTTAACAAAAACTTGGGTTTGCTGATGAATAATGATTTCATCTCAAAAAGCACTGTGAAAACATTGCCTAATTAATATGACTCAGAAGGCTCAAATAAAAATATATTCTGTGCTCTTAGACTTTTAGTTCAGCAGAAGCACTTTGGGAAGCAAAGAATGATCAATAGGAAAATTACATTTCTCCTTTGCCAGTTGTAATGCCAGTTGCAGTATAACTTAAAAAAATTTTTTTTTGCAGTTGTTTGTGTCAGAATGAGGACAACCTACATTTTACTATGGGAAACATATTTTAAAATAATTGTTGTATGTTTATAGCTTGGAACATGGTGGAATAGACAGCCTGAACCTTTCCTAACAAAAACATTTCAAAACGCCAGTTAAAACACAGACAATACCCTTTTGAGCTCATCCTTTGAGTTAACAGCGAGTAAGGTAGACATGAGGCGCCAATGGAACTGTAGAAGGAGTTGACACGGGCTGTGGAAGTGCTAGCGGTGGTGGTTGCCAGTGTTCATAACCCAGGGTGTTAGGTGCACACACCGGGGCAGCACAGCATGGGCCAACAGGAGACACGTGTTTACGACTGAGACCGCGGCACCAGGCCCGACCCTTCAAGGGCTACCATTCAAATGGAAGGGCAGCTCAGACACAGGGGGGCCGTTGTCACGGCAGGATGACAAGGAACTTTACCTGCCATCCTGGATTCTGAGTGGGAACAAAGTTTCTTCTGATACATGTAACCACTGACATGTTCTCACCTGGATAAGAGATTATACTTTTTACTGTCTGCATTTTTGGAAATTCCATGATGATTAATTAACACAAAAATCATTCTAGCACTTTTCAGAAGGTCGAGTTTTTCTCCTGAAAAATGATACATAGAATTTTTACTGAGAAATTCTCTTTTTGAAGAAAAACTCAACAGTGATAAATCATAAATCAGTTAAAATGATTATCCTTTAGAACCAGCACACACAACAAATAACAAGGCTTCAAATGATGAAATAAGGGCATATAAGATGATTAAAGAACTACAAAAAGAACTTCAGAAAAGCAAACAAAGAATAAGAACTATTAAAAAAGACCAATTTGAAAATTAGTCAAATAGAACTTCTATAAATGTAAAATGGAGTCATTTATATTAGAAACTCAGTGGATAAGTTAGATTGTAGATGAGATACATTGGGAGAGAGAATGGGGAAGAGCAGAAGGTACAGCTGAGGAAATTATCAGAACAGAGGGATAAACAGATACTATAAAGAGAGATTAAAGAGATGCAGGCTGGAAAGAAAGAGGCCTAATGCATGCTGAATAGGAGTACAGAAGGAAAAGATGGGGAGAATAGGGAAAGAAGCAATGTTGGAAGAGAAAATGGGTGAGGATGTTCCAGAATTGACGGAAGACTTGGATTCTCATACTTGGAAGTGCAAGAAGAGCATAACAGTGTTACTGAACCAAACTGGGGTCCTCCTGCCCCAAATGCAGCAGAGCTGGCCCGCCGGCACTGGGCTGCGGCAAAGGGAACGCGGCACTTAGTGCAGCGCGCACAGCTGTGCCCAAGGCGCAAGCTCCTTAGCGGCCTTCAGGGAAACTGCGCTTTGTTTTTAATTTCCTTATTTATTTATTTTAATTGGGAGATAATTACTTTACAATATAGTGGTGGTTTGCCATACATCAATATTAATCAGCCCAAGAGGTGTTTTTTAGACAATGTGAGGGAGAGGGTCTCAGGGTGGATGATCAGCTCATGCCTAGTTCTTTGATTGGCTGTTGGTGAGGTAACAGAGTGATGTTTCAAGAATCTCAACCATCAGCTTTCTGGATGCCTTAGAAAGCATCACTACGAACAAAACTAGTAGAAGTGATGGAATTCCAGTTGAGCTCTTTCAAATCCTGAAAGATGATGCTGTGAAAGTGCTGCACTCAATATGCCAGCAAATTTGAAAACTCAGCAGTGGCCACAGGACTGGAAAAGGTCAGTTTTCATTCCAATCCCAAAGAAAGGCAATGCCAAAGAATGCTCAAACTACTGCACAATTGCACTCATCTCACATGCTAGTAAAGTAATGCTCAAAATTCTCCAAGCCAGGCTTCAGCAGTACATGAACCGTGAACTTCCAGATGTTCAAGCTAGGTTTAGAAAAGGCAGGGGAACCAGAGATCAAATTGCCAACATCCACTGGATCATGGAAAAAGCAAAAGAGTTTGAAAAAAACAACTATTTCTGCTTTATTGACTATGCCAAAGCCTTTGACTGTGTGGATCACAAGAAACTGTGGAAAATTTTGAAAGAGATGGGAATACCAGACCACCTGACCTGCCTCCTGAGAAACCTGTATGCAGGTCAGGAAGCAGCAGTTAGAACTGGACATGGAACAACAGACTGATTCCAACTAGGAAAAGGAGTATGTCAAGGCTGAATATTGTCACCCTGCTTATTTAACTTCTATGCAGAGTACATCATGAGAAACGCTGGACTGGAAGAA
>SJYR01001087.1:948948-965991 GCA_006410655.1 Kobus ellipsiprymnus | reverse complement strand
ATCCAACCAGTCCATTCTGAAGAAGATCAGCCCTGGGATTTCTTTGGAAGGAATGATGCTAAAGCTGAAACTCCAGTACTTTGCCCACCTCATGCGAAGAGTTGACTCACTGGAAAAGACTCTGATGCTGGGAGGGATTGGGGGCAGGAGGAGAAGGGGATGACCGAGGGTGAGATGGCTGGATGGCATCAGTGACTCGATGGACGTGAGTCTGAGTGAACTCCGGGAGATGGTGATGGACAGGGAGGCCTGGCGTGCTGCGGTTCATGGGGTCGCAAAGAGTCGGACACGATCGAGCGGCTGAACTGACTGACTGACTGGGCTCTAGGTGCTGGTGATCAGCAGGGAGTCAACATCTTTCTAACTGGTGAGGGTTTTAATGTCTGCAACTGAAGGATATGACTCAGGATATTATCTATAGCCCTTGAGGAGGAACTAAAGGTCCTCGCTTTGTTTGATGGCTAACTGTTGTTATCTTGTTTTGTTTGATTGTTTTCTTCTGTTTCTGCATTTTCTCACTCCTCTGCCTAAATTTGCTCTGTGGAACTCAGGGAAAGATGCTGCAGACAAGAAGGGGGAGACACAGGGGTCTGTCTCCAGGAAGGCCCCACGGGGCCTGCTTGGTCAACAGAAGTGGGGAGGGGCTAAACACATCACTCTCAACCTGCAGAAGAGCCCAGACAGCAGGGGATTCTAAGAGCAGCTGGAATGAAAACGGAAAGTGTCCTCTAAACTCTCCAGGGTACAGAGGCCAGCCGCAGGCTTGCTTCAGGTAGTCGCCAGGCAAACAGGTCTGCAGGGTGGGCGGGAGGTCACCGTGTATTGTTTCTGTCTGGAGGGCTTGTAGCATCTGCAAGAGACAAACTTCTCAGAGTGGAGACAAGCAGTGCGCGTCAGGATGCCCGAGCACGTGGGAAGCCTGGTGCACAGGCCGCAGTGTCATCGGAGACAAACCTCCAGGGAGAGGGAGAGCTGCAGAGGGAGCTGGGGCCAGTGTGGGCAGAACTCGCGGAGCCCTGTCGAGACCATGAAAGGTGATCACCAGACCGGATCAAAGAACCATGTGTGTTCTGGGTGTGTGGCTGAGGCCAAGCGCCGTTGGATGTCGTAACAACTGTACCCCTCCTGACAGTGTGTCCAGGAATCGCAGGAGAGCGCCTCCTTACTCAATGCCCCATCCATGCCCTCTATCCAGAAACCGCAACTCACTGTAAAGAAGAAAGGTTGAAAGGAATTTCTCCCACCATTGCAGAGCACATATTGAAGGGTGAATTTCAAAATGAGAAGTAATAAATTGATAGGGGACAAAATAAACTTTAGATAAAGGGGAGTTGACTACAGAACAAAGGAGTGTGATCCAAGAAGGCAGGTGTGTTTAAAGAAGCAGCAGAGAATACTGGGGGGAAATCTAAATGGCAATGGCTGTACATGGAGCAATAAAGATAACAGCGATTCATTTGGAGGGTGTAAAGCAAGCTGGGAGTAAAATACTGGAAAACTGATACATATAGAAAGGAGAGGCATGATAAGAGTAAAAGTTTTCAAAATCTCTCTAGTGTTACAGAAAGAAGGAAGAGATTAACTTTCCTAGGACTCATTTTTTACTGCTTTCTCTTTTTCGTACTCCGAGTTTACTAATCTGTTTTAGCAAATCCTGCAGCTCTGTCTCCAGGCCGCATTGAATGCGCTCGTCTTACTGCCGCCACCGACGCCGTCCTGGCCTGGGCTGCAGTCGTGCTTCACACGCCCGTTTCTGTCGCCTTTCAGCTGTTCGCCCTGGCTCTGCCCTCTGTCTCCTAGCGTTGATCACCCTCCCTCCTGTCTCCTTTCCCCAGAATATATCTGAACAACCTGTCTATCGTACTGTTCCTGTTGATCACTTCACACATCTCCACTAACTTTCCATCTCACTGCGTACAGATGAACCTATCTGCAGGGCAGGTATAGAGACACAGGCGCAGAGAGACACGCGGGCACTGTGGGGAAGAGCAGGGTGCAGCTGGGAGACAGGGCTGCCGTGTATACACTGCTTTGTGAAAGAGCGAGTGGGCAGGGGGCTCACAGCTTTGTGATGACCCAGGGGCTGAGCCCAGAAGGGGAGCGGGAGGGAGGCCAAGAGGAAGGGGATATGAGCATCTGTCAGCTCAGGTGCTCAGCCTCATCTGACTCTGCGACCCCATGAATCGCAGCACGCCAGGCCTCCCTGTCCATCACCAACTACTCAAACCCATGTCCATCCAGTTGGTGATGCCATCCAACCACCTCATCCTCTGTCGTCCCCTTCTCCTCCTGTCCTCAATCTTGCCCAGCATCACGGTCTTTTCAAATGAGTCAACTCTTTGCATCAGGTGGCCAAAATACTGGGGTTTCAGTTTCAGCATCAGTCCTTCCAATGAATATTCAGGACTGATTACTTTTAGGATGGATTGTTTGGATCTCCTTGCAGTCCAAGGGACTCTCAAGAGTCTTCTCCAACACCACAGTCCAAAAGCATCGATTCTTTGGCACTGAGCTTTCTTCACAGTCCAACTCTCACATCCATACATGACCACTGGGAAAACCATAGCCTTAACTAGATGGACCTTTGTTGACAAAGTAATGCTTTTTAATATGCTGTCTAGGTTGGTCATAACTTTCCTTTCAAGGAACAAGTGTCTTTTAATTTCATGGCTGTGGTCACCATCTGCAGTGATTTTGGAGCCCAAGAAGATAAAGGCTCTCACTGTTTCCGTTGTTTCTCCATTTATTTGCCATGAAGTGATGGGACCAGATGCCATGATCTTCATTTCTTGAATGTTTAGTTTTAAGCCAGCTTTTTCACTCTCCTCTTTCACTTTCATCAAGAGGCTCTTTAGTTCTTCTTCACTTTCTGCCATAAGGGTGGTATCACCTGCGTATCTGAGGTTATTGATATTTCTCCCAGCAATCTTGATTCCAGCTTGTGCTTCATCCTGCCTAGTGTTTCTCATGATGTACTCTGCATAGAAGTTAAATAGGCAGGGTGACAATATACAGCCTTGACATACTCCTTTCCTGATTTAGAACCAGTCTGTTGTTCCATGTCCAGTTCTAACTGCTTATTTCTCCTGGAAATCTCGATTCCAGCTTGTGCTTCATCCAGCCCGGCATCTCACATGATGTATTCTGCATAGAAGTTAAATAAGCAGGGTGACAATATACAGCCTTGGCGTACTCCTTTCCCAATTTGGAAACAGTCTATTGTTACATGTCCAGTTCTAATTGTTGCTTCTTGACCTGCATACAGATTTCTCAGGAGGCAGGTAAAGTGGTCTGGTATTCCCGTTTCTTGCAGAATTTTCCACAGTTTGTTGTGATCCACACAGTCAAAGGCTTTGGCATAGTCAATAAAGCAGAAGCCAATGGTTTTCTGGAAGTCTCTTGCTTTTTCTATGATCCAACTGATGTTGGCAATTTGATCTCTGGTTCCTCTGCCTTTTCTAAATCCGACTCAAACATCTGGAAGTTCATAGTTCACATACTGTTGAAGCCTGGCTTGGAGAATTTTGAGCATTACTTTGCTAGTGTGTGAGATGAATTCAACTGTGCAGTAGTTTGAGCATTCTTTGTCATTGCCTTTCTTTGGGGATGGAATGAAAACTGACCTTTTCCAGTTCTGTGGCCCCCGCTGAGTTTTCCAAATTTGCTGGCATATTGAGTGCAGCACTTTCACAGCATCATCTTTTAGGACTTGAAATAATTCAGCTGAAATTTCATCACCTCCGCTAGCTTTGTTTGTAGTGATGCTTCCTAAGGCCCACTTGACTTCGGACTCCAGGATGTCTGGTTCTAGGGAGTGATCACACCATCGTGATTGTCTGGGTCATGAAGCTCTTTCTGTATAGTTCTTCTGTGTATTCTTGCCACCTCTTCTTAATATCTTCTGTTAGGTTCACACCATTTCTGTCCTTTATCGAGTCCATCTTTGCATGAAATGTTCCTTTGGTGTCTCTAATTTTCTTGAAGAGATCTGTAGTCTTTCCCATTCTATTGTTTTCCTCTATTTCTTTGCACTGATCACTGAGGAAGGCTTTCTTATCTCTCCTTGCCTTTCTTGGGAACTCTGCATTCAGATGTTTATATATTTCCTTGTCTTCTTTGCCTTTAGCTTCTCTTCTTTTCTCAGCTATTTGTAAGGCCTCCTGAGACAACCATTTTGCCTTTTTTGCATTTTTTTTTCTATGGGGATGGTCTTGATCCCTGCCTCCTGTACAATGTCATGAACATTCTGTCCATAGTGCTTCAGGAACTCTTATCAGATCTAGTTCCTTGAATCTATTTGTCACTTCCACTGTATGATTGTAAGGGATTTGATTTAGGTCATACCTGAATGTCTAGTGGTTTTCCCTACTTTTTTCAATTTAAGTCTGAATTACCCAATTCAAAAATGCTTTTGAACTGTGGTGTTGGAGAAGACTCTTGAGAGTCCCTTGGACTGCAAGGAGATCCAACCAGTCCATTCTGAAGGAGATCAGTCCTGGGTGTTCATTGGAAGGAATGATGCTAAAGCTGAAACTCCAGTACTTCGGCCACCTCATGCGAAGAGCTGACTCATTGGAAAAGACTGTGATGCTGGGAGGGATTGGGGGCAGGAGGAGAAGGGGACGACCCAGGATGAGATGGCTGGATGGCATCACTGACTCGATGGACGTGAGTCTGAGTGAACTCCGGGAGTTGGTGATGGACAGGGAGGCCTGGCGTGCTGCGGTTCATGGGGTTGCAAGGAGTCGGCCATGACTGAGCGACTGAACTGAGCTGAACTACCTAACTCACTTTGTTTTATGACAGAAACTAACACAACACTGTAAAGCAATTATATTCCAATTAAAAAATAGAGTGAAAGCCCTGAAAATATTCACAGCTAAAAGACTCCACCTGGTCTTCCTCCTCGTTATAACCCAGCGTTCTTCCTTCCTGAGCTCATCATGCCCTCCTCTCTCCCTTGCTTATTCTGTGGTTGCTTCCTGGGTCCCTGTGCTCTTTGATTCTATCAAGAATGTTCCGACTGCAGGGCTTTTCTGAAAATGGCTTCCCTGGTGGCTCAGACGGTGAAGAATCTGCCTGCAGTGCGGGAGATCTGGGTTCGATCCCTGGGTCAGGAAGATCCCCTGGAGGGAGTAATGGCACCCACTCCAGTATTCTGGCCTGGAGAATCCCATGGACAGAGGAGCCTGGCGGGCTGCAGGCCATGGGGTTGAGAGAGCCGGACACGGCTAAGTGACGGCTAACACTGTCACAAACTTTCACTTCCCAGCCCTCACTTTCTAGAGTGTTTACTCAAGTGTGGCTTTTTCAGTGAGCTCTGTCTTGTGACTCCTACATATAGTCCAGCCTGCTTCCTTTTCCCACTCTTGCACTTTTTATCTTTTTTCTTTATTTATTCTGTTGTACCTACTACCATCTGAAATTCTCTGCAGCCATCTTCGTCATCTGAGAGGGACTGGTTTTGGGACATCTGGAACACCAAAATCTGCCAATGCTCAAAGAAGAGTGAAATTGCAAGTGTTAGTTTTACCACTTTCTTACAAAGAGAATGAAAAAAAGTGGAAGTCACTCATTCGTGTCTGACTCTTTGCGATCCCATGGACTGTAGCCTGCCAGGCTGCTCTGTACATTGAATTGTCCAGGTAAGAACACTGGCATGGGTAGCCTTTCCCTTCCCCGGGGGACCTTCCTGGCTCAGAGCTTGAACCCTTCACTGCCGGCGGTCTTTACCGTCTGAGCCACAGGGAAGCATTCCAGGGCTCAAGAGTCTCATAAAAATGGCAGCGCAGTTGCCTCTCTGAATCTGCTGATTCCATGTCAGTGGCTGGCTGAGCGGAAACTTCGGATGCCGTGTCCCCCTCCTTTCTCTCTTTCTTTCCCGCCTCCTTCCCTCCCTCTGAAATAATGAGATCCCCCCATGGGAAGCTTTCTGATGACAGGAGCTCTTGTTTCCATTGTTGCTTTCGCGGTACCTCAAGGTGTGAAGTGGCCTGGCAGGCCGGAGTCACTCAGACCCTTGTTGAGTAAGTGGAGGAGTGAGAGTATGAATCAAGCCGAAATAAAAACGAGGAGAAACCTGGAAAAATTAAAAAATTCAACTAAGGAGCTTTATCTAATGGATTTACACTGAACTCCATATTTAACGATTAGCAACTATACACTTGCTAATTACACTGTGAATACATATTGATCACTCGCCAGACTCAATCACGCATCTACCTCTAAAGCCTGTCTCAGTGAGAGCCGAAGTTGCAGTAGTGACACACCGACTGTCCTCTGTAACCACAATGCGATTAAAAGACTACAACAAAAGCAAACTAAACATTCACCAGATGTGATTGGAAAGCAAAATGAGCAAAAGATAAATAAATAAGTAAACCTCCTTCTCACTCATTGATTACACAGTAGCCATTACGTAGCTCAGAGCTTTTCACATCAAAAATCTAAAGCAGCATTATGTGGAAATGTACACCCCTTGGAAAAACCCAGCAGTTTAAACACAAAACAGAGAAAAAAGAAATAATAAATTTAAAAGCAGAAGTAAGTAAAGTAAAAAACAAAAACTTGAGAGGATCAAAACCCCAACATTGATTCAGTGTGAAAAGTGATAGTGACGTGCGCAAAACTGTGAGTCAATTGACTAAAAAAAGAGAGAGTCCTGAAATACACATGACGACAAAAAGGGGTACCTAAGTATACATGACAGAGATCTAAAAAAGTAAATTGCAATAAATATTTTTATGCCAATGCATTTTTAAAATAAAACAGACCATTCTAAAAATGACAGCCACATTATTTTTCCAAGCTAACAATTTTATTAAAATTTAAAAATGTCCTGTATATTATGTTTCTAAAGAAGGCAAGCATTTGGTTTTTGAAATCTTTCTGATCATCTTTGGCAAAATGAGCAAAAGTATATGTCTCAGTTTGTTTATAAAGGTAAAAATTCTAAAGTGCTTTAATCGAATCCGTTTAGTTACAATCGCAAATCAAACTTTTCTAGGCAAAAAAGGATTTATTGGCTCATAAAACTAGAACTTTAGAAGAGTTTGCAGCTTCAGAAGGGCTGGATCTAGTAGCTAAAATAATGTAACCAGGAAATTGCCTTGTTCTCTATCTTGGCCCTGCTCTACCCGGTTTTAGATTGACTCTCATGAAGCTAATGTGGTCATTAATGTGGTCACCAAAATTTCTAGGCTTACATCACTCTCACAGCTAACGATCATAGGGAACAAAGAACTCCTCTTTCCTGAGAGTTTCAGCCAAAGTCCCACGGGTCAACACTGATTGACCCCTGACGTCATGAGCCCACCCTTCAGTTGATTCCTTTGACCAACGGAAGGAGTTGTCTGGCCGTGTACCAGCCCCTGGATCAAATTCATTCTTTCCATGTAGACCAAGAGTTGGGAGAAGCCATGTTCAAAATAGCTTCCAGCTGTCTCCGGTGGACACCACGTCATCAAAAGCGACACAGAGGCTGCCCGTGCTTGCTCTACATGCTCTGTGCCGTCACCGCTGATGTCCACAGGAGAAAGTGACAGAGTTTGTTTTTGGTCTCATTCTCTTGTTCAGAAGCAGCAGTGAAGCTAGAATGCTAACCTAACTGGAATTTGCCTTTATACAGACACTGTCCTGACTGCTGCTGTTTTTCTCTGGTATTTCCACGCGCCAGGAGCATGTGGAGCTGAGGGTCCAGGGGAAGGAAGTGATTTTCTCTCAGCCTTGCATCCAGTCTCTGGAGAAAAAGGGAGAGAACACAGGATGAAAAGAACAGGAGAAACTGGAGGGAGGTGGAGAAAGAATTCTCCTGTGTTTACAAGGGCCGCAAGCTGTTTTCACCGAGGGTATATGGAATTAGGTAAACTTCAAGGGGGCAGCAGGCTTGTCTGGTGGCTCAGAGGGTGAGCGATCTGTCTGCAATGCGGGAGACCCAGGTTCGACCCCTGGGTCAGGAAGATCCTCTGGAGAAGCGAATGGCTACCTACTCCAGTGTTCTTGCCTGGAGAATCCTATGGGCGGAGGAGCCTGGCAGGCTACAGTCCATGGGGTCGCAGAGTCAGACTCGACTGAGTGACTAACAGACACAGTAAGGTAAAAAAAAATCCCGTGTTGAGATTATGTCAGTTAAGTATTTGCCAAACTAGAAGTTACTATGTGTGAGAAATTCAGCTCTATCATGTCTGGAGTTCTTATCTCTCTTCTTCTGTTTTTTAACAGGCATAACTGGGCAAAGTGTGTTCCCCAGAATAGAACATTCTGTGACATATACTGTGAAAAAATGTTTTCATAATCACACAAATCTGGTAAACCAACATTTTCTGTGCTCACGGTGTCTCACCATTCACATATTAAAGTCTACTAAAACAGAAATTTCAAATTTTATTTAGTCTTATTGACTGTAAGACCTGTCCTACCCTACCCCTCCTTTTTGTGTGTGTGGGAAAGCCTTTATGCATACTCTGGGAAAGACTAGTTTTTCTCCCTTCAAGGAGGAATTAAATGTGGAAATCGGTAATTGACTTGTAAGGAGTTTTTGTAGTTTCCCATACAACTGCTTCTCCTTTCTCTTTTTTCTTTCCCTCTTCAGTTCCCATTTCCATAGCTCACTGACTTCTGCTAATGATATTAATCATAAATTGCTGATTGCCTTCAGGGCGTCTCATTCATGACTTTACAATGAAGCGATTGGTATGTTTCTTCACTTCATAAATGAAGGATGAGGGGTCAGAAGCTGAGGTCACGTGATTAAGGACAGCAGTAATGACCCTGCGTTATTGCTGGAAACAAAAACAGTAGCTGCATTGTGAGGGTGTTTGAAAGAAGCGTCGTCGTGCTGACGACAGGGGGGCGAAGCTTAAGCTTCCGGCGAGTCATTCTCACATATGGAAGTCTGCTCAGTGTTTCATTACCTCAATCTTTGTTGCCCTAAATCATGGTTTCCAAGGATACTTGAAGACAAAAGAATGTTCATCACAATGGACACAGTTGTGCAGATTATAAGGACTGTTAAACAATATGCATATTTATCCAAATTAGCCAACAAAAATATCTATGATGGGTATGATGGAAGGAAAGGTCAAGTTTTGGAAGACATGATGGAGCTACAATTTCAAGTTTTGGGTCAGATTTGGGGTTATTACTTTTAGATGACTGGAATGGGAATATGGCCATGAATTTGCCAGTCAGTGACTGAATAAGATGTCTGCCTGGCAGACTTCAGAGTCCAGTAATTACTGGCCTCTAGAATAAAGGAGAAAGGGACAGACAGAGGGAGAAGAGAAGGAAAGCAGGCGGTAAGCACTAGTGATTGGTCTGCTCTGCTCCAGCGTCCAGGTACTCTCAGCACAGCGTTGAATCTATTGGCCTTTACAAGGCTACTCGCCTAACCTCTTGGAGTCTTCATTTTCTTAATATATAAAATGGGAGTGGTAATACCTTTTTAGTTACTTTGCAGGATGGTTTTAAGGCTAAGCAGAAAGAGAGAAGGGACATGCAAGGGGCTGGCTGTGTGTGAAAAGCAGCACGGATGTCTGTATTCATTTCATAGCATGGTAACGAACACATTCATTTCCCACTTCAGGCATAAATATGACACGTGTGCAACATACGTGTGGGCCAGGTGGAGATTTGTGCTCGAGTGAGCACTCTCTCTGTGGTTGGCAGATGAACTAAACAAAACGTAGAAAAACGAAAAGCTTAAGAATAAGAATTTTAAAATGGTGTAATTTAATTGGTTTAATGAATTAATTAAAAGCCACTTTTAGAGTTTAGAAAGAGCGACACATCAGTGTTGGTTCTGGACAGCTATTTGCAGTTGAATTTAACTATTGCTCTGCGTGCTGCGATTCACGGGGTCGCAAAGAGTCGGACACAACTGTGCGACTGAACTGAACTGATTGCTCCGCAGCCTTGGCCTCAGCTTCAGTCTTTGCTTGCTTTTTTCTTTTCTTCGTACCTGGTGAGTTCCTTGGAGAAGGAAATGGCAACCTGCTCCAGTGTTCTTCCCTGGAGAATCCCGTAGACAGAGACACCCGGACAGGCTACAGTCCATGGGGTCCCAAAGACCGGGGCGTGACGAGTGACTCCACTTCCACTTTCCACTTAACTCGATGGGTATTTCAGTCTCCCAGGAGCTGGTGGGGAAGCCATTTGGCAGATGAGCTGGTTTTCCTCCCCTAACACAGTTCGCCTAAAACAGATGTAACTAACATTTCAAGTTTGCCGCAGATTAGGGTTCGGATTATTATGCGGGACAGGAACGTGGCTGCAGATTTGCCAGGCAGTGATGGAACTGTTTCCTTGACTTAAGTCAAGGTTCCTTATGTGATTGATTTTTTCAGGTGCGTGCATTTCTTTCTCTTGGTTTGACTCATTGCAGCAAAGATATGAGACAATGGACCAGTGTTATAGCTCAACTACAGCTCAAGCTTTTATTAAGCAGACAGCAGGTCATGCATACACCCGTGAGAGGTGAGGGCAGGCGGACCCTGAAGAAGTGGCCTCAACCTGTCTTAGCTCCTCCTGTCGATACTTTTTTGTCTTCTTCCCCCAGAGCCGGATTGGTTTTGCTTGATGCAAAGTGGGGCTTGTACAGGCCGTCCATCGGGAAGGTGGTGTGTTTTTTATGCCCACTGGAGGTTCCCACTCCGGTCCTTGGATTTTTCCTTTGTTCTTTTTTTTTTTCAGGCTTTTTCCTTTCTTTGTTTGCCTTTTAGCTGCCAATTTTTAACCATCATTTCGGACTCCCCTTTTCCACTCTCACTACCTAACAGTTACAATCTGCTTTTGTAGATAGAGTCAGTGATGACACTACCTTAAGATGAAAGCAAACCCGCAGAAAATTTTGTTTCTAGATAATTCTTCCTAGATGTTTAAATTTATAAAGAACAGTTACTGAACTGGAAATTTTGCTGTCAGTATTTCAGACTTATTTTTTCAGTTACATTTGTCTTGATTTTACTGTTTTTTTTTTTTCCCCCCCACTTGTGGTTAAAAACGAAAAGAAATGTCTAGGCCTGCAAAGGTCAGTTCCTGAAATTTGTATGAGCTCCAGGTAAACTTTATCTGAGTTTATCTTACTAAAATTGCCTGGGCCTAGATACAAAAAAAATTTTTTGACAGTGGTGACCATGTATCTCTTGATTAAACTGTCAAATTTGTAGACTGATTGACCCAGAGATAGGATTTCAATTATTGCTTTTGATGGTTCTGGACGTCGTATCTAGAGATAAGACATTCGGCTCTGGGAGACACTTTCTACTGCTGGGGGCAAGAGATGTAGGTCGCTGTAAGTGCATGAAACTTTATAAGCCAGTCTGGTTTGTCTACTCCAGAGTCTCACAGCCGTCTACGGCTTTTTCTTGGTCTGATGTGCAGAAGGCACATGTGCATGGCCTTCACGCTTCAGAGCTGAGTCGCAGAGTCTCAGTCCCAGACCCTTTACCTCCTGTCCTTGGGAACTTGGGCAGGCACTGCACTCTCCTGTGCCCCAGTTACTGCTGATGGTAAGGAAACGACGCTGCCTGCCTGGCAGGATGTTGGAATGGATAAATGATCCTAGGACTTGGCACATTATTGTTATTACTAGCATCCCCTGGAAGGACAGTATTTAAAATCTGTTTGCATTTGAAATTTGATTCATAGTTTATAAAGTATTTATTATTTGTGAGAATAGTTCATGTGTGAAAATATTAAGGCAAGTATAAAAAATTCCCATTTTTTTATTCTCATAGTTCCACCCTTATTTATTTATTTATTTGCCTTCTGACTATACAGTCAGAAGCATGTGGGATGTTAGTTCCCCAGCCAGGCTTTGGACCCACACCCCATGCATTGGAAGTGTGGAGTCTTAACTGCTGGACAGCCAGGGAAATCCGCAAACTTCCCATTTTAAAGATGGGAAAACCAAGGACAAGATACATAAAATGGATTTTCCAAGGTTCATGACATTGCAAATCAAGGCAAATCAAGAAAACTGCCTTAGGTCAGCATCATCCCTTATTACCTATAACAAAGATTCTCTTCTTGATTAAGTTCTAAGCTCTCTTGAACGATTTCTCAACTAGGCTTCAACTCTTGGATTTCCATATTTATTTCTGTATTTTCCAGTTTTAGCAATGTTAGTTTAGCTAGAATTTCCCAGCCTCAGTATCTGATCACTCTTGACATCTAATTGGGTTCCTCACCTTCCACCATCCCTCAAGTGATGTTTGATCACACTGGACTACCTTCAATAAGACTCGTTTGGTGGGCTAAGCAAGAATCTTCCCTTACCCCACATATTTTCTCGTAGTAATTTTCTATCTACTGACCCCCATCCTGCTTCTTGGCTATCAATTCCCACTTGCCCAGGCTGTGTTCAAAATTGAGATCACTCTCTCTTCTCACTACAAGACCCTATTATAGTGGTCCCCCAGCCAATCTCGATAGTCTCACAAATGAAATCTGTCTTTCATCTTTAACAAATGTCATGAATAATTTTTTCATCTAGAATAGGCCTTGGCTTTCATAGGTCTTAAGAACATTTTTGTTGAATAAATGAATGAAGTACTTGAAGCAAAAATTCTCTGACCTCCAGGGTCACTACTATTTTTATTGCGCTCAAGCTGCATATCTAAACCAGGGTTGTGTTTTCTTCTACAGACAGCAGAAGAATGGGTAGCAGATAGAGTATGAGCTTCCCCGGTGGCTCAGAGGTAGAGAACCTGCCGGCCAACGCAGGAGGCGTGGGTTTCATCTCTGGGTTGGGAAGATGCCCTGGAGAAGGAAATGGCAACCCACTCCAGTATTCTCGCCTGCGAAACTCCATGGAGCTTGGCGGGTCTCAGTCCATAAGGTCAGAATGAGTCAGACAGGGCTTAATGACTGAGCAGGCATGCACACAGATAAAGTACAGCTTGTTTAATAAAAATGTGAGCTGGGTCACATTTGTATGTTCCAGAATGCTGGCGAGATCCCCCTTTTCCCCAGTGAGTCTCACTGAGTATCTAGCCTTCAGGGCGTTGAATTGAGATGGTTGAAGAACCCTCAGCTTCTGGAAAGAGTAATCCAGTGATTTACCAGCAGCAAACCATCAACCAGGTCACCTGAAGGGGAGAGACGCTTGGTAACTGATGTCCACACAGGCCACAGAGCAGGCGCGTCGGGAAGCACGCCTGCGTCTGAAAGAATACACATTCCTTCCGTTCCCTGAGACTGTCCCGCGCGCAAGGACTCTTTTCCCTTGAGTGAAAAGGAGGGCACTGATTCGATGAGAAGGCCTTGAGAAATTTGACTGGACTTCATATTTGAGTACTAAGAAAAAAATTGCTGGGAGAATATACTTATTTGGCAAGAAGATTTAATGGTGAATTACAGACCCCTCTAATAAAAATATTTCTGATGACAGAGGCTGCTACCACGAAAAGAATGCTGGATGGAGAGTGAAGACTGGCTCCTAATTTCAAATCTGTCATTAAGTAGCAGCAGGGCTGTAACCAAGCGCCTCAGCTTTTCTGGGCTGCATTCTCTTCTATAAGTGAGTTGGTTACATAAATAATGTTAAAGGTTCCTGAAATTCTAAATTTATATATTCATGAGAAATGTTTAGGAGCCACACAATTAAAAAAAAGAAGCCCTCCTGTCTTTAAAAACAAAAGGAACTGAGCGACAATCAGCACTGAAACAGAAATTAATTCATTAGCATTTAAAAATATCTCAATGGCAATATTTCCCGAACAATGACTTCATTGACGACATGAGTGGGCCATTGTGCCTTCTGCCAGTGGAACAGACACCACTTCATTCTTAGCAGCTGTGTCCCTAATTGGAAAGGGGACTGGTCCAAAAATGATAAAGGGAAATTGCGTCCCAGGGCTGAAAAGGAGCAGGGTGCTCAGGGGCTTCCGCCACCTCGGCCACTGTTCAGCCCTTGAGCTGCTTGTCAAGGAATTTGCCCTCTGGAGACTGAAGCCCCGTGGTGGCTCAACTTTTGCTGTTGGGATATTTGCCTGAAAAAGTTCCTTTTGCTCTCTTTATTGCTAAAAATAGTATGTATACATGCTAGTTGTTTCAGTCATACCCAGCTCTTTGTGACCCTACGGGCTGTGGCCTGCCAGGGGGCTCCTCTGTCCCTGGGGATTCTCCAGACAAGAATACTGCAGCGGGTTGCTATGCTCTTTGGGATATTTGCCTGAAAAAGTCCCTTTTGCTCTCTTTATTGCTAAAAATAGTATGTATACATGCTAGTTGTTTCAGTCATACCCAGCTCTTTGTGACCCTACGGGCTGTGGCCTGCCAGGGGGCTCCTCTGTCCCTGGGGATTCTCCAGACAAGAATACTGCAGCGGGTTGCTATGCTCTCCCCCAGGGGATCATCCCAACTCAGGGGTTGAACCCACATCTCTTTATATATCCTGCATGGACAGATGGGTTGTTTACCACTAGTGCCACCTGGGAAGCCCAAAAATAGCATAAAAAGGTTTATTCATAGTACCAGTTCTTCAATGCAGTGTCCCTTGTACTTGAGCTTTGCTTAAAGTTTCCCCTAGTTTTTATTTTTACTTATTATTTTTTACATTTTGGCCACACTGGGTCTTCATCACGGCTCTTGGCTCCCCCCAGTTGCAGCGCTTAGGGTTTCTCTCTTGTCGCTGTGCGTGGGGTTTCTCTAACTGCAGCCCTAGGGCTTCGTTGCCCCATGGCATGTTGGATTTAGTTCCCTGACCAGGATTCAGACCCGGGTCTTCTGCATTGGAAGGCAAATTCTTAACCATTGTACCACCAGGGAGGCCCCTCTATTTTCCATTTCCAAGTAATTTTGAAATAGGGCAAAGCAGAAGAGACTAAATGTGATTCTTGAATCAAGTATTCTAGTTCTGAGGAGTGATGTTCCTCTAGATTTTATTCAAAGAGCCATGAATTCTTGCTACTTCCGTTGTTGGGTTAGCTCTTTAAGTGAACGCCCAAGGCTCTCACCTCACCCGCTTCAGAGCTTTGCTCAAATGCACCTTCTGTGAGCCTTTCCCTGTCCAAACACATGCACTACTTCTGATCCCATTTCCTGTTCCCCATTCCTGACTTATTTTTCATCCTACCATTCCCCCCACCCCCCAGTCTCCTTAAGGACAGCGTCTCTCTGATTATTCTCTGGATCTCAGTGCGCAGTGGCGCAGTGGTGAAGAGCCCACCTGCTGATGTTGGAGATGCAAGAGACACAGGTCCAGTCCCTGGGTGGGCGAAACTCTCCTGGAGGAGGAAATGGCAATCCACTCCAGTATTCTTGCCTGAAGAATCCCATGGACAGAGGAGCCTGGTGGGCTACAGTCCATGGGGTTGCAAAGAGCAGGACCAAACTGAGCATGCGTGCACGCACACATGGCGCCTGGACCAGTGCCCGCGTGCCCCCTGTATGTATTTGTTGGATGCTGGAACCTTGGATGGCATTTGAGAAAGTACTGTAATAAATATTTCCTAAAGGGATAAATGTATCATTCAGAAAGGGAGTCCTTTGAATTCCCGCTGGTCTTGATTTTCGTTCTGGTGGAGCACGGAAGTAAACTGACTTGACATTTGATGTAGCTTTTCTGAAAGTCACCTACTTCTTCAGTGTTTCTTTGCTGCTAGGGGTGATTTCATCCTACCCAGGAAGGGAAGGCTGTTGAACACCAAAGGGACATGTTGAAATTCACTGCGATTTCCTTCTGGATCTCTGTTGCGTGGCTCAGTTTTATCTTGGTTTCTCCTGGAGGCTTTCTTTCCTCTTGTCCTCTCTGGAGATTTTTTATCCCACATTCAAACAATTCGTGGTGGTAAAGTACAAAAACAGAATGGGAGCATGTTAGATTCAGGAAGAACCATTTAGTCTAGTGACTCCTAAGCTTCCTTGCATCCTGTAACTCTTTGGAGAGCTTTTCTAAGTATGGGTACTCACAGCCCAGCCCACACTATTCAGCTAGACTCTCTGGAGCCGGATCCACATCAGGGTGGCTCTAACACTCTCCTGCTGATGCTATTGTGGAGCGAGAACTGAGAACTAACGGTCTTCCCGCCTCTACTCCCACATCAACAGCTGAGAACTTGAACTCAGGTGTGCTAGTTTCCCGTGGCTGCTGTAACGAGTCACTGTGAGCTTCGCGGCTTAAACCAGCAGACATATTCTCTTAGAGCTCTGGGGCCAGAAGTCCAAGGTCAGCATCACTGAGCCAAAATCAAGCATGTTGGTAGAGCTGTGCTCTCTCTGGAAGCTCAGGGGGAGAACTGTTTTCCTTCTCTTTGGTTTCTGGGAGACCTCTGGTGCATGCCAGCAGAGCAGCATCTTCAGATCTGTCTCTCTCTGCTTCACCTTTGCACTTCCTTCTACTCTGTGTGTCTGAAACTTCCTGCCCATCTCTTACAACCATTTCATGGGTCACAGCCTTGTTGAGGCAAAGGGGCTTGTGTAACTCAATGAAGCTGTAAGCCATGCCTTGTAGGGCCACCCAAGATGGACGGGTCGTAGTGCAGACTTCTGAGAAAACGTGGTCCACTACAGGAGGGAGCGGGGAACTTTTGACAAACTTAGACAGCTTATTAAAAAACAAAAACATTACTTACCAACAAAGGTCCGTATAGTCAAGGCTGGAGTCTTCCTGTTGGTCATGTACAGTCGTGAGAGCTGGACCATAAAGAAGGAGCAGTGCCAAGGAACTGGTGCTTCTGAGCTGTGGTGTGGAGAGGGCTTCTGAGTCCAACCAGTCAATCTGAAAGGACATGAGCCCTGAATATTCAAAATTCTGAAAGATATGTGAATACCAGACCACCTGACCTGCCTCTTGAGAAACCTGTATGCAGGTCAGGAAGCAACAGTTAGAACTGGACATGGAACAACAGACTGGTTCCAAATAGGAAAAGGAGTACGTCAAGGCTGTATATTGTCACCCTGCTTATTTAACTTCTATGCAGAGTACATCATGAGAAACGCTGGACTGGAAGAAACACAAGCTGGAATCAAGATTGCCGGGAGAAATCTCAATAACCTCAGATATGCAGATGACACCACCCTTATGGCAGAAAGTGAAGAGGA
>SJYR01001087.1:930135-948544 GCA_006410655.1 Kobus ellipsiprymnus | reverse complement strand
GCTGAGCGCCGAAGAACTGATGCTTTTGAACTGTGGTGTTGGAGAAGACTCTTGAGAGTCCCCTAGACTGCAAGGAGATCCAACCAGTCCATTCTGAAGGAGATCAGCCCTGGGATTTCTTTGGAAGGAATGATGCTAAAGCTGAAACTCCAGTACTTTGGCCACCTCATGCGAAGAGTTGACTCATTGGAAAAGACTCTGGTGCTGGGAGGGATTGGGGGCAGGAGGAGAAGGGGACGACCGAGGGTGAGATGGCTGGATGGCATCACCGACTCGATGGACGTGAGTCTGAGTGAACTCCGGGAGATGGTGATGAACAGGGAGGCCTGGTGTGCTGCGATTCATGGGGTCGCAAAGAGTCGGCCACGACTGAGCGACTGGACTGAACTGAACTGATTCATTGGAAGGACTGATGCTGAAGCTGATGCCCCAATATTTTGGTCATCTGATGCGGGCAGCCAACTCACTGGAAAAGTCCCTGATGCTGGGAAAGATTGAGGGCAGAAAGAGAAGAGGACATCAGAGGATGGATGAGATGGCTGGATGGCATCCCCAATGCAATGGACATGAACTTGGGCAAACGTCGGGAGATGATGAAGGACAGGGAGACCTGGCATGCTGCAGTCCATGGAGTCACATGGAGTCGGACATGACTGGGTGACTGAACAACAGATACAGCTCTGTGTGCTCGTGGCTTGTGAGATTCCTGAAGGGTGCCTGCATTACACAGACTGTGCCCCTGCCTGCCTCTTGCACGCAGCGCAAAGCAAGACATGCTTGTGTGTGTGCTCAGTCATGTCCGACTCTTTGCAACCCCGTGGACTGTAGCTCGCCAGGCTCCTCTACCCATAGGATTTTCCCAGCAAGGATGAAGAGTAGGTTGCCCTTTCCTCGTCTAGGGGATCTTCCCAGCCCAGGGATCAAACCTGAGTCTCCTGTGTCTGCTGCATTGGCAAGCCCTTCTAATTTATTGTGTCTTTTATATGTATTTCGACGAATCCCAGGCTACTAAGATTGTATTATGAAGTCTGAGATGTTACTTACAACTGCTATGTGGCCATGGTGGGAGTTTAGACAGATCTTGCCTCACTTCCAGTCTTTTAGCTTTTTCTACGGTCTGTGTGGTTTGCCCCTGGAGAATTACAGAGACTCCATCAGCTGGATGCTCAGGGATACTCCTATTACTCCAAGGAACCAAGGCTTGTGGTCCAATCATTTTGTTTGCCTACAGGAAGACTCAGAACCCAGAGTCAGTCTCTGGGAATAATTTATCTTGTTCTTGAGACCAAATACAATAACAAAGACTCGAGTTGGAATTTTTATAGGCACAGAAAACAGGCAAGATTAAGTGGCTTTTAAGCATTCAGTTTGGATAGGAATGAAAGCAACAGCAATAAAGGTGGTGTTAGAAAGATAAATTCTCTGTGGAAGAGAGGAAATACAAGCTCACTGTGGAGCAATATCACCGGTCAAAAATCAGGGCACTTGGAAACGAGCGTTGACAACAATGTGTACATTTAGGAATCTCAGTTATCTTCTTTATGCTCCTTGCACTCCATGCCTATAAAATGGAGGTAATATAAAACCTACCTGGAAAATATGTAAAGTTTTAGAAGACAGAAAAAGAGTACCATGTGCATGAAACAGGGCAATTTGTCTGAAAATAGGTAAATCCGGAATGTGTGCTGTGGCTTAATGTGCGTCCCTCCCACGTCTGTACGTTGGAACCCTAACCCTAGAGCTTCCAGCAGAACTTCATTTGTTGATGGAGTTGTTGCCACTGTGCTTAGTTAGGGTGCCGTCGTCTGGCGTAGGGTGGGCTCTGAGCTGATACGACTGGTGTCCTTATAAAAAGGGGAAGCATGGACAGACACTCACGCAGGGAGGGCACCACGTGGAGACTGCAGCTGGGCCGCCACGACCCAGCCAGCCGCAGAAGCTACGCGCGGCTGCAGCCTTAGCGCCTGCAGGGGGGCGTGTCCTGCTCACGGTGTGCTCTTGCACTCCAGTCTCCAGAGACGTGAGGCAAAAAATTTCTGTTGTTTGAACCATTCAGGTTGTGGTCCTTTGTTAACAATTACGGTATCCCTAAAATGGTGTTCCTATAGCGAGGGCTATCCGAATGTGCCACTTGTTAATGTCACCTCATGTAACAGATCCAGCAATTCCATTAGAAGTCCAGACAGTGAGCATGATGCCATTGTGAAGACCAAGAAGACGGGGTCTGTTTTCTAATATATAGATAAAACTTCCTGATTTATAGGTAAGAGTGGATCCCAGGGAGGTGGTACGTTTTGCCAAGATGTTCTCAGGACTGGAGCTTCATGTGTTCAGCTATCAGGCCCCAAAGAGTGGCTAAAAGTCCCTCCTTGTGTCACCATGGTGGGTGTCACAGATGGACGTGGACTTTGTTGAATCATTTAGTCAATTGCTACTTGTTTAATGTTGATTATGCAAAGTTCTAATCTCCTCCCTCAGGACATTTTCGTGGAAAGAAAGTTGTGCTAACTTGATTTAGCTAACTACCATGATGCCAGCTACCGTGTTTCTCCACATCTGGGCATCCCGAGTAGGAAGACCAGTCTATATGCCCTACTTTCTTTTCTCTTCTCCCCACCTCTTTTTCCAGCTCAAGACTTTCCTTTCTACCCACATTCGGACAAGAAGAGCCTTTGGCCTAAGACTGATTTAGAAGGTCTTATGTATTGCACCCACGCGAGTGAGTGTGAGTGACAGATGCTCCTTCATGCCTGACTCTTTGCAGCCCCACGGACTGTAGCCTGCCAGGTTCCTCTGTCCTTGGAATTCTCCAGGCAAGAATACTGGAGTGGATTGCTATTTCCTTCTCCAGGGGATCTTCCTGACTCAGGGCTCCTGCATTGCAGGAGAGTCTTTACCAACTGAGCCACCAGGGAAGCCTACGATTAAGAGAGATTTCTAGGCATAAAGACAGGTCAGCTTAAAAAGTATCAGCAGACACACGCTTGACTTTATCGTGTAATCTGCAGATAGTACTTTAGAATATTGGATTAGAGTAAAGGTGTAATGAACCCTTACACCTTTTCCAAAGGAAAACTCAAGACGGAAGGAGCAACAAAGTTATAAAGGACAGTCACCAACCAGATGAAACAGTTTAGATGAAGCTTTTCTCTCTCGAAGAGATGGGGACTGGGCAAGCGGTCAGGAAGGAGATACAATGTGCTTTGAACTTTGTATGAAAAATAATGTTCAGTTCCACATTGCTGAACATAGTTCTGTTTTTGCCAAATAAACCGTCTACTTCAAATTACTGTCCAAATGCTTTATTAAAACTCCGCTGCTGCCTGTTTTGGAATCTGTTACTTTTGTTGCCCCTTCTGATCACTGTCCTCTGAAGCTCCTGCTTCTTTCCTGCTGTCCCCTGACACCTCGGTGGCCCTCGCGCTGCTCCCTGAAGCCTCAGTTGCCTCCCCGCTGCCCTTGGAAGTTGCGGTGTGAGCTCTGGTTGCTCCGTGGCCTCAGAAGCTGCCCGCGCTGAGAATCGCACCACTCTTCCTGTACTTCTGCTACTGACGCAGCAAGGATGTCGAAGCAAGCACCCTGCTTTCCTTTGAGAGACCATTCCCTTCGCTAGCATAACTAGTGCTTGCCGTTTCAGTCGAGCACTGCAAGATCACAGCCACGAAGCCCGCTTCTGAGCTGCTCAAGGAGCGCTGGCCACCGACGCGGTCCTGAGAAGTGGGCCAGGCGGCTGCCAGGGCTTCCGGGGGCCCCTTCTCCCCAGTCAGCTTCTCGGCTGACTGCCTGAAGTGACCCAGTGCAGTGGGAGGCAAGGAGCCCCAGAGCCTGATGGCATCTTTGCTAGAAGCTTCTATTATCTCTGTTGCAGAAGGAACACCTATTCGTGTAAATTTGATTCCCGCTTTTTGCTCCGCTTGGGCCAACTGGCATTCTTTGTGCTGGGAAAAGCAGATGCTAACCCCGCTCCTCCCCACTCTACCTGTTCGGCCAGAGTGACGAATGTAGGGCTCCACATCCTTTGGTGGAAAACGCTGAACAACCAGATCAGCCTCGGGGATATCTAACCCACATGCAGCAACACTGGTTGCAACCAAAGCCCAGCGTCTCCATTTCTAAAGCCTTTCGGGGTGATTTCCCTTTGCTTCTGTGGAATGTCTCGGTGTAACGACTGGGCATCCTGTCTCACAGCCACATTCTGCGGCAACTCCGGGCTTCTTTCTTCCTTTCACAAAGTATGATAGTGCTCCCTGGAAAACCACTCTACGCTCGCATCACATCTCCAACAGCTGTTGCTCTGAGTCCAGTGGCACCTGACAGCCAGATGCTCTAAAGTTACTGCCGTTTTCTGTGTCTTTTTACCAATCAGGTCCACTTGTTCATATATAGGTTTCATGTATTTCTTAGCAACAGTATACACCCAGTGGGGGCAAGTTGCAGAAAATAGAAAAAAAATTTTTTTCCTGCAACACCCACACAGCTAAGGCTTTAACAAAAACAAAACAAAACAAACAAAAGAAACAAAAAAACCTTTTCCACTTCCATGTCCTGGGTGGGACAAGATCGTGGAAACAGATACTCTGTCAGGGCGTGGAAATAATTTGAGTGGTAGAACTCACAAATAAAAGAAAGACAAACTAATTAACAAATCATGGTTCTCAGATGGCATAGAGTCAATAGGTCTAAGGAGATATGATTTCCAGGAAGGGACAAGAAGGCATTCATTAATTGGCTCAATGTGCCAACTGAGAAATATTTTGCAATGTGATAAATTCATATTGTTTTTTAGTTTATTTATACATTGGTCAAGATCTATGCTGTCCAATATGGTGCCTGTTTAGATTTAAATAAATTAAAATTAAACAAAATGAAAAATCCAGGTTCTCTGTCCCATTTACCACAATTCAAGTGTTCGACAGCCTTGTATGGAGCATGGTTGCCACATGGGACAGTTCAAATGCAGAACGTCTTCATCACTGCATAAAACCCTATTTGACAGCATCAGTCTTCATGTAATAAACATGGAGCGTGACATTGATTTTTTACCGTGTCAGTTAGGTAGATACAGAAGCCGGGATTGTGAAAGTTTTATTTTTACACAAATATTTAATATAATTTGATAAATTCTCAAAAAGTATTCAGGTAATTTAAGTATTAAAAGATCAGTCAGAAAAGGCCTAAAATAAAGGCACCAAATGGTAGGTAGGGTAAAAAGGTGTGCAAAGGAGAATACTGGCTGAAATACAGACGTGTTCTGTGTGCCACGTAAGGGCAGCACCTGAACTTGTTACCAGGAGCATGGTCTCAGTGATGCCCGTAGAAATGACTTTGGGAACAATTCAGAGACTGTGTTCTCTGGGTCTAGTGAGTGGAGGGACATCGTGACGAAACATGTATCAAATCTGATGTCATAACTATTCTCAGACACATGCTAAGAATAATGACTAAATGCTCTTAAAGCAACAAAATTAAATTTTGTTTAACGTATGAGATTCATCAGAAGAGAGAAATGAGACAGGTTTTATGAACTTGAACGTTTCATACAGAAATGCTAAATTTACAGTGCACTGTGGTTTATGTGATAAAATTAAGATATTTTATGACATCTTTGTATTGAAAGTGAAGTGAAAATCACTCAATCGTGTCCAACTCTTTGTGACCCCGTGGACTATACAGTCCATGGAATTCTCCAGGCCAGAATGCTGGAGTGGGTAGCCTTTCCCTTCTTCAGGGGATCTTCTCAACCCAGGGATTGAAGCCAGGTCTCCCGCACTGCAGGCAGCTTCTTTACCAGTTGAGCCACCAGGGAAGCCCGAGAATACTGGAGTGGATAGCCTATCCTTTCTCCGGTGGATCTTCCTGGCCCAGGAATCGAACTGGGGTCTCCTGCATTGCAGGCAGATTCTTTACCAACTGAGCTATCTTTTGTGTTAATAATTTATTGTATGTGATCACATTAAAATGTTTTAAATTATATGTAAAATTATAGTTAATTTCTGAAGCTAAGTTTTGCTTCAAGAATTCATTGACAATGGTAATTGCTATTTCCTCAGAAGAGGGAAATTTCTCTAATTTGAATTTAATTATAAAAAACTAAGAACTACAATGACTCAAGAATGTTTTGTCTAATTTGGCTTTGCTGTCAATTTACCCGAATTATACAAAAAATCTTTAACAATGTAATTAGTGTGCTGAAATAAAGGCAAGCCATATTTTTGTGAAAAATATAATAATTTATGAATGGCATGTCTTTAGAACTCATTTTAACATGGGCAGTGTACCAACAGAACTGTCACTTGAATTAAATTCAGTAATCTTTGACATTATACTTACTTTTGATCATTTAATGGTATTAAAAATATTTTTCAGTTTTGTCATTATGAAGGTTTACTTTTCAAGGAAGGAGGATAGAACACATATGTCTAAAATTTTTATTTATTTATTGGCTGTGCCACACAGCATGTGGGATCTTAGTTCCTTGACCAGGATCGAACCTGAAGCCCTGAAATGAAAGTGCAGAGTCTGACCCAGGGATGGCCGGGGAAGTCCCGCGGGACAGAGTTTAACTAGCATCTGTCAGCGTGGTGCGTGCCTTCAAAACACACTGTTCCACGGCGTGTGGGCCTCTATTTGTCCCATGGCCTTTGGTCTGGGAATAATAAGAGCGGCCTGGCTCTGTTTGTTAGTCCTTCTGGAGGAAGTAAAAAAAACCTTTTCACACAGGTTAGAGCTTCCTGTTTCAGAGCCTGAGAGAACTTACAGAGACAAGTACAGGATTCCAAAATCACTGCAGATGGTGATTGCAGCCATGAAAGTAAGACACTCACTCCTTGGAAGAAAAGTTATGACCAACCTAGATAGCATATTCAAAAGCAGAGACATTACTGTGCCGACTAAGGTCCGTCTAGTCAAGGCTGTGGTTTTTCCTGTGGTCATGTATGGATGTGAGAGTTGGACTGTGAAGAAGGCTGAGTGCAGGAGAATTGATGCTTTTGAACTGTGGTGTTGGAGAAGACCCTTGGACTGCAAGGAGATCCAACCGGTCCATTCTGAAGGAGATCAGCCCTGGGATTTCTTTGGAAGGAATGATGCTGAGGCTGAAACTCCAGTACTTTGGCCCCCTCATGCGAAGAGTTGACTCACTGGAAAAGACCCTGATGCTGGGAGGGATTGGGGGCAGGAGGAGAAGAGGACGACCGAGGATGAGGTGGCTGGATGGCATCACGGACTCGATGGATGTGAGTCTGAGTGAACTCCGGGAGGCGGTGATGGACGGGGAGGCCTGGCATGCTGCGGTTCATGGGGTCGCAGAGTCGGACACGACTGAGCGACTGAACTGAACTGAACAGGATTCTAGTTCAGCTTCACAGGTCACCTGTAACTGTCACGTCATTTCAGACACTTGAAGGTTGTGAATATTTAGAGAAGATTGTGCTTACATATTTGCAATGGGTTATACTTCAGTGGGGAGAAGGCAATGGCACCCCACTCCAGTCCTCTTGCCTGGAAAATCCCATGGGCGGAGGAGCCTGGCAGGCTGCAGTCCACGGAGTCGCAAAGAGTCGGACACGACTGAGCAACTTGACTTTCACTTTTCACTCTCATGCATTGGAGAAGGAAATGGCAGCCCACTCCAGTGCTCTTGCCTGGAGAATCCCAGGGATGGGGGAGCCTGGTTGGCTGCCGTCTCTGGGGTCGCACAGAGTCGGGCACGACTGAAGTGACTTAGCAGCAGCAGCAGCATACTTCAGTGGGGGCTTCCCCGTTGGCTCAGCGGTAAAGAATCTGCCTGCAATGCAGAAGCCGCAGGAAACACGGGTTTGATCGCTGGGTTGTAAAGATCCCCTGGAGGAGGGCATGGCAACCCGCTCCAGTATTCTTGCCTGGAGAATCCAATGGACAGAGGGGCCTGGTGGACTACAGTCCATGGGGTCGCAGAGAGTCTGACATGACTGAGTAACTGAGCGTGCATACTTCATTCAGTTCAGTTCAGTTCAGTCGCTCAGTTGTGGCCGACTCTTTGCGACCCCATGAATCGCAGCACACCAGGCCTCCCTGTCCATCACCAACTCCCGGAGTTCACTCAGACTCACGTCCATCGAGTCGGTGATGCCATCCAGCCATCTCACCCTCGGTCGTCCCCTTCTCCTCCTGCCCCCAATCCCTCCCAGCACCAGAGTCTTTTCCAATGAGTCAACTCTTCGCATGAGGTGGCCAAAGTACTGGAGTTTCAGCTTTAGCATCAGTCCTTCCAAAGAAATCCCAGGGCTGATCTCCTTCAGAATGGACTGGTTGGATCTCCTTGCAGTCCAAGGGACTCTCAAGAGTCTTCTCCAACACCACAGTTCAAAAGCATCAATTCTTTGGTGCTCAGCCTTCTTCACAGTCCAACTCTCACATCCATACATGACCACTGGAAAAACCATAGCCTTGACTAGATGGACCTTAGTCAGCACAGTAATGTCTCTGCTTTTGAATATGCTGTCTAGGTTGGTCATAACTTTTCTTCCAAGGAGTAAGCGTCTTTTAATTTCATGGCTGCAATCAGCACCTGCACTGATTTTGGAGCCCAAAAAATAAAGTCTGACACTGTTTCCACTGTTTCCCCATCTATTTCCCATGAAGTGATGGGACCGGATGCCATGATCTTCTTTTTCTCAATGTTGAGCTTTAAGCCAGTGGATATGAAACCATCTTATGTCACCTCTGCAGAAACAGAACAACAGGAAAAAGAAACGATTGGGTTCTGGTTTGAGGGATCTCACTTGTGCCCCAGGAAAAATGTGTTTGGTAGCAGAGTTGCCTTGAACTGTGGACTGGTTGATTGAATGGAAGATAGGAAGCCCCCGTCCCTTGGGCTCTGACTGGATTTCTCTGATCTGAATGTTATAGATCTGGTGGAGTTACGTCTAAAAGCAGACATAGGAATTATTTCGTTTTATTAAATTATAATTGACAACAATAGTAAATATTTAAGGTGGACACCTTGATGTTTTGTATATGTACACGTTGTGAAATGATCAATACAATCAAGCTAAGTAACATATCCGTCACCTCAACAGCTGCTGTTTTCTTTCTCCTTCTTTTTGGTAGAGGGTTTGCAGGTCTAAAAGGTTAGGGCTTTGAGGTTGCTTTGTGGCTTCCCAAGAGGCTCGAGTGGTAAAGAGCCCGCATGCCGGTGCAGGTGCTGTAGACCTCGGCTTGATCCCTGTGTCGGGCAGATCCCCTGGAGAAGGAAACGGCAGCCCACTCCAGCGCTCTCGCCTGGGAAACCCCGGGGAGAGCGGAGCCTGGCGGGCTTCTGGTCCATGGGTCCCAAAGCGCCAACACGACTGAGCGTGCGAGCGCAGACGCAGACAATCTGCGGCTCAGACTCTGCAGCCACATCACGTGGCTCAGCGGCGGGCGTGAGCTTGCCCCGGTTCCCCTGGGGGCAGAGAGCAGTCTCCACGAGCTGTGGGGCTCCGCGCTCTCCGGGTTTGCATTCTTGCTAAAGCTTGTTGAAGCCCTTCAACACTGGGGACTTTGGGTTCTGTTTTCACCAGTGACCTAATCTGTTGTGGATAAACCAAGAGAGTGGCCTGCATCCTGCGCCCACTGGCCAGGCGGCTGTGACACACCATAGGAAAGACCGGCTTCCTCGGAGGCCTGCCCTCGTGAGAGTGCCCTCCAGCCTGGCCCAGAGGGGAGGGCCATTCCTGGAGCCACTGCTGGAAAGGGCTCTGGGCTCAGGTTTCAGAAGAGCAGCTGCTGGCCTTTCAGGCGTCTGAAACCTTTGCATAGAATGTGTAAAATGTCTGACTTACAAGAAAAGCTGGCAGCTCTGACCTCAGGGAAAGAGGTGGCTTTTGGAAGGGAAAGATGAGCTGGAGCAGGAAAGGGCAGGCGGCAGGATGAAAGGGGCGGCGTCTGTGGGCTGGGGTGGCAGAAAGAGGGGCACACTTCCAGAAGGGACGACTGCCAGTTAATTTACATATGTGCGTACATGCGTGCGTGTGTGTGTTGCGGGGGGGGGGGGGGGGGGATGTGAGCAGGAAAGGGCAGGCGGCAGGATGAAAGGGGCGGCGTCTGTGGGCTGGGGTGGCAGAAAGAGGGGCACACTTCCAGAAGGGACGACTGCCAGTTAATTTACATATGTGCGTACATGCGTGCGTGTGTGTGTTGCGGGGGGGGGGGCAGATGCTTGAGTGACAGCTGGTTGAAATGAAGGCGTGGGGCCCCTTAGAAAGTGAGCTGATGAGTGTGTGCATGTTCAGTCACTTCAGTTGTGTCCGACTCTCCGCGACCCCATGGACTGCAGCCCATCCGGCTCCTCTGTCCCTGGGATCTTCCAGGCAAGAATATTGGAGTGGGCTGCCATGCCTTCCTCTAAGGGGTCTTCGTACCCATGTCTCTTAAGTCTTCTGCGTTGGCAAGTGGGTTCTTGACCTCTAGCGCCACCTGGGAAGCCCCTGAACTGATGAGGCAGAAACTACATGAAGACAGAGCCTGTGGTTCCGTTCTTCGGGGTCAGGCCTGAGATGCTGAGTGTGGAGGCGGTGATCAATAAGTGACTAGGAATTAACCAGGGAGCGAATGCCTCAGCGCATTTGTGAATTTCTTGAGTGCCCTTGTGGCCCTACTGGAAAGTGCTTGAAGGTTCCACCAGAAGTGTGTGGATTTGGAATAGTGACTCCTTCTATGTGGGCTCAATGCTTCCAGCCTCAATTTTTCCTTTTTTTTTTTTTTTTTTTTTTTTTTAAAATTTTGGATTATAGTTCATTTCAATGTTACATTAGTCTTAGGTGTACAGCAAAATGATTCAGTTAAACGTATACACATATTCCTGGAGAAGGAAATAGCAACCCACTCCAGTATTCTTGCCTGGAGAATTCCATGGACAGAGGAGCTTGGCAGGCTACAGCCCATGGGCTTGCAAAGAGTCAGACACGACTGAGTGGTTAACACATACATATTTTCATTCTTTTTTCAGTTTCCTTACCTGTTTAGATTTTTACAGAATATTCATTAGAGTTTCTTGTGCTATTGAGTTGGTCCTTGTTGGTTATCTGTTTTGTTCTTTTAACTTGATTTTTACTGAAGTGTACTTGCTTTGCAATGCTGTGTTGGTTTCCACTGCACAGCAAAGCAAATCAGCTGCACGTGCACGCATCTCTCCGCTGTTTTGGACCCTTCCCCTTTCGGTCACCACGGAGCACTGAGCAGAGTTCTGTGCACACAGGAAACCCTCACTGCTCACCTATCTTATGCACAGTGTCAGTAGTGTGCACACGCCAGCCTCAGGCTCACAGTTCATCCCCCACCCCCCACCCCTCCCCCTGGGTATCCATACACTTGTTCTTTAACATTTGCTTGATGATAACAGCTCTGCTCAGTGGTGTGAGAATTAAAGTGGCATATGTAAGTTCTAGGTGTGTGTTTATTCTGAGGACACAAGCTCTTTAGTCTTTCTCTTTTCCAGAAGCTGGGAAAGGGTAGCTGTAATGGATCAGCCCGTATCATCTGCTTTGAGTAGCCAACGTCATCCGATACTTAGAAATGCGGCAAAGAGGACTGTGTGTCCTCTCAGTGTCGTCCAGGCACATGGAGTAATAGGCCTGCCCAGTGACTACTTGGTATTCTCAGAGAAAAGGCCTGTATTCGATATTCTGTTTTCTACGGATCAGGGCCTTCACTCTGTCATAGTACCTTTTAGCAGATTTTTGTTTGGTAGAAATGCAAATTTCTATCCAATAGAAAATTTAGCTGCAGAGGACTGTTTGTTTTCTACCTAACCTAGCAATTTTACTTCAGTGTTCTTTAATCCCTGTAAATTCTCAGTTGTTATTTGATACTATTTTATGATTCTGCTGATTCCCTCTTAAACTGGTCAAATAAATTGATCCTTCTGTATAAATTAGTAATCATGTGAGTCATGTTTCCAACTTTTGAAAATCATACTTTGACAGTATTTAGAGATCTCCACCTTTCGCTATCAATGCCTAGAGCAAACCTATGTTGGGCACTCAGCATAGTGTTTTTGAATAAATGGGTGAAGAATAAACTAAAATGTGAACTACTAAAGGAGGACAGAAGGGACCCTGAGTTCTTCCAGGTTTTGAGAAAACTAATATTTAATGAGTTTTTAAAAAAATATTAGGTTTATAGCAGAATTTTAGAATTTTGAGATAATTTCCTTTTTACCAGTGTTAACTTTACACCAGTGTTAGATTTTCATATGTGAAGCTATAGTAATGGTACTCTGAGTTTACTCTTGAACGCTGTCCTTGGAAATAAAAGATTGGACATTTGCATCTTGGTGCGGGTTCACTGCGTTTGGAAATGTCTTTGGCCTTCGTAGTTCACTTGATCTCTAAGATTTAGTCCTCACTGGAAATGATCATCATGGGAAGATGAGATCTGGTTTACTTTAAACAAGTCATGTAGCTTCCAGCATGTCCAAGACTTACTATCATTAAGAGAAACGGCTGTTTTGAAAGGCACTGTGCCTGCAAACTCTTTCATTCCCACTAATGTCAGCTTTTAAGTAGCTTTTAGAATAAAGGAGAAAAAGTTTCCTTTTGCCATAAAAAGAAACAAGATGGTGTGGTCTACTTCAAATGTTCACGTAATTATCATTAAGCTGGTATGATGCCTGAAATAACCAGGTGCTCACTTCATATTTGTGAAATACATTTATTCTCTACTTTAAAGATTATTTTAATGGAGTTTCGTTGCTTCACGATGCTGTGCTAGTTTCTACTGTACAGCAAGGAAGTCAGCTATCTGTAGGCCTTTTGGACCCCTTCCCGCTGAGGTCACCACAGGGCACTGAATAGAGTTCCCCGTGCTGTGGTCTTATTAGTCCTCCGGTTCACACACACACAGGCTTCCCTGTGGCTCAGCCGGTAAAGAGTCCACCTGGAGTGCTGGAGGCCCCGGTTCGACCCCTGGCTTGGGAAGATCCCTTGGAGAAGGGAAAGACTACCCTCTCCAGTATTCTGGCCTGGAGAATTCCATGGACAGTATAGTCCACATATATTTATACATACATAATTATATATACTTGTATAGACCATGTATATTTATACATAGTATCAATTGGAATTCATTTAGACAAGGTTCCTTTTTGTTTCCCATCTTTCATTGATCAAGCCTCACCCTCTAGTGTTTTAACTTACTACCATTTCACATGTTTGTAGAATGAAAGAAAAATATAGGCATCTATAATATCTTTATATCATAAAACATACCTAGTAGTAATCCTATGGGTATTACATGAGAAAATTATAAGATGCATTTTTAAAAGTCTTTTAATATTAATTGTCTCTATTTGGAAATGACAGGAGTGGACAGTAGCAATAACAAGGAAAACAGACCTTCTGAAAGAGGATCCTCACATGCCTCACGTTCCCTTAGGAGGCTGGAGCAAAGATAAAAGTGCCAATGGATTAGCCTTAATTCTCTTTATTACAACAGCTGACAGTGCTTTGTTCAAAACAGTTGTTGAGAAAATATTCTCAATCAGGAAGAAGACAAGGGTTAGAAGGAAAATAATAAACTAATTGTCAAACAGAAAAAATGACAAATGATTATGAAGCCCCCTAATGTCTCGTGATGCAATGATGAATCAACACTAAATTACTAAAGCATCATCACTAATTTGCAGAAAGGTAAATTGTCTACAAATGCAGCAGTCTCCCTGAAATATGTTCACAGTCGCCTGTGACTACCTATCTTTTGAGTTTATTTAGGCCACTATAAGTGTCCAGAACACTTGACAATTGGGTTTAAATCCAAGCACTCTTTTTTTCCCCCTAGAAAAGTGACTTAAGCTGGAAACGAAACAAATATTTGAAGTTGGTGAAGGAGTGGTGGGTAGATGAAGAACTTCAGATAGACTTTGACAAGATGGGCATCAATTAATGTTGAGTATTAAAACAATGGGGTGTGTGTGTGTGTGTGTGTGTGTGTGTATGTGTGTCTGGTGGGGGTACACTTTGAACTTGGTCCCGATGATTGCATTGTGAATACCTTCCTATGTTCCAAGAAAGTGAAAAATATACATGGTGCTTTCAAACATGAGCTCTTCCAACTTGATGCTGCCCAGCTCAGCAAACGCAGAAGGAAGCCGGGGCTAAAGCAGGTGTTCAGATGTATCCGCTGGGTGGGTCACAGCTCATGCTGACTGTGCCGTTCGTGTCACAGGTCCGGGTGTAAGGGTCTGTGATGTTTCGCCATGTTGAGGTATTCTACGAAGCCTCTGCTTTCACAGCTAAGGACTGGCGTCACTCCCACGCTATAGTGCTTGTGGAATTATAGGCATGGCTATAAAAATTATGGCTGCATTTCTCAGTATAATTTTCCCTCTCATTTTTGATTTATCTGTAAGTACATAAAAAATGATCCTATATTTAAGGATAAGAACTTTCTGAAATACTGTTTTCTTGTTTAATTACATCATTGCTGTTTGCTTCAAGGTACATGTTTGAATGAGTACTAAAAGGATTTAAAATGAGCACGTGCTATTTTTTCACTAAGAAAATAATATGTGCTCATATGAAAAACCTGCTCTTATGGAAAGAGAACAGTCGTCTGCATTCTTATCACTTAGTGACAGCCAATGTGAGCATTTGTGTGAGTTTCCCTTCCAGGTTTTAAAAAATGAATCATTTAGTCTTTAACATACTGTGATCATGCCACACATACATGTTGGTGCAGAATGTTGAACTAGATTCTATCAATTGTTGTTAGTGAGTAATAGAAAAAAAAAGGCCAGGATAAATGAAAACTGAAAATAGATGAAAACTCACTGTAGCCAATAGTCTAACTTCCTCTTCCATCAGATCTTTTTTTTTTTAATGTTAAAGAGCACCTTTTCTTTTATTCTTTTTCTAAATAAAGTAGCTAATTATGTGGTTGTGGTGATTCGCTCATCACACCTCATGGGAGCTCCTTAACAAGCACAGTCAGCGACCGTCATGGGACTGCCCTGGTGGTCCAGCGATTAAGGCACCGCCTCCCGTGCAGGTGGGGTGGCTTGGACCCTTGGCTGGGGAACTAAGACCCCATACGCCTTGTGGCCAAAAAGCCGAAATATAAAACAGATGCAATATTGCAACAAGTGAAATACTTTTAAAATGATCCATGTCAAAAGAAAAACTTAAAAAAAGAAGTGGTAGCTGAACCACCATTAACATGTTCTGATACAGTCAGAGCTAAGAACCAGGTGTCTAAACTCCACAGTGTTCTTTCCATTGCATCAGGCTCCCACATTTGGGATCTGATTGGATGCAAATACTTTTGTAAGCTCTTCCTAGGTCACAATCGTCTTAGTCATTTTTTTGGCATCTGAACTTGAATAAGCTGAAGAGATCTAAGAAGTCTGGTATAAACACCAAGGGCCATGCCTGGCTCCCAGTTCTAAAAGTTAGTTTGTTCTGCTGTGCCCATGTTATGAACACTAGAATATATGAAAGGCAGGTATTTTGATTGGAATCTTTGTTCCATTTTTTCTACTTGTGTGATTTGAAAATTTATTTCTAGTTATGTATCTGAACTTTAGCTTTCTGATCAGTAAAATGGGAATAATATTATCTCCTAAGGCATACTATTATCTCATGAATTTTGAATGTGATCATACAACTTAGAAGTGACTGATAAAAAGCACTCACCACATATTAGAAGGATAAATCAGGTCAACAACAATCAGATATAACCCCTCAAGGTGATGCTGATAAATAGCTAAGCCTTCTAAAGACTAGGGATTGTGGAACAAAGGGCCCTGCAGTTAGCCTTGCATCCAAGGCTTGCAGAGATGGGAAGACATGTAAGACTCTGGGTGGGAAAAAAGATGGAAGTATTTCAAAGTCTTTCTCATTGCTTTCCAGAGAACTTTTGATAACAGTGACCCACCATTCTTGTCTTTGGACGTCCAGTGCCCCAGTTCTAAATAAGTGAGTGTATGTGCCAGAAAACCTTCTAGATGCTAGGGACTTTCCATAACCAGTTTTCAAATTAACTAGTGTATGGTGGGGGTGACTTATGCATGTTGCAAAGGGACACTTTGTTTTTAAACCAGTTAACCTTTTCGGCTGTGCCAGGTCTTCGCTGCTGTATGCGGCTTTCTCTAGTGCGGTGGGGCACGGGCTCCAGGCATGCGGGCTCCAGGAACCGAGGCTCGTGGGCTCTGCAGCACAGGCTCTGAGGCTGCGGCTCGTGGACTCCAGCTGCTCCGCGGCGCGCAGGATCGTCCCAGGCCAGGGACTGAGCCCGAGCTCCCTGCGTTAGCAGGTGGACTCTTCACCTCGGGGCCACCCGACAGTCTCAAAGGGGCCTTTTAAAACAGATTTTATCTTCTTTTCTTCCTCATCCTGCTCTTCAGTTTGGACCAGTCTTAGGAGGGAATGGCAACCCACTCCAGTATTCTTGAATGGAGACTCCTATGGACGGAGGAGCCTGGTAGGCTACAGTCCACGGGGTTGCAAAGAGGTGGACATGACTGAGCAACTTCACTTTCAGACAATCATATTCTGATTTAATTGATATTATTTAGTCCTGGGATTTGAGCTCAAGATTGCTTGATTCTATATTTTTTTTATAGAATTTATAGAATAAATATATATCCAGTATATTAATAGTGACTCAGTGTATTAAGAAAGTACATTAATTTTTAAATTATCTCCTCTCATCAGAATAAGGCAGGCCACATGAGAGAATTTTCCAGGTAATTGAGGTAATGCTTCTGCAAGGTTCAATACAGTTTTGATTTTCATCATTTTTACAGTGAGAAATCGTATGCTCGGACTATATATTATTTTCTGCATCTTTAACCAGGCAGCATTGAATGTAACTTTACCTTTTATCAAGGATTGGGACATTCTCTTTTTTGCTCATGAATGTCCTTGGGATTTTGAGTCTGTCTCTTCTGTCCCTCTCTTTCCTCTTAGTCTGAATCTTGATCATCACTTCTGCCATGTTTATGCATCTTTTCTTTCTCTTTTCCTTTGGTTTATTCTTTGGTTTCTTTCCCTTTCCTTGGTTTCTTCTGTTTGCTGGTGCTAGTTTTTCTGGCCTAAAAATCAGATGATTGAACAAGTTAAAACCAGCCAAGGTCTCGAGTCCACTGAGCAAAGTGCAAGTTTTAATAAGGATGTTATTTATTCTGTTTTCTCATTTATTTCAACTGTGGGTGTTTTTAGGGTAGCCAGGAAAGGGGGGCTTAGTGAGAGGCACACTGACCTCCAGGTAAGTGAATGCGAAGAACTGTAGTAACAATTCTTCAAGAAAGTCAAGTGTGGCAAGAACAGATAGAGATTAGCCAAGGTTGGGCAGACAGGGCTGGAGCCAGTTCTCTGGGAAGAACTGGACTGGGAGTCAGGGAGCCACAGAAGAGGAGATAGACAAGAGATGAAGCTGGAGAGGAACGAGAGCAAGTGCCAAAAGGGGGAAGGGAAGGAGCTGTCACGTGAATACCACGCATCCTATACAGCCTGGCCATTTTATTTAATCCTCTGAGCACGCTATGTAGGTGTATTACATTTATATGACGACCCCCCCCCCCCCCCCCCCCCCCCCCCCCCCCCCCCCCCCCCTCCCTCCCCTTCTCTTCTTTTTTTTTTTTTTTTCTTTTTTTTTGGGAAGGAGCTGTCACGTGAATACCACGCATACTATACAGCCTGGCCATTTTATTTAATCCTCTGAGCACGCTATGTAGGTGTATTACATTTATATGACGCCCCCCCCCCCCCCGAAAAAGATTTCCTCTTTACCCTTCTCTTTCCTTCTCCTTTATCTTTTAACTTCCTATTGGGTTTGGTCCATGGGAGACTTTGATATGGAATGGAAGGTGAAAGGAGACAAGGTCGGGGTATTTATTTCTCTGGGTCACTGCAAGGCTGCGTCCGTCAACTCTGTGGTCCCAGCACCTCCCTGCCCCTTTAGGCCCAGTGCCGTAGCTGGTCCAGGCTGTGGGCTCCTTTAGACCCTGCCCACGTCTTTCTAATAGACCTCACCAATTACCAGCTTTATGGTGTCATTGTTATCCTGCTGTTACCTTGATTGACCCAGGCACTGTGTTTTTATTCTTCTGTTATAAATGGTATGAGTGAATTTTAGAGGTTTTTATGTAACATGCCCACATTCACACATCTAGAAATAGTTGGCTCTGGGATTTGTAGCCAGGTCTGTCTAATGCCTATGTCCTTTGCATTATGCCAGGCTGGATGAGTATTTATGGGAGAAGCTAGGGAACCAGTATCCTTAGCTGGGAAGGATCCCACTATGAGATGAAGAAAGAAAAACTTATGATCTATGTATGTTAACTGACTGTCTAATCTGGGCAAGATGCTGTAACGGGAGGGCCGTAGGACATTAGGCCTGGAGTGAGTTTTCATGCTGTGCTCAGTGGAGCCCCAGGAGTTCCACACAGAAA
>SJYR01001087.1:915936-929986 GCA_006410655.1 Kobus ellipsiprymnus | reverse complement strand
CAGAAACATCTGGGACTCCACGAGGAGCAAAGAGATAGCGGCTGGGCTTAGACACTCTCATCCGTTTTCCTGAGGACAGATATACTGTAATCAGCTTTATTATTATTTTTTCTCTGTGCTTACCAAATAAAATTATGAGAGAAGTCTCTAAAGCTTTCCTTGGTTTCTTCTTTAAAATGAGACTGTCCTGCCCCTTAAGATGGTTGGTGCTATTATTGAGATCTCATATATAAAATACCTGGCTCTCAATAAGTGTATATTTTCTTCTTATTTTCATTCTTCTTGAGTATATCCAGAGAAAAAAATTCAGTTTGGGCCATGATTTTCTTCAGTTACATCTCTCACCACCAGTGGCTCCCTAAGCGTGGCTGTGGTCTTGTAACTGAGCAGGACCCTCTGGAGCCTTCCCAGGACAGACCACCCCCATGCCCTCTGCAGCAGCTCCTCTCTGGAGGACCTAGGTAACAGTATTGATGACGCACACTCCCTGAGTTGTTTTACAGATGCTAAAAACCTCACCAGATGGAAGAAGTTAGCTACTTGATGACCACGAGCACGTAGGCCCTGGACCTGCTGGTAGCTAAAGATTGAGAATGTTAACTAACCCCTGTGACACAGTCCTGTTACCTCGCCATCAACCAATCAGAAAATTGGGCAGAAGCTGATCACATGCGCTGCAACCTCGCTCCCTCACTTGCTTTTAAAAATGCTGCGCTGAAACCCTTCAGGGAGTTCGGGCTTTGGGGGAACATGAGCCACCCTATTCCTTGAATACCTCTACAATGCCTTCTCTGCTAGGACAGAGCTGTGTGGTCCCTCTGACATGCTGATGAGCAGATGATCCAAGGGCTGATCCATGAGACACAGGCTCGCACCCAGCTGCGGACAGCGGCCCCCGAGGCCTTCACCTGCCTGCGCAGCAGCATCATGCTTACTCCTGGGCTCGCTAGGTGATCTGAGCTGGAAAAATACCATTTGCTAGGCATTTACCTTGAGCTATGTTTTTCCCACAACAGTGCTTTAAAACCACTGATCTAGAGAGTTAGGTGGAAGGGATAGTCCATGTATACATGTATCCTCAGTTGTGTGAGCACACAGACATCTAAACACACACTAACACACTGCACCCATTCCTTTGTGGTGTTAAGTTGTTATGCTGCTGCTGCTAAGTCGCTTCAGTTGTGTCTGACTCTGTGCGACCCCATGGACGGCCTCCTACCAGGCTCCTCTGTCCCTGGGATTCTCCAGGCAAGAACACTGGAGTGGGCTGCCATTTCCTCCTTCAGTGCATGATATATAATGAAGCTAACTAAACATGTCAGTGCGTCACATCGGCGGTTCTCAAGCTTGGCTGCATAGTAGCAGAATCACCAAGAGGGTTGTAAAATCTTTTAATGCCCAAGTGACATCCCAGAATATTTAAATAAGAAACTTTTGGAGTGATATTCCAGGTTATGGCAAAGTGCAACCAAGTTTGAGTATTGGTATACCAGAGTAAACCGGATTAAACCAGATCCATCTTATGATGAAATGCCCTTATAATACATTCACTTTGATAAAATAAGACATTTAAGTTTTTACGTATGGCCAGGGTCATACGGGTTTACCTGTGCTTCTGGCTGTGATGGAGTAACTGTGATAGGCATACCGCGTCACGGTAAACAGAGAGGAAACTGCGTAAAATATATGAGACAACTGTTTCTGGACATTAGACAACAGGCAGTGCAGGACTGTGATTCAGGAGAAAGAAATAAACAGTGTGAACCTGGTGTTCATCTGGGCTGTGTTTGGAGGCACTTCCCAGATTGCAGAGAAAGGAGGAGAAACTCGAGCGGTGCACGGGAGCAGAGAGAGAGTGGGATTTTGGAAGAGTGAGGTGTCTGGAATTTAAGGGTCAGAGTATCAAGGAGGAGGAAGCTGCCTGGAGAAAAAACTCCAAAATCTACATAAAGGTCCCCTTGAGTATTGTGTTGAAGAGTAACCTACAGATGTGAAGGGTGAGCCTCCATGAGGCTGGGCAGAAAAACAACCAAAGAACTGTAAGCTGAAGCGTTCCTAGAACACACGTAGGCCTGGGAGATGTCTGAGTTCTGGTCAACTGTAGTGAAGAGTTCGTGCTGGGCCCCTGAGGACGCTGGAGGACCATGCCTAGTGAGACAGAGTAAACCAGCTCTAGAGCAAAGGACACTCAAAACTTGCCCTAAAAAGATTTTAAGAAGACTTTGCAAATCTCAGACTGAATAACAAGTAATTTAAGTGAATGAAGTCCGATGCCTTTTAAAGGAATGTATATTAAAAGAAAATCCAGTATTCAACATTATAAAATGCACAGTGTCCAGGATTTAACAGAAGCAAAATACTAGATGTGTGAAGAAGCAGAGAAAGTAAACCTACTACAAGAAGCAACAATGGTTATAAACAAAATAAAAAGGACAAAGGTAATAGAATTAGCAGACGAGAATCTTAGAACAGCTAATAACCTTCAAGAGTTTAAAGGGAAAATTAGCCAAATTAGAAGAGGAATGAGGGACTTTAAAAAGTGGAATTTCTAGAAATGAAACAATATCTGAAAAGGAAAGATTGGTTGGAATGGATTAGTAACCATTAGACACTAAGATGGAAAAGAAATCACTGAGTTTGGAAGTGTAAGAACGGAAACTATGCAAACTGAAGCACAGAGGGGAAAAGTCAGCCTGAACAGAGCCTTCCTGGCCAGGGGATCTGACCAAATGTCAGCAGATGTGTAATCAGAATTTCACACAATGTAGAGGAAAAAACCCAGACAGTTATTTGAGGAAACACTAGCAATGTTTTGCAAACATGATGAAAAGTATTGATACACATATTCAAGATGCTCAACAGACTCCCAACAAGGATAAGGAAAGAAACTGTCGTATTGAATAGCATTTTTGAAAATCTATGGTAAAGAACAAATCTTAAAACAAAAGCTATCAACCTAGAATCCGTTATTCAATGCAGTTAGCTTTAAAAATAAAAAAGAAAGAAAAACTTCTTCGGAGGCCGAAATCTGAAAGAGTTCAGACCTGGGTGCATACCTACACCATAAAAATAGTGTTAAAGTTTTCATTGTTTTCATTTGTTTGTGTTTTAATACGGAAGGCAAATACCAGATGAAAACTCAGAACCTGAAAAGATAAGTAACACTGGAAATGGTAAATATGTTGATTTATACACGAAAGACTTTTCCTCACCAACATGTACTAAATACATAAAATTATTAATGAGATTTTGACACTCTTTTCTTTAGCACTAAGTGTTTGCAGTCCATCACATTTCGCCTTGGACTAACTACATATTACGTACTCAACTGCCACATGTGGTGAGCGGTTACTGCAGTGGGCAGCCCAGCGCTGGCCCATCAGCCTCGTTTGTTTCCTCATTTACAGCTGACCCTTGAACAGCCAGGTTTAAACCTCTTGAGTCCACTTGTGAGGTTTTCAACAAATCCATGTAGCAGGATCTGCAGTTGGTTTATCTCAGGATTCAGAGGAGATACAGAGGGCTGACTATAAAGTTACACTCAGATTTTGAAATGCACGGAGGCCCAGCATCCCTAACTTCAGCATTGTTCGTGGGTCAACAGAATTTATTGTCATCTGAAGACAATATACTTCATACTTATTTTCTGTCTCTAAACTGTGAGCTGTTACCAGAAAGGACATAATCTGGTTCACGGTGGTGTGCCCTGTGGTTGGAACAGAGCCTAACACACGGCAGGCATACCTCAGACAGGTACTACTATTATTTGCGTCTTGAATAAAAGATGTTTCAAGGAAAAGACCTGGATACTACGTGCATCAGGCAGGGATCCTGCTGTATGCAATTCCTTTATGTTCCTGTAAAGTCAGCTTTCTCTTCCTGATGCCTGGTTCTCGGCAACTATTGGTCATCTTTCTTTTACTATAGTTTTGGCTTTTCTAGAATTTTACTTGAATTAAATCATAAAATGTGTAATTTTCTGTATCTGAATGCTTTCACTTAGCAAATCTGTTCTTGACATTTATTTATGTTATTGCTTTTATCAGTAGGTCATTACTTGTATTGCTGAATCATATTGACATTAACATTTCATTGTTTCTATATACATATACCACAATCTATATAGGTTAATTAGATGTTAATGGAAATTTGAATTCTTTACAATTGGGGGCTATTGTGAATAAATCTCCTTTGAGTATAAGTGTAGACTAATGTTTCCATATCTCTTGGAATTTCTGTGTATATATTAGATTATGTATAATTTTCAAAATGCTGTATGATATGTTCAAACTACTGCACGATTGCACTCATCTCACAGGCTAGCAAAGTAATGCTCAAAATTATCCAGGCCAGGCTTCAGCAGTACGTAAACCGTGAACTTCCAGATGTTCAAGGTGGATTCAGAAAACACAGAGGAACCAGAGATCAAATTGCCAACATCCATTGGATCATTGAAAAAGCAAGAGAGTTCCAGAAAAACATCTACTTCTGCTTTATTGACTATGCCAAAGCCTTTGTGCGGATCACAACAAACTGGAAAATTCTTAAAGAGATGGAAATACCACACCACCTTACCTGCCTCCTGAGAAATCAGTTTGCAGGTCAAGAAGCAACAGTTAGAGCTGGACATGGAACAACAGACTGTTTCCAAATTTGGAAAGGAGTACGTCAAGGCTGTATATTGTCACCCTGCTTATTTAACTTCTATGCAGAGTACATCATGCGAAATGCTGGGATGGATGAAGCACAAATTGGAATCCAGATTGCCAGGAGAAATATCAATAACCTCAGAAACGCAGATGACACCACCCTTATGGCAGAAAGTGAAGAAGAACTAAAGAGCCTCTTGATAAAGTGAAAGAGAAGAGTGAAAAAGCTGGCTTAAAACTCAACATTCGGAAAACTAAGATCATGGCATCCAGTCCCATCACTTCATGGCAAATAGATGGGGAAACAATGGAAACAGTGACAGACTTATTTCAGAATTTATTTTCTTGGGCTCCAAAATCACTGCAGATGGTGACTGCAGCCATGAAATTAAAAGATGCTTGCTCCTTGGAAGAAAAGCTATGACCAACCTAGACAGCATATTAAAAGGCAGAGACATTACTTTGCCAACAAAGGTCCGTTTAGCCAAAGCTATGGTTTTTCCAGTACTCATGTATGGATGTGAGAGTTGGACTATGAAGAAAGCTGAGCACTGAAGAATGGATGCTTTTGATCTGTGGTGTTGGAGAAGACTCTTGAGAGTCCCTTGGACTGCAAGGAGATCCAACCAGTCAATCCTAAAGGAAATCAGTCCTGGATATTCGTTGGAAGGACTGATGGTGAATCTCCAATACTTTGGCCACCTGATGTGAAGAACTGACTCACTGGAAAAGACCCTGATGCTGGGAAAGATTGAAGGCAAGAGGGAAAGGGGATGACAGAGGATGAGATGGTTGAATGGAATCACTGACTCGATGGACATGAGTTTGAGCAAGCTCTGTGAGTTGGTGATGGACAGGGAGGCCTGGTGTGCTGCAGTCCATGGGGTCACAAAGAGTTGGTTAGAACTGAGGGACTGAACTGAACTGATGTATAATTTTAAGAGAAATCCCCACTCTTTTCCCATGTGTATTTTCACTAATGATGTAAGAGCTCTGAATATTCCATATACTTGTCAATAGTTGGTATTGTCAATCTTTTTGATTTTAGATTAATAGATATGTAATGGTATCTCATTGTGATTTTAGGTTGCATGATGACGAATGATAAGCATATTTTCATGAATTTATTTGGCATCTATATACCCTGTTTTATGAAGTATAGTTTTTACATATATATTTTAATCAGGTTATTTTCCAATTATTTTGTTATAAGAATTCTTTATGTATTCTGGATGAAAGTACTTTGTCAGATATACATGTGTTGTAAGGATGCTGTTCCAATCTGTGATTGCCTTTAAAAATTCTTAACAGAGTCTTTTGAAGAACAAAAGTTTACATTTCAATGCAGTGAAATTTGCCAAGTTTTTTTTTGTATGTGTGATATTTATTTGTTTGGGAAGTTTTTATTTATTTATTGGCATTGAATTATAGTTGATTCAAATGATTTAGATGTATAGCAAAATGACTCAGTTGTGAACATACAACTGAATTTTCTTCAGATTCTTTTTCACAAGACGCTGAATACCATTCCCTGTACTATACGGTAGGTCCTTGTTGCGAATAATTTTTCTTTTATATTCCATACTTTTGGTGTCATATTATTAAATCTATTTAATGTTTGCTGAATTCAGATGTGCTAAGTTTTTTTTAACTTTCTTTTTCTTTTGTGGCTAAGCTTTTTATGTAGGGTTTTCAGTAGATATGTTTCTATTAGTTGAGGAAAGTTTGCCTTTACTTTTAGTTAGCTGAGCATTTATTTTAATTTTTAAAAATTATTAATGAGCATTGAATTTTTCAAATGCTTTCTCTGCATATGTTGTGCATTCTTTGACTGATGTAATCAATATGCTCAAATACCATGAGGGTTCTAAACCTCTTCCTTTAAAAAAAAATCACTCAAAAGTCATCTGGTCTTCAGGGATGGCTGGATACTTCTAAATACCACTTTATAATTCTGTCTTTACACCCAAGCATAGATTTTTCTCAGGCAAAACCTGAAATTTTATTCCTCTTCTCCAACTTGCCTACCATGGGAACAATGAGAAAGTTCAAAGAATTGAACTAATTTAACCTTTTTGTCTCTGAATTTCTCTATAATAAAATAGAAAGGGTTGTTTGTGAGAAAACTGAGTAAGATAACATTTGTAATAGACTTAGCACAGTACCTAGAATATAGTATAGCTGTTATTTTAAAAATCCTTTTTAGCTCAAATGCCTGATTTTGTTCTCGTCTATCTTGACCTTCAGTTAGTTTAGGATATGACCTCAACTTTTCTCCTTCCAAATAGTTTCTATACTCAGATTGCTTGCCTGCATTCACAATCTTTAGATACGCCTTCATGAACCGAAGACTTCTCTGCTTTGAGTAATAACTTGAAGAGTTCAATATTGCATGTTTCCTAATTTTCTCTTTCCTCTACTTGTCCCTGTCATTACATAATGCAGTATTAGAGCAAGCTTCCACTGTGTTTTGCTAAGTATTTTTTGAGCACTTTTGATTTTAAAAAGGGAGTAATTATAACAGATTCAGTTCAGTTCAGTCGCTTAGTCGTGTCCGAGTCTTTGTGACCCCATGGACTGCAGCACACCAGGCCTCCCTGTCCATCACCAACTCACAGAGCTTGCTCAAACTCACGTCCATCGAGTCAGTGATGCCATCCAGCCATCTCATCCTGGGTCGTCCCCTTCTCCTCCTGCCCACAATCCCTCCTAGCATCAGAGTCTTTTCCAATGAGTCCACTCTTCGCATGAGGTGGCCAAAGTACCGGAGTTTCAGCTTCAGCATCATTCCTTCAAAGAAATCCCAGGGCTGATCTCCTTCAGAATGGACTGGCTGGATCGCCTTGCTCTGTCATCCCCTTTTCCTCCTGCCCTCAATCTTTCCCAGCATCAAGGTCTTTTCCAATGAGTCAGTTCTTCACATCAGGTGGCCAAAGTATTGGAGATTCACCATCAGTCCTTCCAACGAATATCCAGGACTGATTTCCTTTAGGATTGACTGGTTGGATCTCCTTGCAGTCCAAGGGACTCTCAAGAGTCTTCTCCAACACCACAGATCAAAAGCATCCATTCTTCAGTGCTCAGCTTTCTTCATAGTCCAACTCTCACATCCATACATGAGTACTGGAAAAACCATAGCTTTGGCTAAACGGACCTTTGTTGGCAAAGTAATGTCTCTGCCTTTTAATATGCTGTCTAGGTTGGTCATAGCTTTTCTTCCAAGGAGCAAGCATCTTTTAATTTCATGGCTGCAGTCACCATCTGCAGTGATTTTGGAGCCCAAGAAAATAAATTCTGAAATAAGTCTGTCACTGTTTCCATTGTTTCCCCATCTATTTGCCATGAAGTGATGGGACTGGATGCCATGATCTTAGTTTTCCGAATGTTGAGTTTTAAGCCAGCTTTTTCACTCTTCTCTTTCACTTTATCAAGAGGCTCTTTAGTTCTTCTTCACTTTCTGCCATAAGGGTGGTGTCATCTGCGTTTCTGAGGTTATTGATATTTCTCCTGGCAATCTGGATTCCAATTTGTGCTTCATCCATCCCAGCATTTCGCATGATGTACTCTGCATAGAAGTTAAATAAGCAGGGTGACAATATACAGCCTTGACGTACTCCTTTCCAAATTTGGAAACAGTCTGTTGTTCCATGTCCAGCTCTAACTGTTGCTTCTTGACCTGCAAACTGATTTCTCAGGAGGCAGGTAAGGTGGTGTGGTATTTCCATCTCTTTAAGAATTTTCCAGTTTGTTGTGATCCACGCAAAGGCTTTGGCATAGTCAATAAAGAAGTAGATGTTTTTCTGGAACTCTTGCTTTTTCAATGATCCAACGGATGTTGGCAATTTGATCTCTGGTTCCTCTGTGTTTTCTGAATCCACCTTGAACATTTGGAAGTTCACGGTTCACATATTGTTGAAGCCTGGCTTGGAGAGTTTTGAACATTGCTAGTGTGTGAGATGAGTGCCCTTGTGTGGATTATAACAGGTTGGTTTCTCTTATTTAATTATATCAATTAGCTTTGGGGGATATCTACCACTGAGTCTGAGTTTACACTGCTTAAATACAAGGCTCTTCTTTATTTGTTAATTTTCCTGGCTACTGTTTTTAATAACATCATACCTCTTAGGTCTTCCCTCATAGCTCAGTTGATAAAGAATCTGCCTGCAATGTAGAAGACTTGGGTTTGATTCCTATGTTGGGAAGAGCCCCTGCAGAAGGAAATGGCAACCCACTCCTATATTCTTGCTGGAGAATCCCATGGGCAGAGGAGCCTGGTGGGCTACAGTCCATGGGGTCTTAAGAGTTGGACATGACTTAGAGACTAAACCACCACCATCATACCTCTTTCACTATAGTTGGACACATAGATGCATTTGAGGTTCTTTTTGAATTTAAGCTCTTGAATGTTTGAAGCAGAAATAAGGGCCAAATTATGGGAGCATTTTAATGCCTCAGATCAAAGGAAATCACCTACAACAACAAGATGGAATCAATGGCTAGAATAGGTTTTAAGAGAATAAAATTTCAGAATCACTGAATACAAAATGGATATGTCAGGGCTCTTTATATTTGCAGAGGTGAAATATTATATATAGATTCAAATTATTTTTTCTTATTTTAGGCAACATTTTCATTGCAGAAAATATTTTAAAATATGCACATATAAAGAAGATAAACTTAAAAATAAGACATTTTTATTGAAAGTATGTTTTAAATATATATATAGACATAATTTTACAATTCATAAATGTCATATTGTACCTATTGTTTTTCTGGTGTAGCTTTTGACTTCTTGGTTACCTTTTTTTCTTTACTTTCTTATCCACCAAATAATTCTTTTTTAAAATCTGATATACATCCTTAATATATTTTTTTGTCCATGTTTTCAAGATAATAATATATAGCCGTTATATGCATATTTTAGAGCTCACCTGTACTGTCATTTACTGAATATTAAAGGTTATGCTAAATGCTTTGTGTGAATTTTCACCTTTCATTCTCATGAAAATGCCCTGTGTGGTTACTATATTTTTCCCACTGTTTTAAGGATGAAGATATTTAGCTACAGAGAAATTAAGTGATTTGATCTAAGTTACTCAGGAAGCAAAAGAATTAGAACTTATACTTTAGTTAATATGTATTTGTTTTAGAATAGTATATACACATATTGGGGAAGAGCTTTATTTTTGATTAATAATACATTGTAAATGTTTATTTGCATAGATACTTATTGTAATGTAACGTATGTCAGATGTTGTTCCATTTGGCTTTCATTTCCATTAAATTAGATCACATGATGGGGTCTGAGAGCACGTTTTCCCTATATTTTCAGTAGCTTAAAGAGATACAATCTACCTTTTCTTTGAACAAAAGGGAAAGCAGACTAAAGGTGGTCAGGGAACAGCTTGCCAGGGGGCCTTTTGGAGGAGCTAAAAATTGTCACACTTCTGTGAAGTGTTCATGGCTCTGGCCTTAAAAATCCTATATCACATCAAGCCCTTTCATTCCTCTCTTATGGCTAAATATATGCCCATCATTAGACCCAATCATCTCCCAAAGGGGACAGATTTTGTCTCTCACCCATTCATATAGCTCCCCAACCTCAAGATGAATAGAGTTGACCTCCAGACATTTGTTCCCATGGAAACTCAACAGGCATTTAGAAGGAGCATTCAAAACTATGCCTCTTTACGGGGCAGAATCCATCAGGCCTGGGCATGTGGCTATAAGTTCCTTTATGTGGTTATTTTAAAGTAATGAACCAGAGCCTTTCCAGGGTCTGATTCATGCTTTTAAAAGGCAGTGAGAGACCCTTTCTGAAGAGGTTATCCTCAGTCTATGTTCATCAGTAAGGTAGCCCTTAATATAAGTGGGTGATGAAGCCCTGGCATCCTGCTCTCGTTTGAAAACTGGAATAAGTGTCAAGCTTTGGCTTTATAGGACATGTGCAGACCCTGTAAAGAGTTCTAGAAGTGTATTTGTTTTCTGCCAGATTTATTTCCCTTCCCAAGGTACTTTTCTATCTCTGATTGCGTTCTTGGAGCCAAATCATGTTAGACATGGAATAGTGTGGGGTGGTGTTTCATATGGAAAACATTATAAAGGCAAGAAGGTAACTGGCATTCTTCGAATACTACTATTTCCCAGGCCCTCTGATAGGGAAATTGTGTGTATATATTTTACATATGTAAGTATATGCATATATATAGGTAGTACAAAAATTATACAGTATTATGCTCATATACAATATATGAATATATAATACATATAAAAATAAACAAAATATATCTTTTATTTTGCATATGTCAATTATACATATATATTTATGTTTGTAATTCAATCTTGAGGGCAACATTGTTTCCAACTCTTTGAGACCCCATGGACTGTAGCCTGCCAGCTCCTCTGTCCATGGGATTTCCTATGAAAGAATACTGGAGTGGGTTGCCATTTTCTTCTCCAGGGGATCTTCCCAACCCAAGAATCAAACCCACATGTCCTGCATTGGCAGGCAGACTCTCTACTACTAACCACTAAACCACTAAGCCCTATAATATATAATAAAATATAAAAATAAATCAAATATACCTTTTATGTATGTCAATTGTATATATATTAAAATAACACCCCATGGACTGTAGTCTGCCGGCTCCTCTGGCAAGAACACTGTAGTGGTCAGCCTTTCCCTCCTCCAGGGGATCTTCCAAACCCAGAGTTTGAACTTACGTCTCCTGCATGACAGGCAGATTCTTTACCGTCTGAACCACCTGGGAAACTGGTCAGGAACTTGTAACTGAACCTTGACGGCAACATTTTGAAGTAGAATCGTCTCCTGGAAAAGCCAGGCTCCAAAAACATTCCTGGTGCCTATACTCCTAAAGTTCTTGCATTCTCTATTAGTGTGGGTGCATGTGTGTGCACATGTGTGTGCACAGCCACATATATCATACAAAGCTTGTGAGAATTAGAATATGTTACTGTAGTGTCTTTCTACCTTATATAAAATGGCGCCCTAAGTATTTTACCATACCAATACACCTAAGGTTATTTGCCAGTGTTTTATTTTTGGTCATTGAGATCAGAAAATATTGTATCATATATGGCATCACTGATTTATTTAACTACACTGTTCTTTTTTTGATATTTAGTTGTACCCCTTTTTCCGCCACCATACATAATATTGTGATGAACATTCTTGCATTTGCTCGATGTTTTTGTTAGGGCAAATTACTAGAATTGGAATTTCTGGATTAAAGGGCATAAATATTTCTTCATAATTTTTTTTCAAAATGTCATAAATGTTTTAGCTAGACTTGCCTAACTAAAAATTAGGCAAATATTATTTATGTATGTATACAAAAACTTTTCTACTATGCTGATAAAGGCTTGAGAAAGAACATCAAAAAAAAAAAAAAGAGAGAGATGGAGAAATTCTTTAAGAATTTTCTGTATGTGGACTATTTTTTAAAGTCTTTATTGAATTTGTTACAGTATTGCCTCTGTTTTATGTTCTGGTTTTTGGCCACAAGCCATGTGGGATCTATATAAAAATGTGGAATATAAAATCCTAGTTTCATTCTAATAAGGTGAATGAACCTAGAGTCTATTACAGAGTGAAGTCAGAAAGAGAAAATCAGACATCCTCCTGACCAGGGATTGCACTCATACACCCTGAGCTGGAAGGTGAAGTCTTAACCACTGGGCCACCAGGGAAGTCACAGGGAATAAATATTTCTTACTGGTGCTAAATAGTGAAGTGAAAGTTGCTCAGTCATGTCCAACTCTTTGCGACCCCGTGGACTGTACAGTCTATGGAGTTCTCCAGGCCAGAACACTGGAGTGCGCAGCCTTTCCCTTCTCCAGGGGATCTTCCCAACCCAGCGCTTGAACCCAAGTCTGCCGCATTGCAGGCAGATTCTTTACCAGCTGAGCCACAAGGGAAGCCCATGGCTTTAAATACATATGGCTAAATTGGCCTGCAAAAAGATTATAGTGTCTACACTTGCCCTAAAGTGTTACTCAGCTATTAAAAAGAACACATTTGAATCTATTCTAATGAGGTGGATGAAACTGGAGCCTATTATACAGAGTGAAATAAGTCAGAAAGAAAAACAGTTGTATAGTATATTAATGCATATATATGGGATTTAAAAAGGTGGTAACGATGACCTATGCACGAGACAGCAAAAGAGACACAGATATAAAGAACAGACTTTGGGACTCTGTGGGAGAAGGTGAGGGGTGGGATGATTTGAGAGAATAGCATTGAAACATGTGTATTACCATATGTGAAACAGATCACTAGTCCAGGTTCGATGCATGAAACCAGGCACTCAAAGCTGGTGCACTGGGATGACCCTGAGGGATGGGATGGGGAGGGAGGTGGGTTGGGGGTTCAGGTACAGCCATGCCTGACTCATGTCAATGTATGGCAAAAACCACTACAGTATTATAAGGTAATTAGACTCCAATTAAAATAAATACATGTTTTAGAAAAAGTGAATGATGCTGATGTGCAAACTCAAGATAGACTCAAGTGCAATCTGTTCGTAAAGCTGTTGTAAACTTTCTGTGAGAAAGATATGAAATACAAATTCGACACCAAAAAAAAAAGTGTAGTGATTAGACTTCCCCTGGAAAAATATAAGATTTCTGCCTTCCCCACATGTTAGCTAAACTAGATACTTTCATTCTTAGTCATTACCAACCTGATAGGCAAAAGGTAATATCTCACTTTAATTTGTATTTTCTGATTAAGATTTTAAGCATCTTAGTATTGTATCTTGAGCAGAAATGTATTGGTCAAGAAAAATAGAATTTAATTTCTACTAAAATAAGAAAAGTTAAGCATGGTCGTTTTAGTACCCAGGAAATATTTTGAAACAATTTAAAATCAGTGAATTGATTAGAACTTCATTCTAGTTGTACATGGTATTTAGGGAATCTTTTTTTTCCATCTAATCATGCTGTGTATAATTACATAAAGACACAGCAGGAAATAAACTTTTTTTTGAAGAAATATCTGAAGCCAAGTTGGAAAGACATCCCTCACGATGCATGTCACTCACGTGGTAATTATTTTTGCAAGCATTTAGTGCACAGTTTGAACCTCGGTGTTCACAGAAACCACCATTTTCTCTGCATATGACAGAATTATGCATTCAAAATATGGATAAAGGAGAATTTCTATTAAGAATTGTTGCATAAAAATTTGACTCCGTTCTAATAAAGTGAATGAACCTGGAGCCTGTTATACAGAGTGAAGTCAGAAAGAGAAAACCAGATACCGTATATTAACACAATCAATGGGATTTAGAAAGGTGGTTCTGATGAGCCTATCTGCAGGGCGCAGTGGAGAAGCAGAGAAGAGACTCTGGACACAGCGCGGGAAGGGGCGGGCGGGA
>SJYR01001087.1:899859-915774 GCA_006410655.1 Kobus ellipsiprymnus | reverse complement strand
TGCCGCATGCAACCTGAGATAGCCAGGAGAAGCCTGCTGTATGCGCAGGGAGCTCGAACCTGGTGCTCTGTGACAACCTAGAGGCATGCGCTGGGCTGGGATGTGGGAGGGAGGTTCAAGAGGAAGGGGACACGTGTATACCTAAGACTGATTCATGTGGATATGTGGCAGAAATCACCACAATAATGTAAAGCAATTCTCCTCCGATTAAAAATAAATAAATTTAAAAATAAAAAAAAACCCCACAATGACACAGAAAACTCAGTTCAGTATTTTGTGCCAACCGAAACGGGAAAAGAATTTGAAAAAAAGTGGATACATGTATAACTGAGTCACTTTGCTGCTTGAAATTGTCACAGTATTGTTAATCAACTTGTTCCAATACAAAATAAAAAGTTAAAAACCTTTTCTGGATGAACGACAAGTCTGATAAATTCTCTTTTCAGTTGAAGACTGTCTATTTGTTCCTACAGTTTTGTTTTTCTTTTAAATCTTACAGTGTGAGGAATGTGTACAAAATTTGAACAACTGTGTATAATGGAAAAAGCACTGTACTACCTGAAGTGAAAGTCGCTGTTGTGTCTGACTCTTTGCAACCTCATGGACTATACAGTCCATGGAATTCTCCAGGCAAGAATACTGGAGTGGGTAGCCTATCCCTTCTCCAGGGGATCTTCCCGGGGGTCTAACCCGGGTCTCTCGCACTGCGGGCAGATTCTTTGCCGGCTGAGCCACCAGGGAAGGAAGCCCAGGAATGCTGGAGTGGGTAACCTATCTCTTCTCCAGCGGATCTTCCTGACCCAGGAATCGGACCCGGGTCTCCCGCATTGCAGGCTGATTCTTTGCCGGCTGAACTACTAGGGAAGCCCCGAACTACCTGAAAGAAGACTTCAGTTTCAGCCTAGAATTCATTCAGTAAAAAGCTGCATCACATTAGCTAGATGATCTCACATTCCAGATCTTTAACTCCATCATCTGCAGAATGACGCTCTTCTTTGTGAACCTTTTCTCCTAGCTTCTTTCCTTTCTGTTCAGAGTGTGATTGGAGTATATGACTGGACGCCTCTGTATCAATAGCTTGCTAGTCCTAGAGTCCCAGTTTCAACCCGCTGATGCGTTCCCTACATCCTTTTCAACTTTGACGTGCAGGAAACTATATTTTTCCAAATACCTTGTCAGTTGCCTTCTGTCTAGGTTCCACCAAAGAGACCACTACTGAGCTCCTGAAGGAAGGAGAGGCCTTGATATTCTCTGCGTCCCCTCTCCATTGGCAGCATCTCCAGTTTGGGCTAAGGCTGCTGCACAACTCCAGGTTCTGACAAACAGCCTCTACGTCCTGGCAAGCTGTCTTTATCTCCAGCTTCTTAGAGGCCCCCAGACCTTGACTCCAGTAAGACCCTTCTTCTCATTTTTGCATCAGCCTTGGAGGTGGTATCAATAACCTCAGATACGCAGATGACACCACCCTTATGGCAGAAAGTGAAGAGGAGCTAAAAAGCCTCTTAATGAAGGTGAAAGTAGAGAGTGAAAAAGTTGGCTTAAAGCTCAACATTCAGAAAACGAAGATCATGGCATCTGGTCCCATCACTTCATGAGAAATAGATGGGGTAACAGTGTCAGACTTTATTTTTGGGGGCTCCAAAATCACTGCAGATGGTGACTGCAGCCATGAAATTAAGAGACAATTACTCCTTGGAAGAAAAGTTATGACCAACCTAGATAGCATATTCAAAAGCAGAGACATTACTTTGCCAACTAAGGTCCGTCTAGTCAAGGCTATGGTTTTTCCTGTGGTCATGTATGGATGTGAGAGTTGGACTGTGAAGAAGGCTGAGCGCTGAAGAATTGATGCGTTTGAACTGTGGTGTTGGAGAAGACTCTTGAGAGTCCCTTAGGACTGCAAGGAGATCCAACCAGTCCATTCTGAAGGAGATCAGCCCTGGGATTTCCTTGGAAGGAATGATGCTGAGGCTGAAACTCCAGTACTCTGGCCACCTCATGCGAAGAGCTCTCATTGGAAAAGACTGTGATGCTGGGAGGGATTGGGGGCAGGAGGAGAAGGGGACGACCCAGGATGAGATGGCTGGATGGCATCACTGACTCGATGGACGTGAGTCTGAGTGAACTCCGGGAGATGGTGATGGACAGGGAGGCCTGGTGTGCTGCGATTCATGGGGTCGCAAAGAGTCGGACACGACTGAGCGACTGAACTGAACTGGACTGGAGGTGGTGACAGCTTCCTGATGCCATGCATTCCTGGTTTGCCTCACTGTCCCCTCTTTTACGTCTCAGTTCTTGTATCATCCATGTAGCCAATTCTCTGTATTAAATTCCTCCTATGTAAAATACTTGCAGGTTTTCTGAATGGACCCTGACTGATACAGTTAAACATCTTTGTTTCACTTCTGCCAAATACCTAGATATGAACATCACTGGGCTTCCCTGGTGGCTCAGCAGTAAAATTGCCTGCAGTGCAGGAGATGCCTGGGAACCCCATGGATAGGGGAGCCTGGAGGGCTGCAGTCCATGGGGTTGCAAAAGCTGGGCGTGACTTAGGTTATAAAGAAGCCTCCCCTTTTCCAGCTTCTCTTTTTTCTGGGTTGGAAGACTTAGTATTTCTGTCCCTTTTGTTGCGATATAATTGGCATACGGATCTACGTGTAAGGTGTACCTCATGACGACTAATACATACACTGCAAACTGATCCTCACATAAAGTTTAGTTAATGTTCATCTCTCATACAGTTGCCAAAAAAAGCAAAACTTATCACAAGGACTTATCCTTGTGATAAGAAATTTAATGGCTTATTTTCTCAACAACTTTCAAGTATACCACACAGCAACTATAATCGCCACGTTGTATATTGCCTTCCTGGTACTTATTTGTGTCCCAAGTTTTCCCAGCTTCTCTTTTTTGAAATAATGCAAAGAGATTTATTTGTATTCACAACAGCGAGGACTAGGACCCAAGATGAAAAGGAAAGCACACTTCTGTCAAATGGGGAAGGTCAAGATTTTTAAGTAGCTAACCATGGGACGTGCTGGGTGGGGAGACTTGCTGTGTTTTCAGTTCATCTGTTCACAAATGAGTGACATGTTTTTAATGCAATTTTCATCATAATCAGACTTCTTGTGGTTTGTTCTTGTGTGGAGCATAAAACCCGGTGTCCTCAGCCCTGAACTGAAGAGCTCTAGAATGCAGACAGACTGATCTTTCCAAGTCCTCCCTGTCGTGGTCCACCCGCCACCTTGATTTCTCCACGGCTGGTCTTTTCTCCGCGCTTTGTGGTGCCTCCTGTGAGCGCTGCGTGCTAAGTCGCTTCAGTCGTGTTTGCCTCTGTCCGATCAACTATGGACTGCAGGCTGCCAGGCCCCCTGTCACTGGGAGTCTCCAGCCGAGAACGCTGGAGCGGGTTGCTGTGCCCTCATCCAGGGCTGACTCCTGTACCATTTACTTACACTTTGTTCCAGCTCTCCTGTTTTCAGGGACTGAGCATCCATTTCTTCTCTACCTTCTGAGTATTCCCCACTCTTCAAGACCCAATGTGAGCCCCATGTCTTTTGTGAAGCTGCTTCTGACTGTTGCAATCTGTGTCAATCCCAGTTTCCCTGGAGTATGCCATCTGCACGTGCCACTTCATGTTGTTACTTTCAGGTCTGGTATCTGCACATGAGGAAAGGCGATGAAGTGCTATGATTTGTTTCCTAATCCTATCTATCCCCGAGTATTGGAAGAAATGCAAGAGTTGATGTAGACCCTAATAGGGAGAGATAAATAAATGCTAATTCCCTTATGGCCTTTCAAGGTATTTTTTATTGAATGATTTAGTTCCATTTAGTGTTTGGTTATAAATGTAAAAGAAGTAATACTTAGGTTGGATATTTGCTGCCCACAAGGCGTATGCTGAAAGTTTTTGTTTTGAATGATCTCTTAATATGAACTTGTTTTCTTTGGTTTTCTCATTTTCCTAAACTTGTAATGAGAGGAATGGGGAATACATTCATTTCTTTATTCAACATTTGTTTCTCTCATACCACATGATAACTACTCTGCTAGCTCTAAGGATAAGAGATAAGGAGTTAGGTGGACCTGATGTCAGCCATCATGGTGCTTGAATTATAGTGAGAAAAAAGGAAAAGAAAGAACATGTACAAGTAAGGATGCCATAAAGGAGGAAAAAATTTCCTTCTCAGCTTCTAGGTTCTATAGCTGGTCTAAGAATTAGATTGGCATAAGACAGATTAACAGGAGAAAAGAATTTATTTAATTCCATACATACACAGGAGAGTTTCATAAAAATATGAGTGACGAGGCGTCCAGCTGAGACTTGTATACTATCTGGAATTATGGAAAGGAACAGGGTTTTGACATTTGATTGGGGGAGTGAATTAGGGGAGCAAAGGAAACATCTGGTAAGTTAAAGGCTGCTCTGTTTTGCAGTTAAGAGTCTCTGGAGTAAAAACAAAAAAAGTTGTCTCTGGGTGTAGCTTTTCTCCTAATACTGATGCCTCTACTAATGGAAAATTTGTTTGTAAATGCAAATTTCCTTTACAAAAGAGGAAATTCACGCTTGTTTTAGGCTCTGAAGAGGGAGATAGAGAGCTCTCTGGCCCCTACTGGGGCCGATCACCCTAACCTCAGAACACTTCCTGTGCAGAAGCAGCCTGTGTCAGGGTGTCGCGCCCTGAGCCCTTCAGTACGAGTGAGCAGAAGTGCTACGAAGACAAGGGGCTGGGCTGAGGGGCAAGTCTGCTCTCCGTGGAGCAGTCGTGGGGGTCTTGCCTGTGGAGCTGACACTTGGATGGGGCCAGATGGTCTTCTCACTGGTGAGGGGCTGAGAGGTGTGGGGCCGGAGCTCAGCCAAGGCAGACAGGCAGGCGCTCGCTCTGTTCAGTGAATGGAAGGAAGTCCAGTGTGATCGGAGCATACAGAGCACGGGAAGGGAGGAGGTGTGCAACAGGCATGCTGAGAGGATTGGTGCAGATCATCAGACTGAAGCTTCCAATAAGCTGGACTCCTTTTAGATAAGGTTTTGTGAAAGGACACTCTATAGTTCTTTTCAGCCTCATGAGATTTACTGTCAAAACTGAATAATTGTGTTTGCAGAGAGTTAGACCACTGGTTGTTGACTTCTTTTGGAAGATATTAAAATGAACTCTCTGAAAGATTCTTGGAGATGAGTGGCAGGCAAAGAGGTTCAATGAAGCTGGTAGTTAAGCCTTGTATTAATATTTATTTATCCTCCATTTGGAAAGATTAAGAGCTAGAGGAGAAGGGCGTGACAGAGGATGAGATGATTGGATGGCATCACTGATTCGATGGACATGACTTTGAGCAAGCTCCGGGAAATAGTGAAGGACAGGGAAGCCTGGCATGCTGCAGTCTGTGGGGTCGCAAAGTGTCAGACATGAATTAGCAACTGAACAACAAGAATCCTTCATTCATTCCCTTATTTGTTAACTCACATAACATGAGCCCTTCAGCAAAATACTTTTCAACAGTCTTCCAGGGACAGAATTCTTGGTAGAATGGACCGTGACTCTGAATTGATGTTTTATTTTTTATTTTACTTTTTGTCTATTTAAAAAACATATAACACAAAGCAGTAGACTGTAGCTTTTGGGAACAGGAACTGAACTTTTCATTTTGTGCCTGGACATTGGCATACACGTACATAGGCAGTGGCCCTAAGTCCCGGCAGCTCAGAGCCCCTGTAATCTTTTGTCTGTCACTGTGGTCCTGGGGCCTGATGTGCCTTTGTTTGTCTTTCTAAAGAGAGCTCCCAGAGTTCGTGAAAGCTCAATGTCTCTTCTGTCTTCCCTCTGCAGCAATGGGCTAAATGTTCTCTTGAGTGGCAGGCATTATTTATGACAAAGGTTCCCTCAATGTCAATTTGTCCACAGAGGGAAGCGCAGCTCCAAGGGCACGTTCTTCTCTGGATGCCAGACCCAACTCCCATCAGCAGTAACGAGCTTTACGTGTGTGACTGCAGCCCTTTCTGGGCCGTTGCGGCATGGAGCAATGCCTTTTGTCATCCATCACGTCTCCAGAAACCCTTGCTCCCTCTCTTCTCCCTTCTCTAAATAGCTTTCCAAACAGGAAATTGAAAACATTATTTATCTCTGAGCAAAATGTTCTTTCCAATAACAGTAATGAGGTCTTCTGAAACCAAAAGGCAGAGTTTGCTCTCCCTGGATACAGGACAATGCTAACTGGATTGACCTCGGGGGAAGACCCTGTGGGAAGGTCCCAAATCCGTGACCACTTGAGGGGTGTATTGTCATTTCTTGGAGCTCAGGAACCCTGACTTCCTTGGGTCCAACACAGTCCTCAGCCTTCTGAGAGGCAAACAGCAGGTGCTCTCTAGTGACAGCCAGCTACTTGCTAGCCCTTCACATGTATTATCACAGATCAGTCGACTCGATATGTCTGATGGGTATTGTCATCCTTTTGGTCTGTCCAGCTTGAGAAGTCTATCCTATGTGTGAAGAATTGTTCATTCAGGAGACTCAAAAAGGTGCTGGATGACTATTTCCCTGGCCTCTAATGCAGCTACGATGGGGGTGGGCACAAATTCACTCTTCTCTCCTTGTATGGATATTCTGTAGACTTGGAGTTACTGGCAGGAACGGGCACCACAAGGAAGATTTTGGAGGCAGCAGTGGTAACAGCAAGACTGAGCCCAAAGAGCAGAGAGAGCAAAGCTGCAGGGTGTCCTGAGGCGAGGCCAGTGGCGTCTGCAGCCACAGTGGGCAGAGCTCACTAGCAGCAGCAATGACTTCCTCTCTAGGAAAGTTCTGTGGCATAAACTTGGGCATTGTTCTTTGCTTTCGAGGTGCAGACCTGGTTATCTACTGTTCAATCAAGTCTGTGAGCTATTCAACATCTTTTTATTGGTTGGCCAAAAAATTTGTTCGAGTTTTTATGTACCATCTTATTTTCAGTACCCAATACAGTATCGTTAGTTATAGGCCCTGCATATGTCTGTAAATTATTGTATTCATGCATAGGATAAGGATAACTTGATTAAATAATTATGCAGCTCAAAGCAATGTAATTTTATTTAAATTGTATTTGCATTGCTTCTCTCCATAGAAAATAATAGTATAAAATTATCATCATGTGAAGAGATAATGATACAAAAAGTATACAGAAAAAATATAGGAAAAGAGTATAATAGAGGTATAGTGTGTTATTTTTGAGAATTTGTCACATTTGTGGTAATTGTCGACTTTTAAAAAATAATAGAGTTAAAATTCACATAACATAAAATGTACCGCTTTTACCATCCAGTGACTTTTAGAACTTTCACAGTGTTGTATGATCATCATCACTTTCAACTGTAGAACATTTTTCATCAACCGCACAGAAACCCTGTATGCACTCAGCAGTAACTCTCCATTCCCTCTGACCCTCAGCTCCTGGCAACCACTAGCCTGCTTTCAGCCTCCGTGGATTTGCCTATTCTGGACATTTCAAATAGATGGAATCATTTAGTAGGTACACTTTCATTTCTGGTTTCCTTCTCTTGGCATAATATTTTAAAGGTTCTTTGTTGTAGCATATGTTAGTACTTCATTCTTTATATGGATGAATAATATTCCACTGATTGGATATACCACATTTTGCTTATACGTCAGTTGATTAACATTTGGGCTGATTCACTTTTTTGGCTGTTATGAAAGATGATGCTATGAATATTCATATGCAAGTTTTTGTTTGAATGTGTGCTTTCAATTCTCTTGAGTATATACCTAGGAATGAAATTGCTGTATTGTATAGTAATCCTGTTTTACTTTCTGAGGAACTGCCAAACTGTTTTTCACAGTGACTTCAATATTTTACAACCCTTTGAAAATGTATGAGAGTTACAATTTCTCACCAATACTTTCTGTTTCCTATTTTGTTTTTAAATGCTAGTGGGTGTGAAGTGCATATTATTACTGTTTTTATTTGTATTTCCCCAATGATAATATTGTCACCCTGCTTATTTAACTTATATGCAGAGTACATCATGAGAAATGCTGGACTGGAAGAAACAAGCTGGAATCAAGATTGCTGGGAGAAATATCAATAACCTCAGATATGCAGATGACACCACGCTTATGGCAGAAAGTGAAGAGGAACTAAAAGCCTCTTGATGAAAGTGAAAGAGGAGAGTGAAAAAGTTGGCTTAAAGCTCAACATTCAGAAAACGAAGATCATGGCATCCGGTCCCATCACTTCATGGGAAATAGACAGGGAAACAGTGGAAACAGTGTCAGACTTTATTTTTTTGGGCTCCATAATCACTGCAGATGGTGATTGCAGCCATGAAATTAAAAGACACTTACTCNAAATGTCCATTTAGTTTCTTTGTCCAAGTTTTGATTAAGTTATTTTTCCTTTTGTTGTTGAGTTGTAAGAGTTCTTTTTAAAATCTTTACTGATTTATTCACAGCTGTGCTGAGTCTTCATTACTGTATGGGGCTTTCTCGAGCTGCAGTGAGCAGGGGGCTGCTCTTTGTTGTGGCATAGGGGCTGCTCCCTGGAGTGGCTTCTCTTGTTGCGGGGCACAGGCTTTAGGTGTGAGGGCATCAGTAGCTGCAGCGTGTGGGCGCAGCAGTTGTGGCACACAGCCCTAGAGGATGAGGGCTTAGTAATTGTGATGCTTGGGCTCCATTGCCCTATGGCATGATGGATCTTCCCAGACAAGGGACTGAGCCCATGTCCCCCGCATTAGCAGATAGATTCTTGACTACTAGACCACCAGGAAAGTCCCTATAGTTGTTTTCTTAAATTCAGTTTTGAGTTTTTCACTTTCAACTGTGTAGAAATAAAACTGATTTTTGTATGTTGATATTGTGTCCTGAAACTTTCCTGAACCAGTTTACTAGTCCTAATATTTTCTTTTTGAATTCTTTAGGTTTTTCTCTATATAATATCACATCCTCTAGAGATAGTTTTACTACTTCTTCTTCTATTTGTATATCCTTTTATTTCCTTCTTCCCTCTCTCATTCCTTGCTTTCTTCCTTCTTCTCCCCATCCCTGAACAACTGCCCTGGCTCAAACTTCCAGTAAAATATTTATTACTTATCTTGTTACTGATTTGAAGCATAAAGCTTTAACATTAAGTATGGTTGATGAAGATTTCTCATAGATGCACTTTATTAGGTTGATACAGTTTCCTTCTCTTTCTAGTTACTTGAACGATTTCAGTTCTCTTGACCATACAGCCTCACATACAGCACCCTAGTGCCCAGTCAGAGGCTGAGGGTCAGGGAGGGTAAAGTATCCCTAAAATGAATCAGAATTATGGTGTCTTCAGTTTTTACCACATATAACTTGGGAGGATTAATTAGTTTAGCTCCTGCCAAAATGGAGAGTGTCTTCGAGTCAAAAAGAGAAAGGTCTGCCGAGTTATCACCCACCTATCTGTGTTGAGTGTTGTGACTCACATGTCAAGGCATAGCTGAAAGTCTGCTGAAATTCTAAAAATGAATAATGCATGATGTAGTGCTGTGTCCAAGAATTTGTTTTATTATCTAAATTTTGCTCACATTAATATGCCTCCCAAGAAGGTGACTTGTTTCTGAAATATCACAAGAAAATGCAAGAGAAACTAGAACTGCAGAGGGAATAAAAGGTTATGCCAAATTATTTCACTGCTTTCGTAAGTGGATTTGAATTAGTAAGTGAATCTATTTCAGTATAAATTTTATTTAGAGAAAAATCTGTTTCTTCCTACCCAAATAAGTAGCTATTGAACATTTGTTTGAAATACCAAATTACTAGCTACTGAGATTGCCTGCATGGCTTGCTGCAGAAAAATCGAAGAAGTAAGCAGTGAAATGATGGGACGGGGTTGTGTGGACTTGTTCCCATGCATCGTGTGAGCTGCAAATTATGCCTGGGGTTCTTGGGAACAAAGACACCACTTAAGACGTCACCTTAGAAAACTTTGTTATGAACTGTGTTTGTGTCCACAAAATTCTCATGTTGAAATCTTAACCCCCAAAGTGATGGTATTAGGAAATGGGAACTTTGGAAGGTAATTAGGCCATGAGGATGGAGCCTCATGAGTGGGAGTAGCACCCTCATAAGAAGAGACAAGAGAGGGCTTGCATCTACTCTCAGTTTTCTGCCATGTGAGGATGAAAGGAGGAGATATCTGTCTGCAAACCAAGAAGAGTGTCTTCACCTGACATCTTATCTGCTGGTACCTTGATCTTGGTCTCTCCAGCTTCCTGAACTGTGAGAAGCAAACATTCGCTATTTAAGCTGGTCGGTAATGGTACTCTGCTTTGGCAGCATGAGCTGAGAATAAGCCACTCAGTAACGGTACTCGGTAGTAACGGTGCTCTGTAGTAACGGTTCTCTGTACTAAAGGTGCTCTGTAGTAGAGGTGCTCTGTAGTAATGGTGCTCTGCAGCAATTGTACTCTGCTTTGGCAGCATGAGCTGAGAGTAAGCCACTCAGTAACAGTGCTCTGTAGTAATGCTACTCTGTAGTAACGGTTCTCTGTAGTAAAGGTGCTCTGTAGTAATGGTGCTCTGCAGTAATGGTACTCTGCTTTGGCAGCATGAGCTGAGAGTAAGCCACTCAGTAACAGTGCTCTGTAGTAACAGTGCTCTGTAGTAGAGGTGCTCTGTAGTAACAGTACTCTGCAGTAATGGTACTCTGCTTTGGCAGCATGAGCTGAGAGTAAGCCACTCGGTAACAGTGCTCTGTAGTAACAGTACTCTGTAGTAGAGGTGCTCTGCAATAATGGTACTCTGCTTTGGCAGCATGAGCTGAAAGTAAGCCACTCAGTAACAGTGCTCCGTAGTAACGGTTCTCTGTAGTAGTGGTGCTCTGCAGTAATGGTACTCTGCTTTGGCAGCATGAGCTGAGAGTAAGCCACTCAGTAACAGTGCTCTGTAGTAACGGTACTCTGTAGTAACGGTTCTCTGTAGTAAAGGTGCTCTGTAGTAGAGGTGCTCTGCAGTAATGGTACTCTGCAGTAATGGTACTCTGCTTTGGCAGCATGAGCTGAGAGTAAGCCACTCAGTAACAGTGCTCCGTAGTAACGGTTCTCTGTAGTAACGGTACTCTGTAGTAACGGTGCTCTGTAGTAACGGTGCTCTGTAGCAATGGTGCTCTGTTTTGGCAGCATGAGCTGAGAATGAGACATGGCTTCTCCTTTTCATGCAAATACGTGGAGAGATTTTGTTGCTGCTTTTGCTCAAAGAAGAATGTAACAGTCTCAAATAAAATTATTCATCCACCTCTTTTCTTTTAATTAAAGTGATTTAAGTCGTTATTTTTATACTTCTGACAAAAGTCATTTCCCAACCAATTGTGAATTTTACCTTTGAGAGAAAAAAATGAGCTTATATATTCATATATTAAATAATGAATTGAGAATCTCTATATGCCAAGATTTGTGTTAGCTGCTGACTGTACAGAGATGAATAAGGAACATTCCCAGCCTTTAGAGAACATTATAGTGCAGGAGATTAAGTATAATACAAAATTTGCTATTTTGATGAGGGCTGGGGTACACGAAGTCATGAATTTGGTGCTTATTTCAACAGCTCAGTTCAGGAAAGTGCTAAGTGGAGTTGGCCATCACCTCATGCCCCACGACCATGAATATCTCCAAAAGTTCAATTTGTATGTGTTTGGTTACTTTAAGGACCATATTGAATAAACAATTGACTTACCCAGCAGGTGACTAATAGCTTTTGCTTACTTTGGGATAAGCCCTGTGTGGTTCTCAGAAATCTCTTAATTGTTTGATTATTTAACAAAGCAATCTTGCCTGTTAAGACTTCAAAACCTTCCAAAGTCCTAGTAAGAATTAGTGTTTCATGCTCTTAGTCATTGTGGGCTCATTTCCTCCTTGTTCTTGAAAAGGGTGATGAGACAGGTTTGCTTACAAAGTAGCTGTTAATAGTGAGATGGTGCCTGGTTTAACTGGACACACGCTAAAGCAGCCTCTGTCTCCCTTTGCCTGTGATCAGGTTATTCCAGATAGGGCCACAGCAATTAGCTCAGTAGGTGATCAGTGAGGGTTTGTGGAATGAGTGAGTGAGTCATTTCCCATGGACCAATTTCCAAAGCTGATTCTCTGATTTTGTCACTTACATAATGAGCATTACAGAGGCACATCTTATTCTGTGGACTGTAGTTTAGTTTCTGTTTTCAAGGATGTGAGTACTATGCTTGTGTTGATGGCTCACCTTTGTGTGATGATGCAGAGCCTTCTGAAGGTAATTGTTATCTTGAAATGATACCTCTCTATGTTTTAAGAAGCCCAGCCCTCACCATTAGGCAACACACAGTGAAGATAAATCTTCCCTCTAAATAACCAGGCCTTGGAGTAAGCAGAAGACCCTGTCCCCTGAATGACATGGAAACTCTTGCCCTTGTGGTTTATTCATTTCATTTTCTAAATCTTTGGCTGTGCCGGATCGCATCTGCAGCATGTGGGCTTTCTCCTGCGAAGCACAGGCTCTGTGGCCTGGGCTCCAGTAACTGGGCCCTGGGCTTGGTTGCCTGACGGCATGTGGGATCTCACTTCCCAGATCCGGGACTGAACCTCTGTCCTGTGTCGGCAGGCAGACTCTGAACCTCTGGACCAGCGCAGAAGTCTCACTTGCGGTTTATTTTTAATCTAAAATTCTGTTCCACATACTCTTTGGGCCCCAGTTTATTCACAGTTTATAGTATCAAGAAGCCCACTCAAAGCCTTCTAACCCTGCCTATCACTAATCTCTTAGCAATCATAGTTCATACGCCTTGTCAATCAGCTTTCGGCAGAAGCATCAAGAACAATAGCTTTTTGCTTTTCACTTTTTGAGGAAATGGTTTAAACATCCTTCTGCTTACAGCTTAAAAGATAATGCCTATAGAAGGTATATTAGATCACCTATTTAAACCATTACAAGAGCTGGATTTCTGACCCAGGGATTGAATCCAGGTCTCCTGTGTTTGCAGGCAGACACCTCACCACTGAGCCACCAGGTAAGCCCATTGGAGTTAAATGGGCTACTTAAATCAAGTTGGCAACCTAATATATGACCACAAAATAGATATATTTCTGCCTATTATACTAAGAGATCAGGCGCTTCGATGCCTAGTAGGGTTTGCAAGCCTTGACCTTGAGTAATCAACTAATTATTGGTCAAAAATAGTCAATGGTCAATCCCATTGTGTCCTAGAGCCATGAAAGAGGCTTCTTGCCAACTGCAGACGGAACTGCTACTTCTTAACATCGTAACAGAGGACATCGCCCTGGCCTAAGGTGCATAACAAGAAACTCTAGATCTTTGTCTAAAGCAAGGAGAGCCCTTTAAGAGCAAAACACCGGGGTCGGAATGACTGGGGCTTGTCTCCTTACCACTATATTTAGGGTAATTGTTGCAACTTCCATGAACCTTAGTTTCTCATCCTATTGTGGAAATAAAAATAACATAAATGAATAACTCATGTCTTCTGTTTCCTAACCTTGCCTTAATCAAGAATTGGTTCACTCAACACTGATTCTCCTTTGCTTTGCTCTAACACAGAGACAGAAAAGTTAAGCATTCAGTTTCCTAGCTGCAATCCAGCTCGCGACTAGAACTGTGATGCAACACAGTTCTGACCAAAGAAACGCCGGCTTAATTTGACGGGAAGGGCCTCCATTAGGCAGAAGACCAGTAGCCCTCCTACCTTCTTCCTGACTGGGAAGCAGGTGTGACAGCTGAAGGTGCCAGATCTCCCTCTATCCTGAGACCTAGAGTCACATCACAAGGACAGTGGGACCAGGGGGTAGAAAACCCTAGTCCCCAACAATATCACAGAGTGGATATTCAGATTACTGGGCAAGTGAAAAGCTTCATTCACCAAAACAGCTTTTATCATCCTTCTTGAGAGATTAGTTTTCTTCTTATTGTTGTTCTTTTAGTCGTAAGTTGCATCCAACTCTTTCGCAACCCCATGGACTATAGCCCGCCAGGCTCCCCTGTCTGTGGAATTTTCCAGGCAAGAATACTGGAGTAGGTTGCCATTTCCTTCTCCAAAGTGTCTTCCCAACCCAGGGATTGAACCCGTGTCTCTTGCATTGGCAGGACTCTTTACCACTGAGCCCCTGGGGAAGTCCTTTCTTCCTATTAGAATAAAATGGACCCATTTTGTTTGATTTTGCTATGCTGAGAGATGTGCCTACTCCTTGCCCTGAGTTACATTTCGGAATGATGGACTGCGTGGAGGAAGAGGCAGAATCCAGCATCTTCTCTGCCAGTAACGAGCGGCTAAAGGTTACTCAAGAACTGAGAGCAAAGAAAGGACGACGTAATCAAGTGTGGAACCCAAAAAATAGCAACCAGAGCCTGAAACAGAGGCAGTAAACTCCAGCAGGAAAGCTCCACAATGCCTCAGCCAGTCAAAAATTCCCATATCAACTCAGACCAAGAAGCTAAGTGCCTCTTTACCAAGAACGCTGCCTTGGAGCACCCAGACTATCAGTGACGGAGCGTGCCAAAGCATGTGTCACAAGAAATACACCAACCTTTTCAGTGACTGTAAAGACCGAATGGAGTCAGATCATGAGTGAGAAACTGAAAGAGCTGTATCAGACGCTTGAGAAGAACCGCATTCTGAAATGGAAGGAGAAAAACATAAGCTGTAAATGAAGCTATAGCCAATAGACAGGGCAAAATGGACAGAAAATGTAAGCAAGTAAAGGAAATGTGCGAAAAAGAATTTGTAGAAATATTGTGTGGCTCAACCTTGAATATCTGACAGTACTCAGACCCAAATCTTTCTGCCTCTGGGACCTGTTATTCATCACTGCACTCATGTATTGCCCCAAAGCCAGATACTCAACAAACGTTTAAAGGAAATAAAAGTTGCTGATTGATGAATTAGTTTCTTTCTATTCATACATTTAAAAAGTCTCCTATTTCAGCACAATCTCATACTGACATTGAAACCAAAGGTCTCCATTAGCAGGATCTTCTCTCTGTAGAAGTGAGAACTGAGCTGGGAGACAGCTGAAATAAATTCTGCACGGCACTGGCCTTGGCTGCACAGATGAAAGGCATGTCCCGAGGTTCTTTGGCTGGACCCCAGGAGGACACGCTTGTGGCCGCAGGAGAGGGGACTGGGGAGCCACGCGGGGAGGACTGGCAGCTGCACACACAGCGGGAACGAGCCTCCGCCTCAGGTGGCCTCGCTCGGCTCTGTCGTCGTGGCCCTTTTAAGGGATCAAAGCAGAGACAGCAAATTCCACGTTAATCCACTTTTTAACAGAAGAGATGTTCTTCAGCATCAGCCATAGGCTGCAGTGACTCAAACATGGGTCACAGATACTGCCTTTTGCCCAGGTTGAAGGCCCAAGACACACCAGGCAATGTGTCCAAAGTGTGATTAGAGTGGGCAAAACCCAGGCAGCTCACAGCCTCAAGTCTGTGGTTCGGTAAAGCGCCGTGCTCACTGAGCTCAGAAGTCAGATTTCCGCCTGCTTCTCTACCCTGCAGTGCTTGTTTCAGACACAGTGCTCAGGGCGGCTATACACGTCCCCTTACATGCTCTGCTGCTTGTGTCTAATAACTCGGTGAAGAAAACCTCAGACACTAAGGACAGAACCTGCTTTGTTTGCTTTTGTTTGTTTTGCCAGGCTGTGCAGCATGTGTGATCTTAGTTCCCCAACCAGGGATTGAACCCGCATCCCTTGCATTGGAAGCACAGAGTCTTCACCACTGGACCACCAGGGAAGTCTCATTGGTGGTAATTTTTTAAAACAGGAAAATAATATATATATACATGCTAAAATTTCAAATAGTGTCAAAAGATGAAAAGGAAGATTCACCCTGCGTCTGGTCCCCTTTACTCACTTGTGTGGCATTCCCATGGATGAAACAAGCTCATTCAATAGAAGGAGACAGGCTTGAGAGGAGAGAGAGAG
>SJYR01001087.1:856906-886036 GCA_006410655.1 Kobus ellipsiprymnus | reverse complement strand
AAGTTATGACCAACCTGGCGCTGCTGCTAAGTCGCTTCAGTAGTGTTTGACTCTGTGCGACCCCATAGATGGCAGCCCACCAGGTTCCCCCATCCCTGGGATTCTCCAGGCAAGAACACTGGAGTGGGTTGCCATTTCCCTCTCCAATGAATGAAAGTGAAAAGTGAAAGGGAAGTTGCTCAGTCGTGTCTGACTCTTAGAGACCCCATGGACTGCACCCTACCAGGCTACTCCATCCATGGGATTTTCCAGACAAGAGTACTGGAGTGGAGTGCCGTTGCCTTCTCCGGACCAACCTAGATAGCATATTCAAAAGCAGAGACATTACTTTGCCAACAAAGGTCCGTCTAGTCAAGGCTATGGTTTTTCCTGTGGTCATGTATGGATATGAGAGTTGGACTATGAAGAAAGCTGAGTGCCGAAGAATTGATACTTTTGAACTGTAGTGTTGGACAAGATTCTTGAGAGCCCCTTGGACTGCAAGAAGATCCAACCAGTCCATTCTAAAGGAGATAAGTCTTGGTTGTTTTTTGGAAAGAATGATGTTAAAGCTGAAACTCCAGTACTTTGGCCACCTCATGCGAAGAGTTGACTCACTGGAAAAGACTCTGATGCTGGGAGGGATTGGGGGCAGGAGAAGGGGATGACAGAGGATGAGATGGCTGGATGGCATCACCGACTCAATGGACATGAGTTTGAGTGAATTCCGGGAGTTGGTGATGGACAGGGAGGCCTGGCGTACTGCAATTCATGGGGTCGCAAAGAGTCGGACATGACTGAGGGACTGAACTGAACTGAGGGTAAGTTATGGAGAAGGCAATGGCAACCCACTCCAGTACTCTTGCCTGAAAAATCCCATGGACGGAGGAGCCTGGTGGGCTGCAGTCCATGGGGTCACTAAGAGTCGGACCCAACTGAACGACTTCTCTTTCACTTTTCACTTTCATTCATTGGAGAAGGACATGGCAACCCACTCCAGTGTTCTTGCCTGGAGAATCCCAGGGATGGGGGAGCCTGGTGGGCTGCCATCTATGGGGTCACACACAGTTGGACACGACTGAAGCGACTTAGCAGCAGCAGCAGCAGCAGTAGTGTAAGTTATTGGGCTTCCCAGGTGACGCTAGTGGTAAAGAACCCACCTCCCAACTGCAGGAGATTAAGAGACAGAGATTCAACCCCTGGGTGGGAAGGTTCCTTGGAAGAGGGCACAGCAACCCGCTCAAGTATTCTTGCCTAGAGAATCCCATGGACAGAGGAGCCTGGAGGGCTACAGTCCCTGGCATGTCAACAAGTCAGACATGACCAGAGACTCAGCACAGGACAGGGTAAGTTATTAGGGGCTTTCCAGGTAGCTCAGTGGTAAAGAATCTGCCTGTCAATGCAGGATACGTGGGTTCTACCCCTGGGTGGGGAAGATCCCTGGGGAAGGAAATGGCAACCCACACCATTATTTTTGCCTGGAGAATCCCATGGACAGAGGCGCCTGAAGGGCTACAGTCCATGGAGTTGCAAAGAGTTGGACAGGGCTTAACGACTAAACAACAACAGCAAAGGGCAAGCTATTAGCTTATTTAAGAGGCTCAGGGCTCCGCAAGTGAGGACATTCCAGTCTTCTCTACTCCCTACACTGCAGAACCCTAGAAAAAGAACAAACGGACTACTTCTCAGCTTCGGTTGATGCCTTTCCTGGGGCCAGAAAAATGAAGATCCGTGTCATCCTATGAACCGAGGGTAGATTCAGGATGAATTGGTTTATTGTCCAGTGTTCCTGTGAAGGTCTGTCTTTTATGTCCCAGAGCTAATCAACATATGTTTCATTTTGCCTTGCCAAAGAAAATACTTCCAGATGAACTACTTTCAACCCATTAATGCTATTTAAAAAACCAAACAAGCAATAAAATGCCTACTGCAAATAGATCATCTTGACTTACTTTATCTGTTCCTGAATTTTCATCAATTGAGGTGAGTAAGGAAAACTGAAAAGCAGTGGATTTTATAATCACTCTCTAGGAGGCTCAGATGTTGTTTTAGGGGTGCTGTTAGGATGACTATGTGGTTTCCTGGTTAGAGATGAGACTTAGACGAACAGATGGTAGTAGACTGATAGGGAAATAAATATCATTATCAAAAAATAAATATCATTATAATTTTAAGTGCAAACACAACTGATGATGGATAAAAAAATGTAGTCAGAGTGCTGTTTCTCAAATAAAATATGTCTAGAGTTTCACACGATTGAATTGAGATAAATATTTGGACTTTGTGCAGCCCACTGGGAAGCTGAGGGAATGAATAAGATGTGAATTAAATATTCCCTTTACCCTCTCTCGTTTCTCTTGCTCCAGGTACTTATAGTTTATACTTTATCCTTAGTGTAGATTTTATGTGTGATACCAAAATCTTTTTGCATTGTAAACTGAGTAAATCTATAATTTGTAGAGAGAAAAATATTATTTTAGAGAAAACAAAATATTATTGAAATATTTACATAGCTCTCCCTCTCCCCAGAAGATGCTTGTACTGCTCTGGTAAATCAATCTAGCCCTTTAGTTGTGTTAACTGGACAAGCAGCCAAAGGGAAATCTGGAAAAGCCTGGAAGAGACAAGAGGGATTTTTACTGGAAAAGGCAGAGTTATTGGCAGAAAGGGGAAAATACAGAAAGGATAAAAGAATACAGAAAGGATAAAAGAATACAGAAAGGATGGAGGCAGAGAGCCTGTTGGGAGAGATCTTGGGGGCTTGGGGGTGGGTTGGAAAAAGATTTGTGAATAGCTGTATCTGAAATACATGGAAAGAATAATGCAGGAAAGAAAGAGACTTTTAAGAAGTTTGGCTCTACATTGTAAATGCAATTTACTCCTGGCCTTCTTTTAGGGTAACACAGTAAAATGTAAATTACATTCCAATTATTGTGCCTGCTAAGTAGGTTTTTTTTTTTTTTTTCCTTATACAATACTAAAAAGAAATGGGGCCTCAGAACGACTTCATAAAGTTTAATTTTGAATGAAGCATTGAGGCCATTCTGGCATTTTTGTGCCTTAAAACTCCTTGTTTCTCCAGGCACCCTTTTAAGACATTTCTTCCAGCTATAAAATGAATAAGTCATGGGATGTATTGTATAGTATAGAGAATACACTCAATAATATTCTCATAACCCTGTATGGTGACAGATGGCAACTAGAGTTACCATGATGATCATTTTGTAATGTGTAGAACTATCAAGTCACTACATTGTACACCTGAAACTAATATAATATCATGTGTCAATTATAATTCAATAATAAAAAAGACATTTCTTCAGTGTTGAGGAGAAATAGCTAAAAATCCATAGGCTTTGCAGTTAGACACATCTGGGTTTAAATCCTTACTTGCTAGCTTGTCTCCAAGGACAAGTTATGTTGTCTCAACAAGCTTCAGTTTCCTCGTCAATAACATGGGATTAAGAGTACCTACCCCGTAGGACTGTTGTAACCACTGAAATATAGGGATGTTTAGAAGAAAACCTTGAAAGGGTTGGGTTTCCTCAGCCCGAGTTCCTGTAGGAAACAGATGGCCCATTCAAAGTATGAAAATTTGAGGAAAGTGCAGCAGCAGGACTGTTTTAAAAATGTATAGGCAAGGTGTAGGAAAATCACAAAAGATGGTGCAATGCCCTGTTTACAATAGCCAAGACATGAAAGCAAACTAGATGTCCATCAGCCGATGAATGGATAAAGAAGACGTGGGGTGTGTGTGTGTGTGTGTACACACACAAAGGATTATTACTCAGCTTTAAAAAGAATATAATGATGCCATTTGCAACAACATGGATGAACCTAGAGATTATCACACTAAGAAAAACAAATATCGTATGACGTCATTCATACGTGGAATCTAAAACATGATACAAACCAATGTATTTACAAAACAGAAAGACACACATTTAGAAAACAAACTGCAAACTTTTGGTTGCCAAAGGGGAAAAGGTGGGATATTAATTAGGAGTTTGGCATTAATAGCTACACTTCTATATACAAAACAGATAAACAATGTGGACTACTGTATAGCATGGGGGACTATATTCAATATCTTGTAATAATCTATAATGGAAAAGGATCTGAAAAACAACAAATATATATATATATTCAGTTTTATATATGTATATACAATTCTATCACACAGCTGCACATCTGAAACTAATACAACATCATAAATCAATTATGCTTCAAAAAAAAAAAGAGTGCAATACTCTGGAGACACCAGCTTCAGGCCTGAAGGTGTGGTTCAAGGCAAGTTTCCTGTGGCCTGGAGACAGAATGCTGTGTCAAGGGAGCTACCGGAGGGGCGCTGAGGCCTCCACGGAGGTGGGCCAGTTCCTGGCGGCTGCTGGGTGACTGGGCAATGATGCCACTGGTAAGAGAGTCCGTTAAGGTCACAGGACGTGATCCAGGGAACAGTGAGAAGGATGGAGCGAGGATCTGGGGGTGAACTGAGCATATCCGTCAGGCTCCGTAAGCGTTGTTTCACTTTTTTCCTCTTTCTGAGAGTGCGGACAAGAAGGTATCTTTCCCATGGAAGAAAAAGGACACAGAGAGCTATTACTAGTCTCTGAAAGACTGTGCCTTATATGTGAGTTCTGTAGTTTATGACACTTCACAGATACAGCTCTGCAGTTGGAAACAAACACGTCAATCTTTATTAAAGGGCAATGGGAGGGGCACAGATGGCTAGCGGCTGATTCTCCAAGAGAGTAAACGATACAGAGAGCTTGTTACACTGGTCAGATATAAACAGGAGCTCTTGTTTCAACAGTGGCTTTTCAAGTTTGCCTCTTGGCATGAAGCTCACTCTGGCAGAAGGTATCACATAAACAGGCCACATGCTCACGCATGTAGGCCAGTCACTACTTGCTGGGCACGTCTTTACCCTCTAGCCCATGGCCCACAGGGAGCTGACAAAGCTGTTGGCAGAGCATCATTTCAGAGACTGTGTTGTGGGCTACCTGGATCTACTTCAAACTGAGCTGAAGGCCACTTGTCTTTAGAAAAGAGTGTTTGTCATCACTGGGGGCACAAGCAAATACTTGATTCATTCCACTCGTAAAGTGTCTGGCCTTTGGATACATGACTCTCTCCTAAAATAAATAAATAAAAATCCTTTTCCTTTGCCTACCATAGTGGGCTGAATAGTAGCCCCCTCCCCCTCCCCCACCAAATACATCCATGTCTTAATCCTCAGAACCTGGGCATGTTACCTTATTTGGAAAAAGGGTCTTTGTAGATGTTATATAGGGTAACAGACACTGAAATGAGAAGATCATTGTGGATTCTCTGAGTGGACCCTAAATCCAGTGCCAAGAATCCTTATAAGAGACATACAGAGGAGAGACACAATGAAGAGAAGTCTACATGAAGATGGGGGAAGAGACTGGGGCGGTGTGGCCATCGCCAAGAATGCCAGCAGTCACCGGACGCTGGAAGAGGCATGGACTGGACTCTCCCCTGGTGTCCTTGTAGGGAGTACGGTCCTAACTGTGGACTTCAGGCCTCCAGCATTGTGGCAGGATGAATTTCCACTTCTGCAAGCCAACAAGTTTGCTTATTTGTTGCATATTTGTTACGTGATATTTGTTATAGTGGCCCTGGAAACGGATGCATTTCCTTTGTAAGCATCTGTGCTGACGCCTTGATCACGGAGCCGACTGAATCCCAGCAGCCTGGAGAATTATAGAGTTAGTGTGGGATGAACATTGCAAATGCATTTTTATGAAGATTATGAGGAGCCATCCCAAATCCAAGAAAGCTGTGTTATCTAACTTACACCTTAACCAGTTGCAATGGAATGTCCTTAAGGTGAAGATGAGAGGCAGAAGGAAGTGCACTGGAGGAAGGAATCAAGTGTCCTGGATTCTATTAATATCACTGGCTTTAGTATTCACTGGCTATTTGACCTTGGAAAAGTCATTCCAGTAGTCCAGGCCTATTTTAAAGTCTTATCTTTAAAATAATTGTCCTACCTACTTTACAGTGTTGGCAAGAAGGTTAAATTATTTCAGTGCTTTGAAATAGTAAAGTGCTATCCATTAAAGTGAAAAGTGGTATACGATGCATTTCATGATTCATAATATAAACACAACGTATACTTGCTGAACTAAGTTAGATCTTACTAATTCAGAATTTGCCATGATTTGGAAAAGGGCTACATCAGAGACAGGAAATCAGGGTTTTAGCCTTGGCTCTAAAGACTGAAGAGCCATGTAACCATGGACAAAGTATTGAACGTTTTATGGACACAGTTTTTGTAGTTGTTAAGTGAAGGAGTTTGACTGGATAATCTCTGAAGTCACTCCCATATCTCTTATTCTATAGAATTTGAAGAAAATTATGATTACCTAGATGGTTCTTGCCCTTGGTAAATTTGTTCCTTCTCATGGATTAAATTCACTAAATTCTGTTGATCCTGAGCTTGTCTACTGAGATTCAGATTTGTATAACCAAAGGTCTGGATGTCAACAGTAGATCAGCTGAGAAACTCTGAATGTAAAGGAAAGGCAAGGCAAAACTTGCTTACAGAAGAAAAAAAGAAAGAAGAGAAAAGAAAATAGAATTTCTTGGCTCACTTACTTGGAAAGTCTATGAATAGAATTAGTTTTATCTATAGCTAGATTCATGACTTAAATAATGTCATCTGGATTTACTTTCCATCTCTAGCTCTGTTCTGCACAGTTGGCTCCATTCTGCAACTTCGCATGGTGCAATAGTGCAGTTGCATTATCTCTTAGTTACAGGTATCAAGGGAAAATAGAAGTGTTTTCTCAGGTGCATAGTAAAAATCTCATTGTGTCTCATTGACTCCAATTGGCTGAAATGTCTAGTTCTGAACTAATCACCTGATGAGAGGGCATTCAGTGTGATAACTGGCTTAGATCTGGGTCATGTGATTCATTGCTAAGCCAGAAACAGTCCCAGTATGCTAGAGCCAGTTGACTATAACAAGCTAGTAGTTTTCTGAATTGGTTGTTAAACTGTTGTGCCTAGAAAACTGGAAAAGATGGGAGTAGTCACAGCACAGATTAGGGCTGTGTTTGTTTATTTTGGAGAGTTCATTTACCAGCATCACTAGGGATAGCTCAGTTCAAGCAGAGAAGGTAAGGGTAGGATCACCTTGCCCAAAGGAGGCTGTTATCAAAATAAGGCAAAAATAAATACTGCAGGGGCAAAGAGAAAAAATACAACTCTTTATTCACTAAAACTGGAAGCTTAAACTTGAAATAGAGTGTTTAATTGACTCTTGTTCCTCAATCTGCTTTGTCTCGTGGATTTTCCATCTTGCCTGGTAACCATCATTCCAATCGGACACTCATATTAACTAATTAAAATATGACATTTAATTTTTGAATGCTTTTATTTCTCACTTAACAGAATTTTGCTTCCTTAGTCTTTTAAAAACCCATCTCCACCTCAATCGCTTCTGCCAATTACTCTCACCTAGAGATGTTTTTATCTCTCTGGGCTATTTCAGGGTTCTTCTCATCTGCCTGCCTTCACTCTTACCATTCTTGATCTGTCCAGTATGTCGCCAGCAGACTGATCTATCTAAATAAGTCTGACCCAGTCGTCACTTCTTCCTAAATTTCTTTCCATTCCATGATAGATAAGGTCTGTGATGGTTTTAAACATGTTCACAAAGTCTTCCTTCTTGAAGAGGTGCAGCTTCATTCTCTAGCCCTGAGTATGGGCTCAAAGAAGAGAATGTAGCAGAAGTGATGGTGTGAGGCCTCTGTGACTAGGTCACAGAAGGAGTTGTGGTTTCCTCCTCGCCCTCTGTCTTGGCTGCCCCAGGCTAGGAGAAGCCAGCTCTCATCTTGTGAGACCACTCGTGCAGCACTAAGGTGGGGTCCACGCAGCAAAAAGCTGAGGCCTCCTGCCAGCAACAGTCTTAGAAGCAGACTCTCCAGCCTCAGTGGGGAGTTTCAGTGAGTAGAGTCCAGGCTGTTGTCGTGACTGAAACCTCAAGTGAGATTCTGGACCAGAGCCACCTGAGTCAGTCCTGAGTTCGTAACCTGTTGAAACTCTGAGAAAGCAACTGATTATCATTTTAATTTGTTAAATTCTTTTGCTGTTGTTGTTTAAATTGGAGGACATTGCTTGGCAGTGCTGTGTTGGTCTCTGCCAACAGTAACACAGACCGGCCGTGAGTGTGCTGTGTCTCCTCCCTCTCGTCCCTCCCGCTCCACACCCTCTAACCCTTCTGGGCCGTCACAGAACCATGGATGGGCTGGATGCCCCGTGTTTCATAGCAGCTTCCCAATAGCTATCTATTTTACACTCGGCTTCTCAGGTGGCACTAGTGGTAAAGAGCCCTCTTGCCAATGCAGGAGACATAAGACACGTGGGTTCAACCCCTGGGTTGGGAAGAGCCCCTGGAGGAGGGCATGGCAACCCACTCCAGTATTCTTTCCTGGAGACCCCCATGGACAGAGGAGCCTGGCACACTACAGTCCATGGGGTCACAAAGAGTCGGACGCGACTGAAGTGACGTAGTGCACACGTGCACACACACAGCGTGTGCATGTCCATACTACCCTCTCAGCTCACCCCACCCTCTCCTTCCCAAATCTGTTAAATTCTGAGTGTAGCAATAGATCGTTTGTTCTCAGCCTAACACTTTGTTTTTTCTCCACCACTGAAGTTACACATCACAACACCACATGGGTTTGTTTTCCTCAGGCATTGTAACTCCAAGCACACTGCTGTGTCCCTGAGCAGTAGATTGTATTTCACAAAGACGGCTGCAATGATAGCTCCTGTGTCAAACACTCTTCCAGAACCTTACCCCTTCCAGAGCTGGATTCCCTGTCTCGTCCCTTTGGGCCTGGATGGAACTTTGTGACTCTCTCAAACAACAGAGCTGAAAGGGTGCCCTGTTACTTCCAAAGGTAGGTCACCAAGAGGCCACGCACACTTGCTTCTTCCCTTCAGACACTTGTTCTTGGAACCCAGTCACTGTGCTGTGGGGAAACTCAAGCTATCTGTAGAAATGGCACAGGGAGAGGAAGCGAGGGCCCCAGCCGACAGCTGGAGCTCAGCTCCCAGATGACAGCCAGTGCTCAATAGCCATGTGAGTGGACCGTCCTGGAAATCGATCTCCCAGCCCCTAGTTGAGTTTCCCAAGCCAGCATCCCCTGGATCAGAGATGAGCCACCCCTGCTGAGCTCGGCTCAAATTGCAGCTCTGTGAAGAAGATAAATGATTGTCACTGCTTAAGCCACTAGGTTTTGGGATAATCTGCTATGCAGCAGTATGTAATGGGAAGATCCAGCACAGGATATCTGTGATATCACAGGCATTTGACAAGTATTTGTAAACTGGCCGATGATTCTCATTTTCTTATACAGCTGCTTTCTGGGCACATTAATACACTTGTTCTTATTTAAACAGATCTTGAACTCATTTGACTTGAGATTTGTGTTCAAGCTATTCCTTCTGCTGTGAATTGCCTCCCTACTTTCCTTCTACATTTACCTGCTCAAGTATTACACTTCTGAAAAAAAATTCAGTTGGATATTCCTTTTTTTATTCCTTCCCCTCCATCCTTATAATAAATACGTCATGAATGTCTTCTTGAAACCCAGGATATTGGAGGACATTGCTTGGCAGTGCTGTGTTGGTCTCTGCCAACAGTAACACAGACCGGCCGTGAGTGTGCTGTGTCTCCTCCCTCTCGTCCCTCCCCCTCCACACCCTCTAACCCTTCTGGGCCGTCACAGAACCATGGATGGGCTGGATGCCCCGTGTTTCATAGCAGCTTCCCAATAGCTATCTATTTTACACTCGGCTTCTCAGGTGGCACTAGTGGTAAAGAGCCCTCTTGCCAATGCAGGAGACATAAGACACGTGGGTTCAACCCCTGGGTTGGGAAGAGCCCCTGGAGGAGGGCATGGCAACCCACTCCAGTATTCTTTCCTGGAGACCCCCATGGACAGAGGAGCCTGGCACACTACAGTCCATGGGGTCACAAAGAGTCGGACGCGACTGAAGTGACGTAGTGCACACGTGCACACACACAGCGTGTGCATGTCCATACTACCCTCTCAGCTCACCCCACCCTCTCCTTCCCAAATCTGTTAAATTCTGAGTGTAGCAATAGATCGTTTGTTCTCAGCCTAACACTTTGTTTTTTCTCCACCACTGAAGTTACACATCACAACACCACATGGGTTTGTTTTCCTCAGGCATTGTAACTCCAAGCACACTGCTGTGTCCCTGAGCAGTAGATTGTATTTCACAAAGACGGCTGCAATGATAGCTCCTGTGTCAAACACTCTTCCAGAACCTTACCCCTTCCAGAGCTGGATTCCCTGTCTCGTCCCTTTGGGCCTGGATGGAACTTTGTGACTCTCTCAAACAACAGAGCTGAAAGGGTGCCCTGTTACTTCCAAAGGTAGGTCACCAAGAGGCCACGCACACTTGCTTCTTCCCTTCAGACACTTGTTCTTGGAACCCAGTCACTGTGCTGTGGGGAAACTCAAGCTATCTGTAGAAATGGCACAGGGAGAGGAAGCGAGGGCCCCAGCCGACAGCTGGAGCTCAGCTCCCAGATGACAGCCAGTGCTCAATAGCCATGTGAGTGGACCGTCCTGGAAATCGATCTCCCAGCCCCTAGTTGAGTTTCCCAAGCCAGCATCCCCTGGATCAGAGATGAGCCACCCCTGCTGAGCTCGGCTCAAATTGCAGCTCTGTGAAGAAGATAAATGATTGTCACTGCTTAAGCCACTAGGTTTTGGGATAATCTGCTATGCAGCAGTATGTAATGGGAAGATCCAGCACAGGATATCTGTGATATCACAGGCATTTGACAAGTATTTGTAAACTGGCCGATGATTCTCATTTTCTTATACAGCTGCTTTCTGGGCACATTAATACACTTGTTCTTCTTTAAACAGATCTTGAACTCATTTGACTTGAGATTTGTGTTCAAGCTATTCCTTCTGCTGTGAATTGCCTCCCTACTTTCCTTCTACATTTACCTGCTCAAGTATTACACTTCTGAAAAAAAATTCAGTTGGATATTCCTTTTTTTATTCCTTCCCCTCCATCCTTATAATAAATACGTCATGAATGTCTTCTTGAAACCCAGGATACGGAGCAATATGGACCAAATCCCCATCCCCTTGGAGCTTTACATTTCAATGGGGGATCCAGTCAATAAATAAATATGTAATCAAAAATTATAGCATGTGATTCATGTCTTAAAGGAGTTAAATAGTGTGCAGTAACAGAAAATGATGGTGGGGGTGGGAGGGGCAGAAACGAGGTCCTATTTTAGATGGAAGGTTTAGGGAAGATCTCTCTAAGGAGATGATATTTGAGATCAGAACAATAAGAGGAAAGAAGTCCAGAAGAAAAGACCATGGCAGCCTAGGCAGAGAAAACAGTAAGTGCAAAGCCATGAAATGGGATAAAGAATGTTTTGTGTTGGATAAAATAAAGGTGGTATTTATGGCTTCTGCCTGATGACTGGAGAGAAGACACTGACTAAAAGAGGTGGGAAGCTAAGCAGGCACCAGATATTTATGCTTAGCATCAGGGAAAGGAATTTAGATTTAATTCCAATACATATTTTAAGTCGATTCAGTCATATGCAGTTCTTTGTGATCCTATGGACTGTAGTCTTCCAGCCCCTCCCTCCACGGGATTCCCAGGCACGAACACTGAAGCAGGCTGCCATTGTCTCCTGCAGTGGATCTTCACAACCCAGGGAGCAAACCCACGTCTCGCGTCTCCTGCACTGGCAGGTGGGTTCTTTCCCTCTAGCTCCACCTGGGAAGCCCAATTCTAAATATAAACGATAATTATTGAAAGGCTGTAAAGTGGGAGAGTGCCAGCGTCTGCTTTGGATTTTAAGCTTACTCTTGCTGCTATGCAGAGAACGGGTTTTAGGTCTGCTGGAAGGGGTACAGGGGTCAGTAGGGAAACCTAGACAGATATGAGATGGCGGTGCCTTGGGTTAGGGTAGTAGCAGCAGACAGACGGAGAAAAAGGACGCTTTGGCATAAAGTTTGTGACTCTAACATACAGGACTTGTTGGTGACTTAGACACGGGAGCTGAAGGGGAAAGAGGGTTTCTGGCTTTGGTAAGAGGTTTGAACAAGGCAGTGGGAGCCGTGGAAGGGTCAGCAAGGCAGGCGCGCTCTGTCTTCCTTCTCAAGTTTCTCCAGATGCCTCCTCAGGGGTCAGTCTCTCTCTCCTCTGTGTATTCAGTCCTGGTTCTGGCTCTTATAGGGGAGGCAGCACCAGGTATGGGTTAAAACATAAGGAATTTTGAGGGCTGACTGATGTGGGTGAGTTTGGGTTCCACCTCTGCTCATATGAGGCGTAAGAGTTGGAGAAACCCATTTGTCTCTGTGGCCTCAGCTTCTCCAAAGGCGGGTAGCATCTATGTTACGGGCTCATTGGGTTCATTAAATGAAACCCTGGAAGAGAAAGATGTACATTAGGAAGTTTAGGGAGAAGACCGAGCTTTCCTTTACCTTTAAATTCCTGTAATAATTAATTCTAACATCTATGGAGCACCACCATGTGCCTGATACTGGGTGTTTCACTCTTCATAACAACTGTGTGATGTAGCTAGTTGTATCATCCTGCTTTACAAGTAAACACACACAGGCAAGGGCTTCCCAGGTGGTTCAGTGGTAAAGAATGCAGCTGCAAATTCAGGAGACACAGGAGATGCAAGCTGAGTCCCTGCGTCAGGAAGATCCCCTGGAGGAGGGCATGGCAACCCACTCTAGTGTTCTTGCCTTGAGAATCTCAGGGACAGAGGAGCCCGACGGGCTTCCGTCCACGGTGGCCTCAAGGAGTCGGACACGACACACTAGGCACGCACGCACACACACACACACGGGCACAAAGGGCTTGGAAACCCTCAAGGCCGCACTGTAGCACTGGCATGGACTGTGCTTCTGTGTCCCTCTTTCTCCCCATTTTCCTCAGGCAGCAGGGAGTGTGTGTGTCTTGCTCACAGCTCTCTTCACTGTCCCTGGCACACTGCAGAAAGTAATTTCATGTACACTGTGTGGGTGGCCTTTCAGGCACTGAGTCACGTCTCAGAGTCTGGGTCTTGACAAGACAGAAGTCAGAGCTCTGGGGCACTGTTTTTACTGGAGTAGGCCCACCCAGCCGAGCGGGGAGAGTCCTGGGCCAGGCGAGCTCGGAGGCTGGTGAGACGCACGGGGAGATCAGATCCGCTCGGGTCAGCCCCGGCTGCCGAGTCCACCGCACGGCGGTGGCGAGGCTCGTCCGGTGTATTTGGTTTCAGAAATGCGGCAGTGGCACAGAGCAGCCTTTATTAACAGGATGACGCGGGAGACGGTGCGTTCTGACTACCCAGGAGAACTGGCAGCACCTTTGTCTAACCCCTTTCAAAAGCTCTGTAAAATGCAGTGGCTGCTGCGCCCTGGTCAGGACTGTGGCGAACAGGATTTGTGCCTTGAAGCTGAAAAGCTGCTGAGTCTCCGATCTTACAGGGGGGTCTATGCTTTATTCTAAACATGGTTACTTTGGAGGGGAGCGTGTGGAGGAGATTGGGCTAAACATACTCTGAGATGAGGTGCTACCTTGGATGCTCATTTTAAAATCACACAGTGATAGGGACTCATGTTACTTCAGAACCGACACCACCCCTAACAAAAAAGAGTGGCGGAAAAAGGGAAAATTAGTGAAGGATTCTGGTCAAAGTCTTAAGGCTCCCTGTAAATATCAGCTTAATTTCTCCCATAAGAAGACTGGAAAGTGATGTTTACTTATCAGAGCTGGGCTTGCTCTGTGTGGTTTAGCACACGTAGCTTCCCCCCCACTGGTCTGCAGAGTAAGAAAGAAGACAAAGGCAGGGAGCAGTCCTGGGTGAGGGAAGAGTTGAGAAGGGATTGTTTTATATCCTTTAAAGGGCGTCTTGAGTGGATTTACCCGGAGAGCAAAGTGCACTGTGATAGAAGGGGACATGATGTGATTCCAGCAGGCACACTGAGAAGGTCCTTCTGCCAAAAATAGACCCACCTGCTTGTGAATGTCTGGCATTCCTTTGACTGGGGACAATGCCAGAAAGGCCAGCTGTTAGCTCAGATACTCCTCCCACGGGCTGGCTGAGACCTGACATTCCAGCCTTGAACTTAAGGCTAAATTTTCCTCCACAATCTACCGCAAAGCACGTGTTCCCCTCTCCACCCTCCTCAACTCTAAAATAAAGGTGTTAATAGCTATTTACACCACAGTGTGAATTATATAGATTTGAGCAAAGAGCAGAAATTACGAAGCAGGAGAATCCTTGGTCTGCTCTTCCCCACTTAACTCTTGTGGCTTTGGTCAAATCCTTAACTGCTTAAGCAATTGTTTGCTCTTCTATAAAATAAGACCAAGCCAAAGCACGGGGCTTCTCAGGTGGCACAGTGGTGAAGAATCCACCTGCCAGGGCAGGAGACGCCAGAGACGCAGGCTTGATCCCTGGGTTGGGAAGATCCCCTGGAGGAGGAGTCTTGCCTGGGAAATCCCACGGACAGAGGGACCTGGTGGGACTCAGTTCATGGGGTCACAAAGAGTTGGACACAAACTGACAGACTGAGCACACTCACAGAAGGCAAAGCAACTGGATTCTTGGAGGGCAAAATAAGAGAAACCGAGAGAACTAACTAGCAAAAGGCGAGACATGACCCGGATGTCTATCAAAGGGAGGCAAATGAAGCTTGGAGCAGCCACGCAATGCCATGTTATGCTTCTGTGAAAGGGAACCAGGAAGCCCTCTACACCCCAGTGTACAGTGGGCTGGGGCATATTTTGAAGTAACAAAAACAAAATGCATCATGGAATTTGCACAATGTTGTAGTTTAGATAAGAAAGGAGAAGACATAGTAAATAAACACTTATGTATAATTTCTGTAGCTGGATAAACCAAAAATTAATTTAAAAATGGGATGTAGGGAACAAGGAAGTAGAGGATATGAAAGGGATATAGATTTCTTTATGAAACAATTTGTTCTTTGACTTTGGAATCATGTAAATAGTTCACCTAATTAAAAGCAAAGAGAAAAGCACACCAAAACACAAGTCCGAAAACTTTAAAATAAACTGGAAAAAGTGAACCTAACTTTATATCAATTCTCTGGCATATCAGTCTCAAGAACTATAGCAAATGATTTTGAAACACATATTTAGACTGTATATTCCTAGAGAGATAGATTCTAAGGATAAAAAGAAGTATAAGATCTCTTATACAAATAAACGTTTTTATAAAACTTATAGATTCACAGACACAGAGAACAAGCTTGTGGTTGCCAAGGGGGTGGGGGTTCATATAAATGTGTTAAGTCAACAGGCATACACCTTAAATTTACACAATGTTATATGTCAATGAAATCTCAATAAAGCTGGATAAAAAAATTCCCTCCATTCCGGTGACTCCATTCCAGTCATCAATATCTGACGAAACCATTAATTGAAGACCTTTGAGGAATTTTACGATGGAAGTAGGCATGTGATGCTCAAAACAAAACAAATAGCAGATTCCACATATATGCGTTAATATATATCTTTCTCCTGATTCAGCTCGGTGCTCCGTGGTGACTTAGATGGGTGAGATGCAGGGTGGGTGAGAGGGAGGGCCGAGAGAGGATATGTGTACCTACAGCTGATTCACGTTGCTGTACGGCAGAAACTAACACAACACTGTCAAACAACTACGCACCCCCCAAAGCAAGCAAACGAACGCACAAACAGCAGGCAGTGTTTTGCCAGTGACAAGGCTGTAACAGAAGAGGCTGCCTCCCCAGTAAACACCGACGTGAGCTGCTCGCGACCGCGGACGGAGGCAGCGCGCAGCGACAGACTAGGGGGTTTGGGTAGGTTAAAGCATCTGCCTCCGATGCGGGAGACCCAGGTTCGATCCCTGGGTCGGGAAGATCCCCTGGAGAAGGAAATGGTAACCCACTCCAGTATTCTTGCTTAGAGAATCCCATGGACAGAGAAGCCTGGTAGGCTACGGTCCACGGGGTCGCAAAGAGTCGGACACGACTGAGCCACTGCACTTGCACTTTCACTTTCAGGATCCACGTCTCCCCAGCTCCCCCTCTTTGGATTCTCCGCGCCACTGAACCGCGCGGCCCGCAGGGGCGGAGAGGGACGGGTGCCTGGGCTGAGCGCAGAGCCCTCAGCAGGTGGCGCTGTCTCTCCTGCTCGGCCACACCCTGCTCTGGCGGGGAGAGAGTCTCGGTCTGGCCTTGGCGTTTCTCCGCCTCCCCGCTTAGTAGCTGTGGGGCCCTGGGTCTGTGATCCCGCAGGGGCGGAGAGGGACGGGTGCCTGGGCTGAGCGCAGAGCCCTCAGCAGGTGGCGCTGTCTCTCCTGCTCGGCCACACCCTGCTCTGGCGGGGAGAGAGTCTCGGTCTGGCCTTGGCGTTTCTCCGCCTCCCCGCTTAGTAGCTGTGGGGCCCTGGGTCTGTGAGCCTTGGCTCCCTCTACTGTAGAAGGAGGGTGATAAGACGGTGCCCTTGGCAGGGTCAGGCGAAGTGACAGCTCAAGCGCCGGGCACAGCCAGCGCCTGGGGAGCTCAGCCCAGGGCCGCAGACGCGTGGGGCTCTGCACCAGGGATGTGGCCTTGCCCCTGCACAGGCTCAGTCTGCACGCTCCTTTCTTGCTCAGGAAGATTGTGATTGGAGCTGAACGCTGACCAAGACTCGGCTCAGTGAAGTCGCAGTTACCGATTTTGCTCTTTTAGATAAATCAGGTTTTCTTTTCTTACACTGGCTGTTTTACTTCTTTAAAGGGACCTGAGTTTTATTAGTTTCAGTGTTATACTTTTGAAAATGCCTCTCTTTTCTTGGCTGTCGCCCTTGGCTCCACACAAAGGGAGCGCATTTAAGTCCTGCTCAGTGTTACTCAGGTGAAACTTTCACCAAATGTACCCTTGATTTGCCTAAAATACTTGCCTCATCTTAAATCAGAGTCATGATGACTTGCAAGACCATAGTTGTTGCAATATGTTTTTTATACCTCTGGTATTGCTTAAATTATGGGCTTCGCAGGTGGTGCAGTGGTAAAGAATCTGCCTGCCAATACAGCAGAGACAGGAGTCGTGGGTTCCATCCCTGAGTGGAGAAGATCCCTTGGAGGAGGCAATGGCAACCCACTCCAGTACTCTTGCTTGGAGAATCCCTTGCACACTAAAGAGCCTGGAAGGCTATAGTCCAGGGGTTCGAAAAGAGTTGGACATGACTGAGTAAACTCAGAATATCACTTTAATAGGCCTGCGATACAGCAAGGAGGAGCACAGACAGTGTCCTGTTCTTCAGGGGATATTGTTCTATTGTTCTTTATTCCCACTTGCTGAACACCCAGAGGCAGTTTCTCCAAGTGGCCATCAGATAGGGAACCACTGAGGGAAATGAACCTTTAAGCTATTGAAAGGCTCTTTCACGGTACTTACTCATCTTCCACTGTGTAAACTGCCTTCTTTTCCCAAGTGCAGCCCTGCTCTGCCTTGCTGCTGCTACTGCTGCTAAGTCGCTTCAGTCTTGTTGGACTCTGTGCGACCCCATAGATGGCAGCCCACCAGGCTCCCCCATCCCTGGGATTCTCCAGGCAAGAACACTGGAGTGGGTTGCCATTGCAAACAAAACGCAGCCTGGATTACACGGTTCTTTTTCCACCGCTGCCATCTAATGGCAACGTGTGGTAATGCATGATGAGGTGAGGATCTGGGTTTTGTTTTGTTTCGTTCCTGTTCCCTGAAATACAGGCAGACCTAGACTTAGGTCTGGGAGCCAGCTCTTGTGGGGGTCGGTAGCCTAGGTGGACTTATTTAATTTTTTTTTACCCTGTCGGAGAATCGGTTCGTCTTGTATACATCGATGCTGGAATCTGTTTGTGCCGTTTCTGTTAGCCTTCTCCAATGTGCCTTATAGACGGTGCCAATATATAATTTCCCTGGAAGGTAAAGATTCTACAGAGCAGACTAAGTCAGATGACCTGAGATATACTGGGCTACATCTAATGGAAGTTCAGAGAAGGCAATGGTACCCCACTCCAGTCCTCTCGCCTGGAAAATCCCATGGACGGAGGAGCCTGGTAGGCTGCAGTCCATAGGGTCGATAAGAGTTGGGCACGACTGAGCAACTTCACTTTCACTTTTCACTTTCAGGCACTGGAGAAGGAAATGGCAACCCACTCCAGCATTCTTGCCTGGAGAATCCCAGAGACAGAGGAAGCCGGTGGGCTGCCATCTATGGGGTCGCACAGAGTCGGACACGACTGAAGCGACTTAGCAGCAGCAGCAGTCACTTAAGTCTTACTTGTGACTTTACTAATACTGCTGGCTGTGTTATTTGTATTTCACCTGCTTTACAAAATTGCTGTTTCTTACACTGTCAAATGTGTGTCTGAGGCCTCTAATAGAATCATATATAGTCCCATATGAGATCAATGATGGTAACAATGTAACTCTAGACATGGGAAGAAGCAACAAGAGGGAATATTTTCCTGGACCAAGAGGCTGGTAAGACAGGTGGCCCAGAGAATTTTGGATGTTGTTTAATGGCCTAGTCCAGTAACAGCACATTGAGTGGCCTGTCAACAAAATCTGTGCCAAACCTAAGAATGGACATTCTCAGCACCATTGGATAAAATGATCATGAAATGCCCCTCTCAAAATCATGGTCAAGTTTATGAGCAAAAAGGGGCTCTGCCAACTGAAGACTGACACTTGCCATCTGCATCTACAAAGATTAAATCATGGCTGCTGCAACTGCTGACTTTCAATGCCCCTGAAAGGAGTTCAGGGTGAAAATCAGGAATGAGGCACTCTGTGCTCTGGGAAAAACTGGAAAAACAGGCCTTCAGATAGTTAGATCTTTTCAGGAGAACATTTTATGGATCCCAATTCCTGCATCTTCTCATACCTAGAGAAACACTGACTTCATTAACGGTGAAATCTGCTTTGGCTATTAAGGAAAAGTTTACAATTAAAAGTCAAAATAGAGTAGCTATGGTTCAGATATCCTGGGAAATAACTAGGTGATGCTATGGGTGTACTTTCAGATTAGACCTTGTATTGCTAAATACTTGAGTTTTCTGAGTCGTGTCAGGCTTGGATACCACCATTCTCAAAACAATATCTGCTGGAAGCTAGTAACTGCAACCTTACTTTTTATAAAACTAGGCAACTGGCTACCTGGCTACAAGTCTCCCTGAAGTGCCAGGTCCAGACTGGGTCTCAGGCCTATTCTTCTAAAAAGAAATGAGATTTATTTTGTCTACTAAATCCCAGTTATCACTCCTCCAACTACTTCTAATTGGGTCTGTTACACCAAAATGGCAGACCAAGGGACTGAGATTTTAATCATACAAGACTCAGATCTAGAACTTGGAACTCAGAAATACTTCCAATTCAGTGTCTATACTCCAAGCTGAGGCAGTCCTATGCTCCATTTTGACAGGAAGTTATCACAGTCACAGTTGCCTAGTTCCCTAAATTAAAACTGAGCAGGACTCTGTGGGGCTCTGGAGTTAGAGATCAGTTCTGTGTTCTCCATTTCCTGTCTGTAGGATATAAGCTTCATTCACCCTCCGTGACCTTCTCTGAGTTCCAAAGGGTGGGTTCAAACAATTGCTAATCAGGGAAGGGAGGGGGATACAGAAACAGGAGAAACATTCAAAGGTTGGTACAGCCTCCAGACAGAGTCCTGGTTCCTACTCAAAGAAATATGCATAACAATGTCTTTGAGCCCCCACCCAGGTGGAGGATGGTAACTCCAGCCTGAACACAAGGTTCCTGGAGCACAGCTCTGTTGCCTCACCACCAACCTATCAAAAAGGGTCACAAACCCTGCACCCCTCATCCCAAATGTTGCCTTCTGTTTCCGGGGACCAGAGATGACCATCCTGTTAGGTCTCCTGTTTGGCCCCTGTCAATTTCATCTCTGAGAGGGGCCAACAGTTTGAAACTAAATTGCTGTTATTNCACCCCAAATGTTGCCTTCTGTTTCCGGGGACCAGAGATGACCATCCTGTTAGGTCTCCTGTTTGGCCCTTGTCTATGTCATCTCTGAGAGGGGCCAACTAAATTGCTGTTACTACAAGGGTAGAAGCTGGTTTCAGATGTGGAAAACCCCAACTTAGATCAGGTAGAGAGAGAGACTTCTGCTCTGCTAGGCAGGACTACGCCCATGCACAGCAGGAAGAAGTTACAGAAGAAAGAGACCTCCGCCCCAATTCCCAAGAAGTATCTTGAGTATGAAGTCTCTCAGGGGGCCTATGTGCTGCATTGGGGGAAGAACATTGTTTTTATGTGAATCACTCGGGGATAGTCAGGGAGTCCCTGGCCAAGATAAGAGAAGGGCTGAGTCAGAGAAAAAGAGAAAGAGAAAATTCTCGGAGTTGGTTTGAATCCTGGTTCAGTTCATCTCCCTGGCTCACGACCCTCCTATCTTCTCTGACTGGGCCCCTGATCATTTTACTCTTGCTATTCACCTTCGGACCGTGTTTACTAAATAAGTTGATAAATTTTATCAAAGGCCGAATCAACATGGAACAGCTTATGGTGCTTAGGTCCAGATATGCAGCCCTAACAAACCCACCCCTGGTAAAAGACAGTATAAAGCTAACTACAGACCCATGATTGGGTCTGTCTTGGGTTCTTGAGAAGGGAGGAATGAAGAGCCTGAGCTACTCCATCTTGTAAAAGAACTCCATTTTGCAAAGGTACCAGGCAAACAGACTTAGACTTTGGATATTGCCTAAACTTGCCCCACTGTGCATGAGCCAATATCAGCCCTTAGGTTAAACCTCCTGACTTTAAGTTCAAGGATTTGTGATTTACCTTGGAAGTAATGATTTACATTTGTGACGTTTGTGATTTACCTTGGAAGTAATGATTTACCTTTGCGATTTACCTTGGAAGTAATGATTTACAATTGTGACATTTGTGATTTACCTTGGAAATAATGGTCTACCGTGGAAGTAAAAAAAACCAATCAGAAATCCACACACAACCCTATAGAAGAGGGTAACCAATCAGTAGTCCTTCAGGCTGAACACCCCCTTTGTTACCCTTTCACCTGAATATTCCCTATATAAGCAGCGTAACCCAAAACTCGGGGCTCCTCTCCTTAGCCGCTGTGTCAGTAACAGTGGGAGCCCCAGCTCGAGCTTGGTAATAAAAACTCTCTAGCTTTTGCATCGGATACCAGCTCCCTGGTGGTCATTGAGAGATTTTGCAACTTGGGCATAACAACAACAGCTTTTTATTTGTTCTTTCTTCCACTGTTACTTCTTCTCAGATCTATCCTTCACAATACTATTTGAAATACAGTAAATCTTATCTGAGGTAAAATGCAAATTTGATCTACATTATTCCCTTGCTTAAATCTCTTCAACTCTTCATCATCTACACTGTTCTATAGGCCTGATAGGTTAACATTTAAGATTCTTAATGTGAAAACACTTCCATTACTCTGGGAGATGGATCCAAAAAGATATTGCTGTGATTAATGTCAAAGACTGTTGTGCCTATGTTTTTCTCTAGGAGAGGAAATAAAAACAAAAATAAACAAATAGTCAATTCATCTGTGACAAAGGAAGCAAGAATATACAATGGAGAAGAGTTGTCTCTTAATAAGTGGTGCTGGGAAGACTGGACAACTACATATAAAAGAATAAAATTAGAACATTCTCTAACACCATATGCAAAAATAAACTCAAAATGGACTAAAGACCTAAATATAAGGTTGGACACTGTAAAACTCCTAGAGGAAAACATAGGCAGAACACTCTGACATAACTTGCATCAATATTTTTTTTGGATACATCCACTAGAGTAATGGAAACAAAAGCAAAGATTAATGCATGGGACCTAATTAAACTTAAAAGTTTTTGCACAACAAAGGAAACCATAAATAAAACAAAAAGACAACCTATGAAATGGGAGAAAATATTTGCAAATGATGCAACCATCAAGGTTTAATTTGCAAAATATACAAATAGCTTATACAGCTCACTATTAAAATGAAACAACCCAATCAAAAAATAGGCAGAAGATATAAACAGAACATTTCTCCAAAAAAGACATACAGATGTCCAACAAGAACATGAAAAGGTGCTCAACATTGATAATTATTAGCTACATGCAAATCAAAACTACAATGAGGTACCACTTCATACCAGTCAGAATGGCCATGATAAAAAGTCTACAAATACTATTATCTGCTGGAGAGGGTGTGGAGAAAAGGGAACCTTCCTACACTGTTGGTAGGAATGTAAACCAGTACAGCCACTATGGAAAACAGTATGCTGCTGCTGCTGCTGCTAAGTCGTTTCAGTCGTGTTGGACTCTGTGCGACCCCATAGATGGCAGCCCACCAGGCTCCCCCGTCCTTGGGATTCTCCAGGCAAGAACACTGGAGTGGGCTGCCATTTCCTTCTCCAATGCATGAAAGTGAAAAGTGAAAGTGAAGTCGCTCAGTCATGTCCAACTCTTAGCAACCCCATGGACTGCAGCCCACCAGGCTCCTCCATCCATGGGATTTTCCAGGCAAGAGTACTGGAGTGGGGTGCCATTGCCTTCTCCGGGAAAACAGTATCAAGTTTCCTTAAAAAGTTAAAAATAGAGTTACCATATGATTCAGCAATCCCATTCCTGGGCACATATCCAGAGAAAACCATAGTTCAATAAGATACATGCACCCCAGTGTTCACTGCACCACTATTCACGATAGCCAAGACATGGAATCCATCTAGGTATCCATCAGCAGACGAATGAATAAAGAATATGTGGTATATATATACATATACAAAGGAACATTAGCCATAAATAAGAAGGAAATAGTGCCATTTGCAGCAACATGGATGAACCTAGAGATTATTAAACTAAGTGAAGTTAGTCAACAGAGAAAGACATATCATATGATATCACTTATATGTAGAATCTAAAAAAAAAATGATAAACATGGACATATATACAATACAAAGATAGATTCACAGACATAGAAAACAAACTTTTGATTACCAAAGGGGAAAGGGGCAGGGAGGGATAAATTAGGAGATTGGTATTAATATACACACACTACTATATAAAAAATAGATAACCAACAAGGACCTACTGTATAGCAAAGAGAACTATATGCTCAGTATTTATAATAACCTATAAGGGAAAAGAATCTGAATGGTTCAGTAGGTAAAGACTCTGTCTGCAATGCAGAAGACACAGGAGACACAGGTTTGACCCTAGGTCAGGAAGATCCCCTGGAGGAGGATATGACAACCTACTCTAATACTCTTGCCTGAAACATCCCATGGGCAGACAAGCCTGGCAGGCTATAGTCCAGTGGATCGCAAGAGCTGGACACGACTGAGTGACTAAGCATAGCACATATTTATAAAAGAGTCACCTTGCCATGCACCTGAAACTAACACGATATTGTAAATCAACTATACATCAATTTAGAAAAAAGATTCTTAATATGAAAATAACATGCTCCCCAAGCTGCATCCTGCTCTCCACCCTCCACCATACTCTTTTTTAAGGTTTTGAATCTACTTTAGTTTTTGTTCCTTGCACATGCACTGCACCTCTAAGACTTTTTCATATGGGCTTTCATTCTTAGAATGACCTTTCCTTCCCGTGTTACCAGTAGCTAACTCCTTTAAGACTCAGGTTCAGTGTTACAACTACCAGAAATTCTTCTGTAATACCTCCCAAGTAACGTTATGCCCCCTCCCTCAGTGATCCTATAACACCATGTCCACAAATGTGACTGTGTTTTACTGTATTACAAAATCATTAGTCTTTATTGAGTCTGTATCCACCACCGTAGACTCTAAAGACAGTTCCATACTAGCGTATTCCATGTGACTTCTGTAGTACCTTGCACATAATAGCTACTAAGCAAAACTGACTAAAGGTCAAGTATTGACTGGATATTGAAGTTTGCCTTGTCTAAGACTCTTAGGTACCAGTATCTCTTGATTTACCATTGCTAGAGCTTTCTGTTTTTTTGTGATTTCTTTTACTTAAGATACTTTAACAATTACAGCTCCTTTAATGAAACTTTATAAGAATAATTCTTATAAGGTTTGACTCTTCCTTCTCAGGAGGACTTTAAGTTATACTTTGGTAGAAAGGTGTGTGTTCTCTGCCAGCACCCTGGAAACCCCTGGCAGGGAGGAGGAACACAAGGAGAACCAGTGCGACACACATCTCTGGGATGCCAAGTTCCTTCTGGGATGATAAGTTGCCAAGCACCAAAGCACTGTAACTCGTCATCCTCCGTGAATGAGAGGAAGAGGTGGTGTGGAAAGAACATCCTGTTTTGAAGAACCTCAGTGACTAAAATGTTGTCATCTCAAGTTATTTTTTTCTTTCTCATTAGTGCATCTGTTTAATCTTGTGCTGCCCCCAATACTAATACGGTTGATTTAGGTCATTAAAGTCTTGTTTATACAAAGAAGACAGAGAAGAGGCAGAAGAGAATATACAAAGAAGATAGAGAAAGGCAGGACAGTGAATTCCTGGTTTTATAGCCCTAATAGGAAATAGCACAACAGAGTTCACAAGCACCATCTTCTTGTTTCTGGAAATCTTTGAATGGTGTAATGCCAATCACAATGACTTTTCATTAGCACTCCTATCTGAATCACTGTATTACCAGAGGCAATTTACTTCTATTTCATAAGGATACTTGGTTTGAAAATGTTCACCATGACAATGGAGTTCTCATTAACAACAATATAGGGGTTATGTAAGAAGAAAGTTCTACTAGCAACTTGAATGCCTGCTATATGTCAAGAATGTAGTAAATGCTTTATATATGTTCTCTTACTTAGCATGCACAATAACATCCTGAAGTAAGATCCACTATCCAATTGTTAATATGTGGAAACCAAGCTCAGAGGGCATAAGTAACCATTTTGAGGTTTTACAGTTGGTAAGTACCTGCACTTTGATGAACCATCAGTCTGCTTTTGTCTCAGCTTAAGTTCTCTAAAACTCCTTGTTCCGTTTGCTCAGATATAGTTTTTTAATTTGACTCTTATAGCTATTTTGCATGTTTTTAGCTTTAATAACCTATGTATTGAAAGTGGTGGATATGTCATTTCAAATTCTTGAGTGATGAGTACATTTACTACTATCAGAGTCTCAAATGCCAGAACTTGACAAATGTTGACAATAATCAAGCACTAGTATTTGCTACTTGTTATTTAAGACCACAAGCTACTCAGTATCTTTATTCATAAGGAAGGATCAGGAATACTCTTTCTTTCATGGGTCACATAGCCTATTTTGATTAGTTAGTCCTTATGTTTGTGATGACAGCTTAACAAGCTGATTGTGCTTATCTTTTGGCTCTTCAGTTGAACTTGATTTTGATCTTCAAAATGAAAGGATTGGAGGAGTACTGACTTCACATTGCTTGCTTACTCACGAAATATGATTTTATCAAACATGAGGAAAACCACTTAAAACTGACATTTCTCTTAAAACCATTGGAAAATTCTGTAAGATTTTGAAGTCTGAAGGATCCTTACCTCTTCAGAGTGTAACTCAGAGGAAGTAAGCCTTGATTCAGAGACAAATATTGCTAATTAGGAATTCCAGCCTGTAGGTTCCAAATCCTTAAATCTTTCTAATAAAAGGAGACACACAGTTTCAATATGAAATTCTATTTTTTTTTCTTTTACAAGGGAAGAGATGTTTTTCCCATGTTTGAGAAAGTGTTTTGGATTTTGTTACTTCGATTAAGACATATGGCTGATCCCTTCTTTGCTATTTTTGGAAGTTCATCTTTGAGTATATAAGATTATCTTCTAAAATATTAGATTAAAATGTGATTAATTGCACTCTCCTAAATATTATATATAATCTTTAAAAAAATCAGAGAATATGAGAACTGAGCTTTGTTGTTTCCTTTTAAAAATAAAACAGATGTTCTTTATTATGGGGACATACCATAATATGTCACAACTTTTTAGAATTGTGTCAAGATTACATTTCAGATTACCAAGAAGATATCATATCCACAAAATACTTAGATCCAACCAAGCAGGCAGATAAAATTTTACAGGATATAATAACAAGTTGTATAGTTCAAGAACAACTTTTGAATTCACTTAAATTTAGCTGTGCTGTGTAAGAAGACAAAGGAGCAGTGAGAACTTAGCTGGGTTTCAGACCCATAAAGCTGGCTCTCAATAGCATGAGTCACTCGGAGATAAAGGCATCCAGTGATTTACTTGAATTATTCACTGCCAGCCTGGAAAAGATTTGGGAAATTAGGAGTGTACTCACTTTTTTGATGGCATGGCAAAAGAAAGGCTAATTCATAAAAAGGAGAAACCCCTTTCATTTGACATTGGATTTCCTCCTAGCTCAAACACAAATGGCATTACTAATAATAAAGCAACGTGCTGGGAGGCTAGATGGAGATTGTGTGCCTGAAAGAATTGGCTACCATCTTTTGAGCACAATGAGAGCAAGCTGGGCAATTTTCAGTCTTTAAACAGTCTCATTTGATAGATTTATCTCTTCTACTCCGTTTTTTTTTTTTTTTTAAAGAACATTAATAAGAGTTCATTAATTTCCCAAGCAGTTGTGCTTTGTAATAAACTTGACAGTTTTCATTTTTACACTGTGGAAGATTTTTTGGCCTGGTTAGATGTATGATTCAGGTATACGCAGATTCTTTATGGAACTTTAGAATGATGAAGTATGCTTATAGTGAGAAAGTACATTATCTACCATCCTTTTTCTTGGAAGATACTGACAGTCTGGTTATATAATCTGGCCCATCTGAGAAACTGGGCCATGCTAAATTAACCACAAACTCATCATCATGACACTAGATGGTATCTGAGTCTCCTCTCCAGTGCTGGTACTGCCTTTTCTAAATTCAGGAAAGGGGTCAGGGCTCATGAGAATGGCAATCCATGATTTAGCCCATTTAGGGTATCCCAGCCAGTAGAGGAATAACAGACTGTTCACTGGGAACTCCTCAGAGATGGACTAAAACAAACAGGAAATGATTTCTTAATAACAAGAAATTATGAATCCCAGGCTTCAGGAAAGTCCAGAGGGTGTCAGTTGTTTTCTCTAACCTGAATGTATGTATTTGTCAGGTTACATCTGTAATAGCTGCAACCATATCTTTTGGCTTCTTTGTCTGATTGCTTATTTAGAAAGCACAAACTTTCTGATAGCCTCTTTTGCCCTCCATGGTTACTTCGTGGCTGAAACTTAAAAGTGGCGTTCTGCTTCTGTCTGCTGGCTGCCCACTTTCACAGCCCACTTTCTCCTTCCTCCAAGTTCTTGCCCAAGAGACACTAATTTGCCTGGAGGATGATTCCAATTCTGTCCTTGGTTTCCCTCCCACTTGAAGGGTCTCTCTTTACTTGGTGAAGTCTCCTGATACTTGGATTGGAGGAAACTCATTTTACAACCTTGACTCTGCAGTGTGCTCATATTATTCTTAGTTGATTAAGAAACCTTTTTGTTGCTGTTGTTCTTAGCACAATTTGTAAATTACTTCCCAGAGCCACCCTTACTTAAATGTCTGTGACCTTATTGTCCACAAAGGCTTGACAAGCAGAAGCTGCTGCCTGGGGGCTGGAATGTACCACTTCCTGTTCTTTCTCTCCAAGCTGAAGCATTCTGTCCAAACAAAAACTCAATTCCATGCACATGTGACCCAGAGTTAGTCTGAAACAAAACTCTCCCAAGATGAAAAACTTTACACATTAACTCCTGGTTTCACTCCATCTGCTTACAGTGTCCAAGACCACAAAGAGGGCCTTTTTAAAGGAACCAACAAAAACAAAAGGATGGCCTAAACTGTGGATTAAGGCAAACAAGCAGCCAGCGGCCACAGATAGCATCAGACTAATTGCTGCTAAGTCCTGACAAAGCGTAAGACTCCAGGACAGTGTTGTCATAGTGTTTAAGTCAATGACCCCACAGCCCTGCTAGGATACTACTGAATCCTCTTAGCGTATTTCACTGTAAAGAAAATTAGTACTTGGATCACAACCCAGGGTGTTCATGATCAGAAAGAACAAAAGAATCCCGTGCTTTGACTACAAAAACATGACAACAATACGTCAGTCCTTCTGTTACAAAAACCTGGGATTCATTCTGATGTTTTCGTTATAGCCATGCTTCCAGTTTTTCTACCAATAATTTACTTAAGATGTAATGTGAGCCCTACCCAAAGGGGCACTTAGCCAGAGAGTGCACTGAAGGCTGCTTTCTTTTCTTTAGGAGATGAAGCGGTCATAATATGAATGGAGACAGGAAATCACAAGCCAATCGCTGACATGGATGGCTTCTCTTAAAAGGGCAAATGTAGAGGGAGAAAAGAGTGAAAAAGTGAAAGTGTCATTCAGTCGTGTCCAACTCTTTGTGACCCCATGGCCTGTAGCCCACCAGACTCCTGTGTCCATAGGATTCTCCAGGCAAGAATACTGGGGCCTCTTCTTCTCCAGGGGATCTTCCTGACCCAGGGGTCAAACCTGGGTCTCCTGCATTACAGGCAGATTTTTTACCATCTGAGCCACTAGGGAAGCCTATAAGGGGAGAAAACATTTTATCAAAAAGGAGATGCCCCCTAGAAGAGGGAAGCCATTGGGAAAGGGCAGGAGCTGGAAAGATGGTGATTCTGGGTTTTGAAAGTGATAGGAAGTACCTAGTAGACGGCTGTGAAGAGAACTGAGAAGACTGAGCACTGGAGTTATAAATGTCTTGCTTTCTGGACAGGGAGGGCATGAAGACTCACGCATGAGTGTGACACTGGTGGGAGACTGTCTTTCCCCCAAGGACCTCCATGGCAGGCTTCTGCTCCAGCTCTCTTGATAGCCACTGGGACAGTGAACCTTGCCTTTGCCCTCTTCTGGGGCTGAACTCTACGATGGTGATTTTGGGGCATGAGCAGTCCTTCCCCTTTCTTAAGCCCATTTATCTCTCCCCCAGTGAGATTCCAAGCACCCAGCATTCATGAGATGTCTCATGGTTAGTGGGTAGCATAGCAGTACCCAGCAGAACAAGTAAAGTTCAGTCCAGTCGCTCAGTCGTGTCAACTCTTTGCGACACCATGAATCGCAGCACACCAGGCCTCCCTGTC
>SJYR01001087.1:834968-855981 GCA_006410655.1 Kobus ellipsiprymnus | reverse complement strand
TCCAAGGCCAAATTTGCCTGTTACTCCAGGTGTTTCTTGACTTCCTACTTTTGCATTCCAGTCCCCTATAATGAAAAGGACATCTTTTTTGGGTGTTAGTTCTAAAAGGTCTTGTAGGTCTTCATAGAACCGTTCAACTTTAGCTTCCTCAGTGTTACTGGTTGGGGCATAGACTTGGATAACTGTGATATTGAATGGTTTGCCTTGGAGAAGAACAGAGATCATTTTGTCATTTTTGAGATTGCATCCAAGTACTGCATTTTGGACTCTTCTGTTGACCATGATGGCCACTCCATTTCTTCTGAGGGATTCCTGCCCGCAGTAGTAGATATAATGGTCATCTGAGTTAAATTCACCCATTCCAGTCCATTTTAGTTCGCTGATTCCTAGAATGTCAACGTTTACTCTTGCCATCTCTTGTTTGACCACTTCCAATTTGCCTTGATTCATGGACCTGACATTCCAGGTTCCTATGCAATATTGCTCTTTACTGCATCAGACCTTGCTTCTATCACCAGTCACATCCACAACTGGGTATTGTTTTTGCTTTGGCTTCATCCCTTCATTCTTTCTGAAGTTATTTCTCCACTGATCTCTAGTAGCATATTGGGCACCTACTGGTCCACTGGAGAAGGGAATGGCAAACCACTTCAGTATTCTTGCCTTGAGAACCCCATGAACAGTATGAATAGGCAAAATGATAGGATACTGAAAGAAGAACAAGTACAACATAGCCTTAATTTGCACTGCTTAACATTTCTGGGGTACCCAAGTCTTGAAAGAGTTATAGCTGACAAGCCTGGCCTGCTCAGTTGCAAGAATTCCTGGGAGAATTCCCATGTATCCCTAAGAGTGGGGAAGTCCCCATTCCTCACCCTGAGTATTTGCTTCCACAGAATAGGATGCCATCTTGGCCTCTGTGGTTGCTACAGAACCCAGGGTTTGCTATCAGATCACATCATTTGCTCACAACTCTCCAAGGTTAGACTCTTAAGCCGCTAGCATCACTCACATTGTCAGGGCTTGGAAAGAGACCAAGTCAGGCAGTATTACCCCTCCCCTGACTCTACCATTTTCACATGTGTTAGGGAACCCCTGAATATACAATCAGGAAGGAATGGGAGTCTTGGCTGAGGCACAGAAAGGATTTTATTGCAGGTGGAAGGAACATCAAGAACATTAGTGGTACACTGGGGTGATTAACTAATTGAGGGAGTCCTTGGAATGTGAAACTTTTGGTGCTGAGACTCCAAAATCTCAGACCAACCAAGATAAAATAAATTGGTCACCCCATTGCATAAAAAAACTGTATAGGGAATCACCTCATTTTCCCTTATATGACATAAAAGTTTAATTTGGGTTCTGCTAATTTGGAACTTGTCCCCAAAAAGGCTTGAAAAATGCATGCTTGATGAATTATAATAGACACATATGTAGAACACAATCAATTTTAGAGTAATTTTTTAAAAGTCTTCTGCAAGCACTTACATATTGATACAAATCTGTCAAGTTAACATTGTCCTTAAGTTGTACTTTAAAGTGAGATTCAAGGTCTTCAACTGGATAGTGCTATTAGAATAATGGTACTAATTATAACTAGGATTTATATAGTACTATGTAACTTGGAGAAATTTAATTCATTTTCATATTTGAACCCTACACCAACTTTGAGAATGTTACTTTCACTTACATTTTTTTTAAATGCAGAAAGTGAGGCTTACAGAAGTTCAAAGATTGACAAAAGGGCATATAGCTCATAAATAGAATAGGATCTCTAACGTAGTACAAAGCCCGTGCTTTTAAATTCTTAAGAAATACACCAGGCAAAGGGAATAGCATGTGTGAAGGCCCTGAGGTGGGTTAGAGAAAGACTGACTCCATGAAGGAACATGGTTCTGTAGAACATGTGTACTAAGAGATGAAGCTACAGAGTTGTAGGGTCCAGAAGCAGTGTGCAATGAGGGCTTTAGTAAAGAGGTCAGCCTCTAAAATACAGGAATGGGATGGTACTGAAACAGATGAGTGAAATGATCAAGCTTGCATTTGGAAAAGTTTCTGCTGTTTCTTTGTGAAAGATTTATCAGGAGTGATCAGTTAGGAAGCTATTTGAGGTGGTTCAAGCAGACACAATGGTGGCTTGGACTCAGGTTGCAGCAGTGAAAGTGGACAGGAATAGATGGATTGGAGAGAGATTTAGCAGGTAGAAGCAGCGGACTTGATTGGATGTAGAGAAAGAGGGGAAGGCAATGTCAAGAGGATAACTTCAGAGAGAAGGTTCCTGGAAGGACCAGCAAGGCAGGTGTCAGAATGCTGGTCTTTACAAAGGCTTTACAACTCCACTGGGTAACTTAGCAAAGTATGAACGCAGCCCACTATACAGTACTGAAGGATCCAGTGCCCATGAGTGGAGACTGAAAAGTAAAAACCCTGCATGAGCACAGGCTTCTCTGATTTAGTGACTGAACCTATTTCAGAGCAGGCAGCTGAAAAGTAACCCTTCGATCCAGTTAAAATCTTAAAACCAACTAGGCCTAATGCTATTTAATGGAATACATTGGTTTTTCTGTTGCTTACAAGAATTTTCTCATTTACCAAAATAAAAAAATGATTACGTTTTTGGAGCACAGGTAAACAAAATGGCTGAGGAGAACTAAAACTGGAGAAGTGAAGAGATTTTGTTATTTTCCCCTAAAACATTTTTTTTTGCTTTGGCCAGTGGAAGTGAATTAATAAGTGAATATGTTCCTATCTATATTTTTAGAGTTATGAAATTTGCTCCTCTCCACTTCCCTGGTAGTAAGTCTAATAGTGTCCCCAGAAATTCATGTCCACTCCAAACTTCAGAATGTGACTTTATTTGGAAAAAGGGTTTTTGCAGATGTAATTAGTTAATGATCTGGAGGTGAATTATCCTGGATTTAGAGCGGGCCCTAAGCGACAAAGGGGAGGACCATGTGAAGACAGAAGTAGGAATAGTTACATAGCCACAGGCCAAGGAACGCCTGGGGCCACCAGTAGCTGGAAGAGGCAGGAAGAGGCAACTCAATCCCTAACCACCTGAAGCTTTCAAAGGGAGCATGGCCTTGCTGACACCTTGATTTCAGACATCTTACTTCCAGATCTGTGAGAATATATGTTTCTGTTGTTTTAAGCCACCAAGTTTGCGGTAATTTGGTATGGTGCCCCTAGGAGACTAATACACCCACTAAATAAATGTTGAACAATTGGCTTGCTGTTGTCTGTGTTTTGGTTCAACCTTGTTCCCTGATTTCTGGCACAAGCAACAAGGAGTATATGATGCGCTTTTCAAAAAGAAACACTGGCAGAAAGAAGGGTTGGGTGGGAAAATGAGTTCAGACTTAGACATGTTTAGTTTCAGTTGTCTGTGCCATATCTTAGTAGAGATGGTAAAGTGTCAACTGAATATAAGGTTCTGGATTTCAGAATGTTGGTTTGGGCTGGTATGTATGCTGGGAGTTGTTTGTGCACAAGGGGTATGTGACTCATAGAAGAGCCTGAGATTGCCAAGGATGTGAGAGCTATGAAAGAGAAAAGAATGCTTCAAGCAGTTCCCCGAGAAGTTCCCCTGCTTAAACATGAGTCGAAAATAATGAATGCTGGAGCGGGTTGGAGAAAAAGGAACCCTCTTACACTGTTGATGGGAATGTAAATTGGTATAGCCACTATGGAGAACAGTATGGAGGTTCCTTAAAAAAAGTAATGTACAGTTACTATAGGATTCTGCAATCCCACTTCCAGGCATACAGCTGGAGAAAACTAAAATTTGAAAAGATACATGCATCCCAGTGTTCACTGCAGCACTATTTGCAAGAGCTAAGACACAGAAATAACCTAAGTGTCCATCAATAGAAGAACAGATGAAGGAGATGTGGCCTCTACACAATGGGATATTACTCAGCCATAAGAAATAATGAAATGATGTCATTTGCAACAACATGGACCAGATTCCTCATGCTGCAATTAGGAGTTCATTTTGCATGCTACACTAAAAAAAATAAAAAAGATTCCACATGCCACAACTAAAAAAAAAAAAAAGACCCAGTGCAGCTAAATTATTAAATAAATATATATATATGCTACACTAAAAAATATAAATCATCTCATCCTCTGTCATCCCCTTTTCCTCCCACCTTCAGTCTTTCCCAACATCAGTGTCTTTTCAAATGAGTCAGTTCTTTGCATCAGGTGGCCAAAGTATTGGAGCTTCAGTTTTAGCATCAGTCCTTCCGATGAATATTCAGAAGATGTGTATAAGAGACAGATATATATATATGCTACACTAAAAAATATAAAAAAGATTCCACATGCCACAACTAAAAAAAAAAAAAATACCCAGTGCAGCTAAATTATTAAATAAACATACATATATATATATGTGATAAACAGCAAAGACCTACTGTATAGCACAGAGAACTGTATTCAGTATTTTGTAAACTATAATGGAAAAGAATCTAAAAAAGAATAGATAAGTATAACTGAGTCACTTTGCTGTACATCTGAAACTACAGTTGATGGTAAATCAACTATATTTCAATAAAAATTTTAAAAATAATTATATATGTGTAAAGGAGGATAGCAGACGCTAAAGGAGACGGGGAAGGAAAGGTGGAGAAGAGGGAAAAGCCACAGGAGAAGAGGGCAACATTCACCGGTAAGGAGGCTACCAGCTAGTTGTGCTGAATTGCATCAGCTTAGTCGCTCAGTCCTGTCCAACTCTTTGGGAACAGTGAGACGTCAAATAAGATACAGGCTGAACAGAGCCATTGGTATTAGCAACACGAAGGTCATTGGTTGCCTCAGTGAGAGTAATTTAGGCATCAGACTGGAACAGCTTGGGAAACATGGACAGATTTGAAATATTTTAATATATTTCCTAAAAGGAAGCAAGTGGAAAAAACTGAGAAAACAGGGTTCACAAAGTTTGGCTATGAAAGAGATTAAGACAAGAGAATGCTATGTGTGTGTGTGACTGTGTGTGTGTTGGGGTGGGGGGTGCTGTGCGTGTGTGTGTGGCTGTGTGTTTGAAAATAAACATGACTTAGGCATGTTTCAATGGTGTTGAAAGGAAAGCTGATGGGAAGAATTGTTTGAAGGGAATGAGTGTGAGAATATGGAATGGAGAGAGGAGATGATCACTACTGCCAAGTTTCACAGGAGGGGAGACTGGGAACAGGATTCACTGGGCACGTGGATGAAGTTGGTTGGCGATAGGAAGGGTGTTCTTTCTTCCACTGTGACAGCAGCGAAGTCGCAGGCAAATGGAAGGAGCTGTGGGTGGGCAGGTATAAATTTTGTGGTGGGAAATTCGGGTTGGGAGTTAACAACCTAATACACGTCTTTTCTCAGCAAGTTAAAAGGTTTCTGGCTTAAGTTTTTTCTAATTCCAACTCCAACACCTTATACCAAGATCCTCTTCAGTGCCTACAATTTAGCCAAATAAGTGGTATTTTAGGACGTGATTTCTCTAAAACTTCAGACCACGTATCTCTATACTGTTTCTGACTAAAGTGTTAGGACACTGTATTGTTCTTATAATGTCTTGCAATTATTTGGGGATATTAACATCTCCAGAACATGGTACACATATCCACAGAAATATAATGTTGTGTTATTTTCCTGAGAGGGACAAATTGCAAAAGTTTCTAAACAGAAAAATATGGCAACTTCATGAAAAATTGCTTTGGATATTTCCTAATTGGTTCAACCAAAATTTTAAAGATGTACGCATAAATGATGTTTTGTCATTATCCTCAAGGTTAAAACTGACTAAATACTTGAATGTCACATACGTTTTGTCATACAAAAACGTATACAATTACACAGAGTATACAGCAAGTGGACAGACAGATGTGTAGAGAAGTGGTCTGATCGATGGGTTGGTAGTGAAACCACTTAATTGTTCTACTGCTCCTGCTATCAGGCATAATCTAAATTTAGCAGCTGGCTCTTAATGTTACCTTTGAGTTTTCTGGCTTCTGGCATGTAAGAATTCTGATATCATGCCTGAGCAACATTGACTAATAAACCAGATGCTACTTTGAAAATGTGTGTGGTCCTTCGCATATCATTTTTTTTTTCCGATGAACTGTTTTCTTCTGAACTTAACCCTTTTTTCCCTTATTAAATTCCGTATGGCATATGCACCCTTGAGAATGGAAAGAAGTATGGATCATCCCCACTGTTTTCTCTGACACAGCAATTATTGCCTGATAATGATGTGGTAGGAGTAGCAGCATACTTGGAAATCAAGGCTGAACTACTAATGGATATTAATTCACTATTTAATCTAGTACATTGTTTAGTCACTGTATGTTAGCCTTCCGATCTATAGTCAATAAGCCATTCTATTCAAGCATATTACTGTTAGAAGTAGGGAAACCGGCATTCCTTCAACGAGGTTAAGTAAATTTTGCCACACTTTATGCCTTGCTTTATAGATCACGTACATGCTTAGTTGCTCAGTCCTGTCTGACTTTTGCAACCCCATGGACTATAGCCTGCTGGGCTCCTCTGTCCATAGGGTTTTTCAGGCAAGAATAGTGGAGTGGGTTGTCATTTCCTACCCCAGGAGATCTTCCTGACCCAGGGATTGAACCCTTGTCTCTTATGTCTCCTGTATTGGCAGGTGGGTTCTTTACCACTGGCACCACCTGGGAAGCAAGAATGTATTCATAGCACAATTATATGGCTATAAACATAATAGTAATAAAGATTTTCTTTTAAAGCCTAAAAACCGTTCATTTAAAAATATTCTTGATTTCATCAGTCTTCTGATAATAGCAAAATTACTTCTCATTTACCTGTGAAAAGTGGTATTTGTATTTGTATATAGATTTTTTTTCAGTATCTGAATGTTTAGTTGAGGATTCATAATTCAGTTTTTATATTTAGAGAATGTTGGGTTTAACTGTTGGAACAGGAAGGTTAAAAATGATAATACAGAGAAAATTACAAATTAAAATTTTCAGAATTGGCAAATTGAATTCACATCATAAACCCCCAAAAATGCTTGTGAAAACAAATGAGCCAACAAAAACCAGAATAAGAATTTGGAAAACAAGTGTTTAGGGTTCTGTCCAACTCACTGCAAGGCGTTCAGCAAGTCACTTAATGCCTCTGAACTTCTATTTCCTGACCATAAAAAGAAAGTATCAGACTAGATGTTCTAACACCTTTTTCAGCTCTAACAGTCCCAGGACAACCACATGTTATGGGTCAGAGTACAATAACTATCAATAACGATTTATGTCTTCTGGGAAAAAAGCAGCCACACTAAATTAGTGTATTTCAAAATATGAGAAATAATACAGGCATAATGAAATGGACATGGAGTGAATCAGACTGAGGTTCAGATCCTAGCTTCACCTTCAACAGTTTACATAATGCTCTCTGCCTGTACCCTCATTTCAAAAATGGGAGTGATTGCTTTTCCTTGATGGGGCCCATGACAAAAAGCAACCAAACAGATGTACAGAGCTCAGCACAGTGCCGTACACAGGAAGTACTCAATAGAGGTTAGCCATCACTTTTGTTGTTTTTATCACAGAGAATTGCCGAAGGAAAAAGGTGTCCAGCACAATTAGGTGCTCAATAGGCAGTATCCATTCTTGACTCCTTTTAAAAAGTATCAGAATTTATGTAACAGGAGTGATCCAGCAGTATAAGACTAGTCATACAGTATGAGAAAAGAAGCATTAAAAACCGTCAGAAAACGTCTCATCATGAGAAGGAAACAAAGAGTTTCTTGGTAAAGTCAATACGCCTGTACTGGGGAAGTGGGCTAATGATGTTGACTCAAAGTAGAAATCCATTGTGGTTAGTATTAAAAAATATTCCAGGTTAGAAAATTAGATATGGGGAATCAAAAGGACATAAAAACACTGCCAGTAACCAGGAATCCAATTCACTCAATAGCAAAAACCACTGATGCGGGAAGACCTACTGGGGAAAATCAATGCAGTGAGAATTTTTCCTTGCATCCAGGTATCAACAAGTTGTGCCAAGCTCTCTTCAACACACTTGCTGTAAATCTCCTTTACCTCTTCAGGCTGATTCTCTTCATCTTGTCACAGATGATGTTGGACTTGTGAACAGAAGGATTACTCGGCAGTGCAGTACAAATGTGACTGTGCAAGCCTTTAAAAGCCCCTTAGAATTTCTTTTCCCCTAATTTGGGGATGTACTGTGATGAAGGAATTATGTGATGTAACCTGTTCCGGTGTCAGTCAGTTCAATCAGTTGAGTCGCTCAGTCATGTCCAGCTCTTTGAGACCCCGTGGACTGTAGCACACTAGGCTTCCCTGTTCACCAACTTCCAGAGCTTGCTCAAACCCATGTCCATTGAGTTGGTGATGCCATCCAACCATCTCATCCTCTGTTGTCCCCTTCTCCTCCTGCCCTCAGTCTTTCCCAGCATCAGGGGCTTTTCCAGTGAGTCACTTCTTCCCATCAGGTGGCCAAAGTACTGGAGCTTCAGTTTTAGCATCAGTCCTTCCGATGAATATTCAGAACTGATTTCCTTTAGGACTGACTGGTTTGATCTCCTTGCAGTCCAAGGGATTCTCAAGAGTCTTCTCCAACACTACAGTTCAAAAGCATCCATTCTTCGACACTCAGCTTTCTTTATGGTTCAACTTTCGCATCCATACTTGATTACTGGAAAAGCTTTGATTATGCTGACTTTTGTCGGCAAAGTAATGTCTCTGCTTTATAATATGTTGTCTATGTTGGTCATAGCTCTTCCTCCAAGGAGCAAGTGTTGTTTAATTTCAGGGCTGCAGTCACCATCTGCAGAGATTTTGGAGCCCAAGAAAATAAAGTCTCTCACTGTTTCCATTGTTTCCCCTTCTATCTGCCATGAAGTGATGGAACAGGATGCCATGATCTTAGCTTTTTGAACACTGAATTTTAAGACAGCTTTTCCACCTCCTTTTTCACTTCCACCTAGAGACTCTTTAGCCCCTCTTCACTTTCTGCCATAAGGGTAGTGTCATCTGCATATCTGAGGTTGTTGATATTTCTCCCAGCAATCTTGATTCCATCTTGTGCTTCATCCAGCCCAGCATTTTGCATGATGTACTCTGCATATAAGTTAAATAAGCAGGGTGACAATATACAGCCTTGACGTACTCCTTTCCCAATTTGGAACCAGTCTGTTGTTCCATGTTTGGTTCTAACTGCTGCTTCTTAACCTGCATACAAGTTTCTCAGGAGGCAGATCTGGTATTCTGATCTCTTTAAGAATTTTCCACAGTTTGTCATGATCCACACAGTCAAAGGCTTTGCTGTAGTCAATAAGGCAGATGTCTTTCTGGAACTCTCTTGTTTTTTCTATGATCCAGTGGATGTTGGCAATTTGATCTCTGATTCCTCTGCCTTTTCTAAGTTCAGCTTGTACATCTGGAAGCTCTTGATTCACATGCTGTTGAAGCCTGGCTTGGAGAATTTTGAGCATTACTTTACTAGCGTGTGAGATGAGTGCAGTTGTGCGGTAGTTTGAGCATTCTTTGGCATTGTCTTTCTTTGGGATTGGAATGAAAACTGACCTTTTCCAGTCCTGTGGCCACTGCTGAGTTTTCCAAATTTGCTGGCATATTGAGGGCAGCACTTTTACAGCATCATCTTTTAGGATTTGAAATAGCTCAACTGGAATTCCATCACCTCCACTAGCTTTGTTCATAGTGATGCTTCCTAAGGCCCACTTGACTTCACATTCCAGGATGTCTGGCTCTAGATGAGTGATCACACCATTGTGATTATCTGGGTCGTGAAGATCTTTTTTGTCCAGTTCTTCTGTGTATTCTTGCCACCTTTTCTTAATATCTTCTGTTTCTGTTAGGTGTATACCATTTCTGTCCCTTATTGTGCCCATTTTTGCAAGAAATATTCCATTGGTGTCGCTAGTTTTCTTGTTGAGATCTCTAGTCTTTCCCATTCTATTGGTTTTCTCTATTTCTTTGCACTGATCACTTAAGGCGGCTTTATTATCTCTTCCTGCTATTCTTTGAAACTCTCCATTCAAATGGGTACATCTTTCCCCTTCTTTGCCTTTCACTCCTCTTCTTTTCAGCTAGCTGTAAGGCCTCCTCAGACAACCATTTTGCATTTCTTTTTCTTGGGGATGGTCGTGAATAGTGCCTCCTGTACAATGTCATGAACCTCCATCAGTCGTTGTTCAGGCACTCTGTTGCTCAAATCTAATCCTTTGAGTCTGATGTAATCTATCTCAACTGATACACTCTTTTATTTTCAAATTATAATTCCTCCGTTGAACCTGTGGCGGATTTGCTTACAGTGAGCCCCTCTCAGCATCACTCCACTCCACCTATTTCTGAGTTACTCAGGGGTCTCGTGATCTCTAGCAGGATCCTTTTAGCTTTCTTCTGTTCTGCTCTCCCGCTCCACTCCGCCTCCTCTCTCTTGCTCTCTGTCCATCCCATTGTTGATTTTGCTGCTGCCTACACACACAATGTAGCCATTTGGGAAAACTGTCCTTTACTGGCATCCTGCTCTTAGAAGTGGGCGAGGTGCCTGTTTTGACCTTCCTCCAGCCACTTCCTACCCCATGTTCTGCCACTAGGCCTACCTGCGCTTTTCTGGACGATGCTCTGGGTCCCAGAGATGCCAGAATATCCTGCCCAGAGTAACTTCAGGCTTCAATCCTGGGCCCTTTGTCCTGAAGCATGAACATAGGATGGGCATACCCTACAGGCTCAAGGAACATTTAAGGGTGGCTGTTTGCTGTGGGAGTGCGTTTGGAGATTAGCCTGGGATATCCACACATGGGTGAGTAAGACCCCACCTCATATGGGACAGAGCCGTCATGGGAAGAGAAGGGGATGGGTTGTGGGCAGTAGCCAGAGGAGAGGGGAGAGAAGTCTAAATCTGAACTGGTCTTCCAGGTTGTTATGAAGAGAACGATAGACTTGGCAAGGTAGGAAGATAGTCATATTCTAGACAATTAGGCAGCTTGACTCTCAATGATTAAGTATTCAGGTGTGGGTATGCGACTTTCCTTTTTCATCCTGCCAGCTCCTAAGATACTGGGTCTGAGAGAGGTGATCCCACTAATACCTCCTTCTCCTACTCCAGGGAAGGCTCAGCTCTCACTAATTCTTCTCAGCACAACTGACACCAATCAGTGACTTTAGGACGGTCTCTGAAGACCTGCAGTCTCATGCAGAGTAACCAACAGCTGTAATCAGTGCTGGTAACTTTTAGGACCCACAAACCCAGCTGGACTGCAGAGGCCTTGACCAGCTCCCCTAGCTTCTGGCTTCATGGAGACCAGTTCAACCCTACAACTAAGAATCCTCGAGCACTTCCAAACTCCAGCCTAAGTACAACTATTGGGAGTCTTCCTTGTTTTTGTTTTAAGTGAAGTCAGACTTGTTTTACTGAAGCCAGGATGACAGTAATACTAAATGTTTCCTTGAGATTAGAGCCCACCTATGCATCCAGCCCCCTCTTGTGTGTAATTTGACCACAAAAGCCTAGAAGAGATCACCACAATTTTTCCCTCTATTTCTCAATATCCGGATTTTTCTGTCTTAGCTAGCACATATTCGGGTTACCAACCTATCAGTCCAGGCAGCAGAGCACAAACCCAGGTCAATTTCCTGTCACAGCTTAATTCACACTGGGGGAAGACGGTAGAGGGACTATGAGACATGTCACTCCCACTGCCGTAGCCTTGCCTCAGCTCCCAGAACCCTACCACAAAAGCCTAGAAGAGATCACCACAATTTTTCCCTCTATTTCTCAATATCCGGATTTTTCTGTCTTAGCTAGCACACATTCGGGTTACCAACCTATCAGTCCAGGCAGCAGAGCATAAACCCAGGTCAATTTCCTGTCACAGCTTAATTCACACTGGGGGAAGACGGTAGAGGAACTATGAGACATGTCACTCCCACTGCCATAGCCTTGCCTCAGCTCCCAGAACCCTGAGATTAACTAGCTAGACGAAAAACACACAAACCTTCCAAGAATATGGTATTCTTGATTTTAAGGAGGTCTAAATAAAGACTGGGGGTGTGGGGGGGTAGAGTTTTGCTAAAAATCCCAATGATAGAATTGGGTTTATAGCATTATGGAATCCCCAAATATAAAATTATAAAATTAAATAGAGGTCAACATATCCATTGGAAATAGTAGCATTTAGGTTAGATTGTTATAGCCCAGAGCTTTCTGAAAATATATCTGCATCTGCAAGATTTAAAAAGCTCACTGAAGTCAATTCTCCTAGAACAAAGTCAAGTGCAAACTAGTTGATAACCCTCTTACTCGGCAATTTTCAAAATTATTAGAATCAAATTTCTAAACTACTAAAAAGATTAGTGTTTATTCCAAAACTGAATAATAATATCTGTCTTATCTATAGGATGGACTATTGTAAAGACTGGAGGAGTAAAAAGATGGTGAGCTATTTAGTAACACAGTAGCACCTCTAAAACCATGGGGTATGAGTGACTTGGTGGCATTACTGTTAGCTATTCCACAGGCAATATTTATTGGGGTTCCAAAAGTAGATTACAAACCATAAAATGATAATACTAAGGTTAGGTAATTCTGTTACATTTCCCTTCAAACCAAGGCTAGCTGTTCTGGTGAACACATTTGGATTTAGGTCAATGTCTTACCGAGTGTCTTCTTAATATAAGCTAATATGATAGGTGCTGAAACTCAAACCACATTCTCTTGGCTAAAAGCAGTACTTTCAACTGCTCAGTTGTGTTTATATCCACCCTGGAAAACCTGTAAGATCTCCCCTAGGGCTGAAGACAAGGATTTCTTTTGCTTTTCTCCATTTTCCTCCTTAATCATTTTGCTTGACCATGAGAGAGAATGTTAAGATCTACCTTCATCTAACAAGTGAATCATCATGTTTTGTTCTGTTAGCATGAACACTGTGTGTAAGACACAGTGATCACAGTGAAGACCAGATTCCAGAATGAGCAGACCTGCTTTTAAACTCTAAATGGTTGAATTATTCAACATGATCAAATCAGACTTTGATCATATGTCAAATTGGATTAAGAACAGTACCTACCTCACAGGAGTGCTGTGAGGATTAAGAGGATAAAGGATATAAAGCATTTAGACTAGTAGACTCAAATGTTAATAATTTAAAAATAATAATTACATTATTTCTGAACTAGGTGCTAAAGAGGATACACAGATTATAAATTGAGAGCCCTACTGTCAAGCATAGAATCCTTCCAAAGACAGTAAACTACTACACATCAATAGTGTGGTTTACAGTAAGAGACTGGGTGAAACTGTTATCCAGAATCCTGTCTATGCAAAATGCATCTGAGAAATGGGAAGTGAAAAATGAACCAATTAGATATCATAGCTAAATCATGTATCAAAGTACGTATATACCCTGCACAATAATGAGCACAAAATAAACATGAGTAGCTGGCAACAGATTACAATTGCAATATTCTGCAGTGGCAATCTTGATTTTTCTCACAGAGCTCTATTAATCTATTATTGATCTTTCATAGAGGGGGTATATTTTCCATGTTTGTGGGCAGTGGGCAAAGCTATTCCAATTTGATCCTATTCTAGAAGTTACGCTTTAGAAGTTCATTTCTGAGGTCAGCATGCAGTATACAGTCAAAGAAATACACAGATTTCAAAGCCACACAAACATAGTAGCCATTCCTGGATAATCGCTAACTCACAACCCACTTCAGTAAGGAAGACTGTGGGAGAGCAAACCTCTTCTTGATAAGACAGCTTCTACAGTCTGACACCAATCAGTTATAGACTAACTCAGAAAATGTCCTGGAAAATAGAGGCCCTGAGAGAAGAGAGAAACCTGAGTTAGTATACATAAAGAATTTAGAACAGTCCGGCAAATATGGTAGGTCCTTAAAGAAAGTTAGTTTATATTATTTTCTCCAGGAAAAGAACTTGAACACACAAAAGAGCATCAGCAGAATCTAGATAGTTTGAAAATGTATAAAACAACTTAGAAATTTAGACCCCAAAAGTATATAAGGATGTTTTGTTTAAAAAAATTAATTCCTTACTAAATAAGGGAACTCATAATCCTATTCAAGACCTTTTGCAGTTGCTCTCGTGTAAGTTAACTCTGTAGTAATCTACATACATAGTTATTTCTTAGTTTTAAGTTTGTCATATTCATAGAGTTCCAATCTAAAACCATTCCAGGTATCATGACATCTGACAGTATCTGGATCTGCTACAACTGTTGGAGTTTTAGGGCCCACCCTGAGTAGGCAGATGAGACGGCATGCCGCCTCGTAAAGCCACCTTAAGATGTTTGTTGGGACATGCTTGTGAAATCAGTCATGCATTTCACTTGAGGATAAGACCTCCTAAGCCTTTCTGCAAAATCCATGGATGCTTCTTTTTCCTAATTCAATGATAAACGTGCATTGAATTTCATATCTCCACAAGGCCATGAATATAAGTCTGGCCATCCAGAGTAAGGTCAATTTTCTACTGATAAATGACAAATGTGTTAGGGGGAGCAATGAACACCTTCAAGCCCCTGGACTGAGACCTGTGCTTTAAGATCAGTGTAAGAGTGAAACACAAATATAGTTGCTCATTAGGGAAAGTTTTATTTTTCTGATTTGGAATATATTATTCTTGGAGGAAAAAATGCTTCTTTCCTATTACCTATCACTTGAGTTACTTGAACTTTCAAAAGTTCTCAGATACATCCTCTGCTAGTAAACTGTGCAGACTTTGAGTGCAAGCCTCTGCTGGTACTTCGATCTGATGACTCACAGGCCAATCTGTGTGGCTTAAACACAATGGCAACCCATGCAGGTGGTTGCTGTGTGTCATATACTGTGCTTAATGTGTTTATTATTTCTAATTCATCCCACATCCTGAAGCAGTTAAGGATGTCTGTGGGTAGCAATATGGATTATACTAGTGCTGCTCTTAGCCTGACCCATGGTGAACTTGAATGAATAAAATACTCCCTGAAGAGAAAATTGCTCCCTGTAGAGGTAGGTGCATTTATTTCTTTCAAGGCAACAAGATACATTTAGCAACAAGGAAGAGAGTGTATCAAATATAACCTGAGTAAGGCCCTTTGGAGATTTGTTATATTTCAGGCTTAATATCTTGACTTCTAAAATCTATCTCTTATAAACAGAGTAGGTCCAAAAGCTAAAATTGATCAAGAACCCAAATTCTGTTCACAAAGTCTTCCCAGTGAAGAAATAAAAAGGGATTTAATTTAGATTTTAGTAAGCAGTCTAGGATGATTTTTACATATGCTATAAGGCCATAAACTTGTACTTAATTTGCCCTGATAAAATTTAATTACTCTCAAAGAGAGTTCTTCCTAATTAAATATGAAAAAATTAAAACACAGCAAATTAACAAAGGAAAGTAATCTCCAGATAATAAAGGCCAACAAAATTACATGTTGTACTTAAGGAGTGGTCTGAAAAAGGTACAAACAACTAAACAAAGGATTTAATGAGGCAATATTAGGAGGAAGGCAGCCAAAGAAAAGAATACTGTGTTAATGAGACTCTGCTCAGTGCCTGAGACTTTAGAGGAAAATACAGGATAAAACTAGATTGTTAGCAGAAACCCTTGGTCATCTACAATCACCCCATTAGTCACAGGTGAGGATGCTGAGGCCTCACATAGTGAAGTGACTTGTCCGAGGACACAGACATAACGATGTGGCAACTGAGGGCATATGTTGGTCCTCCCCTTCACTGCTAGGTAACATATACTATTGGGCTCTTTCTTCTTGGATGTGGAAAGAGTAAGTTTTTAATTGCACAAATATTTAAGATTATTATGTAGACTGCAGATAAAATAACTTACTAAACAAAATAGACCCCTTCTACAAATAATGTCACAATTGGTAATGTATGGGGGCTATTCTCTATGTAATTCAACACCAGAAATTTTAGGAAACTTTCTTGGGTGAGAATATCCAATATGTAAATAGAAAAACTATATAATATTTTGATCCAACTTCAACAATAAAATTATTTAAGTATTTAAAAATATGTTGGGGGATCCAAGAAAATACATAATGGCAGACAAGCGTATGAAAGGATACTCAACATCATTTTTCACTAGGTAATTAAAAATGAAACAGTAACAAGATTCTACTACCAATGTATTAGAATGATTAAAGATCCAAAAAACAATACTAATTGATACTGAAATCAATGAAAAAGGAGTTCTCATTGATCGCTGGTAGAAATACAAAATGGTTCAGTCATTTTGGAAGGAAAATTCTTACAAAGTTAAACAGTTTTACCATATGTTCCAGCAATTATGCTCCATGATATTAATTCAGCTGATCTGAAAATGTACATCCACCTAAAAATCCACATGTGACTATTGGAGAAGCTTTACTCATAATCGCCCCAAACTGGAACCAACCAAAATAGTCCTCAAAAGTTGAAGTAATACAAAAAAACAGAATACCTCCAAAGAGTTCATGATAGAAAGCAGGGATGAGGAGAATAACCCCAGTAGAGACACCTGACGAACACCATCTCAGCCAGTGACCCAGGCCAACATCAAGAGTGATTGCAGCGGACTACTATGTTGAGAGTATACACTCTTGATGTGATATGATGAAAATGGCACTTTATCTTGGTGGTCTTCCTCCCCACAATTATAAGCCCAGTCTACTCATGAGACAAACACCAGTCAAATCCTAGTTGAGGACATTCTACACAGTATCTGACCAGTATTCCTCAAAACTGTCAAGATCATCAAAACAAGGAAAGTCTAAGAAACCGTCACAGACAAGAGGAGCCTAAAGAAATAGAATGACTAATTAAAACATGGTATTTCAGATGGGACCTCAGAACAGAAAAAGGATATCACGTAAAAACTAAAGAAATCTGAATAACGTATGGACTTTACGAGGTAATAATAATGTGTCCATATTGGTTCATTAATTGTAACAAATGTACCACATTAATGTTAGATGTTAATAATAGGGGAAACTGAATAATGGAGCATATAGGAACATTCTGTACTATTTTTGCAATTTTTCTTTAAAACCATTTTAAAACAAAGTATTTTAAAAATGTGTTGAACAGAGTTTCAGAATGGTGGTGAATTTCTAATGTTTTTAGGAGAAATAATGAGATAAGTGTTCTACAATGTTCACAATGACATTGATCATTGGTCAATATCAATGATCATCTAGATCTTGCCAAAAGTTTTTAAGTAATTATTTTTAGATGTGAAACTATAGGAATAGTTTCAATAGGAACACACCACTGTTTTTCTTTTTAAATGGAATGAATTGGGAAACACTATTACTTTAATTTTAGAAGATATTTATATCATAAAAACAACACTTTTATCACATACTTAAAATTTTTTTCAGGTTTCCACTTCACATTATTAACAACTAGCTGGCAACCAGGGAGCAGATTAGGGCTTTTAAAAAACTTTCTTAAAATTTATTTTTTATGGAATTATAGTTGAATTACAATGCTGTGTTAATTACCACTTAAAGTAGAAGATGCTAAAGTAGCATTTCTAAAATGCTAAATACTAAAGATAAGGTTTCTATCTTTAGGGTTTTTCCACACTAAAACTCTTTCCTGAAATGTATATATTTTCAATGCATTTAATTGTTCAGTGTCAACTCATCCAGTTTGCAAATTCTTCATTTCTTTTGATTCTCTCCCCTTCACTCCCCTCTGTCAATCTCTCGTTGGATGAAAAAAAATTTTTTTACAGGATATAAAGTAAAAGTAGAGAATATCAAAAGTATTGTCCAAAATGTACCCTTTTGATTATCTGTAGATTTGACTTTTATATGATTTTTTGTCTCCTACTTAATGCAGTATCACTCAACCACATCATACATTTCCAGATGCCCACAATTGAGAGGAACTGATCATCAGCAGAAAGCAGTCTTGGCAAGCACACTGTGCAAGGTCAGATGTCTCCTGTCCTGGGTTTCTTTTTGATTGAGTCACGAGCTTGCTCATAGCCTTGGGTTTGTCAATATCCCCAAAGATCCATGTTAGCTGTGTGCTTAGAGCCGAGGCTGACTTCCAGTGTGACCTGGTCATCGGGTTGCTATGTCCAATAAGGGATTTTATCACTTTAGAGGAGGATTAATCATCAATACCATTTCCTCCCACACCTGAGTCCTACTTAGAAGCCTTGGCCCCAAACACTCCGTTTATAAGCTCTTACAAAAGTGTGAGAATCAGCAGCAAAGCCTTGGGCCATTTAATGAATTTACAATGTGTTTGAGAGCAAGAGAAACAAAGAGGTTTTTACAAAAGCTGGCCGAATCTGTAACTGCAGTTCTGGTCAAATTCCAGCACATCTAAACTAGACGGCACACATACTAATTATCCTGTAGTTTCAATACTCTCACTCAACAAGGAACGGAGTTCCTGCTGAGTGCACAAAAAACAATTTTCTTTTACTTTCTGTTCTTCTCTCTGTGTTTACTGTGCATATGCTACATGTCAGTCTTTTCAAATACATTATTCTTCAAAAATTTGTGCTAGCCCATTCACATACCACTTTTTCAACATCTTCTAGACCACCAATCAGACTCCAATGCACTAGAAAGTTCACTATAGTGTTTGTGTGGGAGTATATATATGTATTGAGAGAGTGCAGTTTATTTCATAAGTCAACATAAAGAAAGTCTTTTATTTTTGTTGAGAGAATTTCAGCCTTCTTGCTTAAAAGGTAGGGGCAGTCACTAGGGTAAGGGACCCAGTCCCATCTAAAAGGAGAGACATAACCTTCCAACTAAGACAGGAAAAGTTATGATGAGGGCTTGACTTAGAGGCAGTAGCCAACGCAGCTTGCCTAGAAGGCTGGCTATGCTTTCCCTCTTTTGAGAGCCAGAGCTAAGGAAGGCAGAAAGTAGAATTCTTGTGGAAGTCACCACCATGCCACAATGGCATGGAGTCTGGGTGCGCTGGAGGATGAGAGGTTAAGATAGTGGAGTGAATGAGAAGTGTACCTGATTGTGGTCATGGTGCTTCTGCTTCATGATTCTTTCCTTACCCCGTTGGACATTTTTGTGTTGTTTGAGAAGGGAAGCAAAATTTAGAAGAGTTAAAAAAAAAAAAATTGATACCTAGGGCTGCTGTAACAAAGCATCACAAATGAGGTGGCTTAGAACAAGGGAAGTTTACTGCCTCACAGTTCTGGAGACCAGATGTTTGAAATCGAGGTGTCAGCAGGACCATGCTCCCGCTACGGGGCTAGGGAATAATCTGTTGCAGCCCTTTCTCCTACCTTCGAGCAGTTCCTTAGCTTATGGCTGTATACCTCCAGTCTTCACATGCTATTCGGCTGCATGCCTGTCTCTGAGGCCAACTTTCCTCTTTTTATAAGGGCACCCGTCCTATTGAATTTTTGTAAAGATGCCAGTCATTTTAGGGCCCCAACCTACTCCAGAGTGACTTCATCTTAACTAATTACACCTGCAACATCTCTATCTCCAAATAAGGTCACGTTCTGAAATACTAGTGATCAGGACTCCAATGTATGAATTTGGGGAAAGAATACAATTCGACTAATAACAACATGGAACTTGGATATACAAGGATTTGGCAATTGTTATGAAGAGCTATTCTTGATGAGTCCTGTGCTGGAAGCCTCCCCTCTTTGATTTGTGAAATAATTAAACTGGTCTTCCAGCCTAGAACATGTTGAAATCATTAACAATGGCAAGGACTTGGACTGCATTCATCATAAATATTTTCAAAGGCAAACTGTCTTTTCAGAAATAACTCATCTGTTGATCAAAATGCTCATCTTATTTCAGTGTGCCTGCTGTTTCCTTTAGCATATTTCCAGAATGCTTTCTCTATAATTCTCCATCCTAATTTCCCCTCTAACCTAGTCAAATCCTTGAGGAATGGTCAGTGGAAGAGACTAGTTATATGGTAATTTTATAATCAGTATGTGGTCATGGTGCTTCTGCTTCATGATTCTTTCCTTACCCCGTTGGACATTTTTGTGTTGTTTGAGAAGGGAAGCAAAATTTAGAAGAGTTAAAAAAAAAAAAATTGATACCTAGGGCTGCTGTAACAAAGCATCACAAATGAGGTGGCTTAGAACAAGGGAAGTTTACTGCCTCACAGTTCTGGAGACCAGATGTTTGAAATCGAGGTGTCAGCAGGACCATGCTCCCGCTACGGGGCTAGGGAATAATCTGTTGCAGCCCTTTCTCCTACCTTCGAGCAGTTCCTTAGCTTATGGCTGTATACCTCCAGTCTTCACATGCTATTCGGCTGCATGCCTGTCTCTGAGGCCAACTTTCCTCTTTTTATAAGGGCACCCGTCCTATTGAATTTTTGTAAAGATGCCAGTCATTTTAGGGCCCCAACCTACTCCAGAGTGACTTCATCTTAACTAATTACACCTGCAACATCTCTATCTCCAAATAAGGTCACGTTCTGAAATACTAGTGATCAGGACTCCAATGTATGAATTTGGGGAAAGAATACAATTCGACTAATAACAACATGGAACTTGGATATACAAGGATTTGGCAATTGTTATGAAGAGCTATTCTTGATGAGTCCTGTGCTGGAAGCCTCCCCTCTTTGATTTGTGAAATAATTAAACTGGTCTTCCAGCCTAGAACATGTTGAAATCATTAACAATGGCAAGGACTTGGACTGCATTCATCATAAATATTTTCAAAGGCAAACTGTCTTTTCAGAAATAATTCATCTGTTGATCAAAATGCTCATCTTATTTCAGTGTGCCTGCTGTTTCCTTTAGCATATTTCCAGAATGCTTTCTCTATAATTCTCCATCCTAATTTCCCCTCTAACCTAGTCAAATCCTTGAGGAATGGTCAGTGGAAGAGACTAGTTATATGGTAATTTTATAATCAGTAAAGGTATTTATAATTAAATTAGTCCTTTTTTGATGCTTTTACCTCTGCTGAATACTTGTATTTTTAAAAACTTGAATAAAAATAATAATTTTAGTTGTATGATATAATAGAGTGTTT
>SJYR01001087.1:823156-834614 GCA_006410655.1 Kobus ellipsiprymnus | reverse complement strand
GTTCTTGTTGTTAATTAACAATAGAATGTAGCACACAAAAAGGAAAAGTAAGGGCTGGGGAAAGCATTCAGATGTTATTTTTTTAATAGCACCTGAACAGGAAGTGAATAATGCTTTTTAACTTTTAAATCTCACAAGAAACCCAGGATTCTATACTTTACCTCACTGACAGAAGGGGTCTGAAAACCTTGATATTCTGCAGATCATATAACAGATGAAGTGATAATTCTAAGCCTTAGACAATTGGCATAGTTGAGGTTTTATGACAAGGTATTCTGGCAGAAGAGAGAAGACCCTAATTAGCAAAGTATCCTTGTTAACCTTGCACGTATCATCCTTTTGGATCCCGTGAAGTTTTTTAAATAGATGCATCAGTTGTTTAGATCATTTCAGTTCTATGACTTGATGTATTTCCAAAATTGCCTTCAAGGCCTTATTTATATTGCAAATAAGCCTAGCAGAGAAGAAATATAACTGTGTTATGGAAAGTCTGTTGTTTGCAAACCTCTTCTGTGCACCTTTTCCATAACAAACTATGATTGTCCCTATGATGGCTAAGAATAAGAGGCTATGGAAGCTTCCTGATGGGAGAGACTGATTGAGGGGGAAACTGGGTCTTGTTCTGTTGGGCAGGGCCATCTCAGTAAATCTTTAATCCAATTTCCTGTTGATGGGCAGGGCTGTGTACCCTCCCTGTTGTTTGACCTGAGGCCAAACTATGGTGGAGGTAATGAAGATAATGGCGACCTCCTTCAAAAGGTCCTGTGCACACTGCTACACTAAGTGTCCATGGCCCTGCAGCAGGCCACCACTGACCCGTGCCTCCGTCCAAGATTCCTGGACACTCATGGGAAAGTCTGAGTCAGTCTCTTGTGGGGTTACTGTTCCTTTCTCCTGGGTCCTGGTGCAAACAAGGTTTTGTTTATGCCCTCCAAGAGTCTGTTTCCCCAGTTCTGTGTAAGTTCTGGTTGCTCTATGGTGGGGTTAATGGTGACCTCCTCCAAGAAGGTTTATGCAGACCCAGGTCTGCTGCACCCAAAAATGGTATGGACATAACAGAAGCAGGAGATATTAAGAAGAGGTGGCAAGAATACACAGAAGAACTATACAAAACAGATCTTCAGGACTCAGATAACCATGATGGTGTGATCACTCACCTAGAGCCAGACATCCAGGAATGTAAAGTCAAGTGGGCCTTAGGAAGCATCACTACGAACAAAGCTAGTGGAGATGATGGAATTCCAGTTGAGCTGTTTCAAAACCTAAAGATGATGCTGTGAAAGTGCTGCCCTCAATATGCCAACAAATTTGGAAAACTCAGCAGTGGCCACAGGACTGGAAAAGGTCAGCTTTCATTCCAACCCCAAAGAAAGGCAATGCCAAAGAATGCTCAAACTACTGCACAAATGCATTCATCTCACACGCTAGCAAGGTAATGCTCAAAATCCTTCAAGCCAGACTTCAACAGATGTTCAAGCTAGTTTTAGAAAAGGCAGAGGAACAAGACATAAAATTTCCAACATCCAATGGATTACCAAAAAAGCAAAAGAGTTCCAGAAAAACATCTACTTCTGCTCTATTGACTACTCAAAGTTTTCGACTGTGTGGATCACAACAAACTATGGAAAATTATTAAAGAGATACCACACCACCTGACCTGCCTCCTGAGAAATCTGTATACAGGTCAAGAAGCAACAGTTAGAACTGGTCATGGAACAACAGACTGGTTCCAAATTGGGAAAGGAGTATGTCAAAGCTGTATATTGTCACCCTACTTATTTAACTTATATGCACAGTACATCATGTGAAATGCCAGGCTGAATGAAGCACAAGTTGGAATCAAGATTGCTGGGAGAAATATCAATAATCTCAAATATGCAGATGACACTACCCTTATGGCAGAAAGTGAAGAAGAACTAAAGAGCCCTTGATGAAAGTAAAAGAGCAGAGGGAAAAAGTTGGCTTAAAACTCAACATTCAGAAAACTAAGATCATAGCATCTGGTCCCATCCCTTCCTGGCAAGTAAATGGGAAAACAATGGAAACAGTGAGAGACTTCATTTTTTTGGTCTCCAAAATCTCTGCAGATGGTGACTGCAGACATGAAATTGAAAGACGCTTGTTCCTTGGAAGAAAAGCTATGACCAATCTAGACAGCATATGATGGACGATAAAGAAAGTTGAGCAATGAAGAATTGATGCTTTTGAAATGTGGTGTTGGAGAAGACTCTTGAGAGTCCCTTGGACTACAAGGAGATCCAACCAGCCAATCCTAAAGGAAATCATTTCTGAATAGTCATTGGAAGGTCTGATGCTGAAGCTGAAACTCCAATTCTTTGGCCACCTGATGTGAAGAACTGACTCATTGGAAAAGACCCTGATGCTGGGAAAGATTGAAGGCAGGAAGAGAAGGGGATGGCAGAGGATTAGATGGCTGGATGGGGCACCAACTCTATGGACATGAGTTTGTGTAAGCTCCAGGATTTGGAGATGGACAGGGAAGCCTGTGTGCTGCAGTCCATGGGGTTGCAAAGAGTCAGATATGACTTGAGAGAATGAAATGAACTGATGACCACCCCTCCATATCCAGGGAAGTTTGATTCCAGGGTCCCCTAGGGACACAAACATCCATGGATTTTCGTTTCTATATAAAATGATGCAGTACAGTCAGCCCTCCAAATCTGCAAATTCCATATCCAAGGATTCAACTAAGGGGTTGACTATACTTAGTATCTATGTTTTTTTTTTTTTTTTTCTTTCAATGACACATACTAAAGCACCGTCCTTCAATGCCATACTTCCTTTCGGAGGTTCTGGATATGGAGTGACTATGTGGAGTAAGATGGTATCTAACCATGTTGGCATCACTGATTCAGTGGGTGAGTTTGAGCAAACTCCAGGAGATAGTGAAGGACAGGGAAGCCTGACATGCTACAGTCCATGGGATTGTAAAGAATCAGACATGGACTTACTGACTGAATTATTTGTTCTCTAGGAGCCTGGCATTTCTGAAAACACTAAAACTTCACAATCTAGAAACTATTACACTCACTTTTATTTTGCTTGTCCCTTTCCTAGTTTTTGCACAGTTGAGAAGCTGAGAGTTAAAAAAAGGAAGGATGGCAATAAAGTACAGTAAGGCCTGGAGAGGGGTGGTTAAGTTTGGCTTGATCCTGGCTGCCCAAAGTTTGCAGTGTCCTTGTGGAACCTAGTCAGTTCCCAGTCCAAGGGGAGTCTGGCATCTAGCTGCCTCTGATATAGACTTGAGGCATGGAAAGAGGAGGGCTTGAATTTGGCCAGGGCATTTGCCCAGAACATTTCCCTTACATTCTGAGATGAGATAAATGGAGCTTCAAGTCTTGAATCACAGTGGGTGTCAGAGAGAAAGCAAGGATTTGGTGGCTTTCAGGAGTTTCATTGTTACTATAAGGGAACTGTTAAGCTCAGTGCCTTACTCTTGACAATCAGGACTAAGCCCTCTTCTCTCCTGTGGCCAACGTGCCCAAGAAGCTGCAGACCACTAAGTAACAGTTTGTCAAATACACCAATTTTCTTTCAGCTATTTGTTCTCTGCCTTTTTATTCTGTTCACGGGGTTTGGGTCAGGAGGAGAAGGGGGCAACAGTAGATAAGGTGGTTGGATGGCATCACTGATTCAGTGGGTGAGTTTGAGCAAACTCCAGGAGATAGTGAAGGACAGGGAAGCCTGACATGCTACAGTCCATGGGATTGCAAAGAATCGGACTTGGACTTACTGACTGAACTATTTGTTCTCTAGGAGCCTGGCATTTCTGAAAACACTAAAACTTCACAATCTAGAAACTATTACATGCACTTTTATTTTGCTTGTTCCTTCATTACAACCATAAGAAAGCAAGTATAGTTGGAGGGTTTTACCTCAATGGCATTTGCAACTTAAAGTCCATTGTGTAGTAAAAACAGAGACTATAGACAAATGAAGGAAGTATCAAGAAAGAGAACAACAATATTATTAGGTATTGGCCTTTCCTGAAGGTTTCCTCTGTATCAGACATTGAGTTAAGCATTGTACAGCTATTATTTTAGTTACCCATTACAATAGCCCGAAGAGGTAGATTTGAGGGTTAAGTGTCTGTAAGGGTCATATGTTTCTGTAGTGGTAAATGGGATTCAGACCTATGACTGTTTAATTACAAGTCAAGCTCATGAGAACTGTGCTAAATAAACTGCCTGTCATACTTCATCTGGAGAAAGCAATGGCAACCCACTCCAGTATTCTTGCCAGGAAAATCCATGGACGGGGGAGCCTGGTAGGCTACAGTCCATGGGGTCGCTAAGAGTCTGACACGACTGAAGCAACTTAGCAGCAGCAGCAGCAGCAGCAGCAGCAGCATACTTCACCTCCTTTCTTCAGTTTACGATGAAAATAGAAACACAGGAAGAAAATGATTACAAACCATCAAGGCAATTAAAAAGTGGTTAGAATGTATGTACCTTCTGCTTATCAGCTGTAATTTGCTGTCTACTACACTTCTGGTTTATGACTGCTCACCATCATGGTTCATGAGTGTGTAACTCTTAATACTAGTAAATCTAGCCTAGAGAATGCAGTTTGGGATGAATGAAAATATGTGAGAGAGAGACTTTAGACTGGTTTCCTGGCTCAAGACTCTTCCTGAGATATGGAACCTCAAATACTTGGTCAGCTTCCCTCCTGTGCATTTCCAGACTAAAGCCAAAAGGACTCCTGTGCAGGATGGACTGGTTCATATTAGCATCTGTTCACTGGATGTAGGTTTGAGTGCTTATGATCTGCCCAATAGCATCCACAACTGATTTTCTACCTTGAAGCCTAGAGTCCTGAAAATGTGAGTTGGTACTTAACTCAGGTCATGAACTGTGACCCAATCTGGTTATAAGGACAAAAATTTACAATAGGGGAACTGAATGTTATACAATACAGGATTGATTAGCCACTACATTACAGTGGAAAATGAAACGTGGACTCCCTGAGATTATTTGGAACTCTGCATTGCCTCAAAAGAGAAGGGCTTTGTATACGTGCTTTTTTGTTATTGTTGTTTAGTTGTTAAGTCATGTCCAACTCTTTTGAGACTCCATGGACTGTAGTCTGCCTGGTTCCTCTGTCCATGGGATATCCCAGGCAAGAATACAGTTGTGAGTCGCCATTTTCTTCTCCAAGGAATCTTTCCAACCCAGGGATTGAACCCAGGTCTCCTTCATTGCAGGTGGATTCTTCACCATCTAAAGCCACCAGGGAAGTTTTATTTTTTCTGATACAGTGGTACAAATTGTCCTTTTTGGAAGTACAATTTGTACCACTGTATCAGAAAGAATAAAACACCCAGGAATAAACCTACATAAGGAGTGAAGTCAAGTGGGCCTTAGGAAGTACTACTATGACCGAAGCTAGTGGAGGTGATAGAATTCAAGCTATTTCTAATCCTAAAATATGATGCTGTTAAAGTGCTAAACTCAATATGCCAGCCAATTTGGGAAACTCAGCAGTGACCATAGGACTGGAAAAGGTCAGTTTTCATTCTAAACCCAAAGAATGTTCAAACTACCACACAATTGCACTCATTTCACATGCTAGCAAGGCAATGCTCAAAAGCTTTCAACCTAGGCTTCCACAATATGTGAACTGAGAACTTCCAGATGTACAAGCTGGATTTAGAAAATGCAGAGGAAACAGAGATTAAATTGCCAACATCTGCTTGATCATAGAAAAAGCAAGGGAATTCCCCCCCCCCACCCTTCTCCCACCCCCACAAAAAAATCTGCTTCATTGGCTACGCTAAAGCCTTTGGCTGTGTGGATCACAAAAAACTGTAAAATTCTGAAAGAGGTGGAAATATCAGACCACCTTAATTGCCTCCTGAGAAACCTGTATGCAGGTCAAGAAGCAACAGTTAGAATCAGACAGGGAACAATGGACTGGTTCAAAATTGGGAAATGAATACTTAAGGGCTTTATTTTGTCACCCTGCTTATATAAGTTTCAGAGTACATCACGCAAAATCCTGGGATGGATGAGGCTCAAGCTAGAATCAAGATTGCCAGGAGAAATATCAAAAACCTCAGATATGCAGATGACACCACCCTAATTGCAGAAAGAGAAGAGGAACTAAAGAGGCTCTTGATGAAGGTGAAAAAGGAGAGTGGGGAAAAAAAGCTGGCTTAAAACTCAACATTCAAAAAACTAAGATCATGGCATCTGGTCCCAGCACTTCATGGCAAATAGATGGGGCAAATGTGGAAACAGTGACAGATTTCATTTTCTTGGGCTCCAAAATCACTGCAGCCACAGAATTAAAAGAAAATGAAAAGAATAAAAAAAAAGCAAAAAACAAAAAAATAGGACAGTTTTCATGCAGTTACTCACAAGGCCTAGTCCCACTTCTATAATTATACTGAAATGGGGCTGGAGCACATATATTATTTCAAATGAGTGAACTCCCTACTTGGCCTTAGGAATCTTTTGTTTGATGTAGATTGTAAAAAAAAAAAAAAGACTATTTTTTATTAGAGCACCTATTCCTGTCTCTTATACACATCTCCTGAGAAACCTGTATGCAGGTCAAGAAGCAACAGTTAGAATCAGACATGGAACAATGGACTGGTTCAAAATTGGGAAATGAATACTTAAGGGCTTTATTTTGTCACCCTGCTTATATAAGTTTCAGAGTACATCACGCAAAATCCTGGGATGGATGAGGCTCAAGCTAGAATCAAGATTGCCAGGAGAAATATCAAAAACCTCAGATATGCAGATGACACCACCCTAATTGCAGAAAGAGAAGAGGAACTAAAGAGGCTCTTGATGAAGGTGAAAAAGGAGAGTGGGGAAAAAAAGCTGGCTTAAAACTCAACATTCAAGAAACTAAGATCATGGCATCTGGTCCCAGCACTTCATGGCAAATAGATGGGGCAAATGTGGAAACAGTGACAGATTTCATTTTCTTGGGCTCCAAAATCACTGCAGCCACAGAATTAAAAGAAAATGAAAAGAAAAGCTATGATGAACCTAGACAGTGTATTAAAAAGCAGAGACATCACTTTCTTGACAAAGGTCTGCATAGTCAAAGCTATGGTTTTCCCAATAGTCATGTATGGATGCAAGCATCAGACCTAAAAGAAGGCTGAGCACAAAAGAACTGATGCTTTTGAATCATAGTGCTAGAAAGGACTCTTCAGAGTCCCTTGAACTGCAAGGATATCAAGCCAGACAATCCTAAAGGAAATCAATCCTGATTTTGGAAGGACTGATGCTGAAACTGAAGCTCCAATACTTTGGCCACCTGTTGCAAAGAGCTGACTCATTGGATAAGACCCTGATGGTGGGAAAGATTGAAGGCAAGAGGAGAAGGGGGTGGCAGAGAATGAGATGGTTGGATGGCATCACTGACTCAATGGAAATGAGTTTAAACAAACTCACGGAGATAGTGAAAGACAGGGAAGCCTGGTGTGGTGCAGTCCATGGGCTCGCAAATAGTTGGACATGACTTAGCAACTGAACAACAGCAAGGAAGCAAAAGACCTGTACTCTGAAAGCTATAATATGCTGATGAAAGAAACTGAAGACTACACAAACAGATAGAAAGGTATGCCATGTCCTTGGATTGGAAGGATCAAGATTGTCAAAATGACCATGCTACCCAAGGCAATGTACAGATTTAATGCAATCACTATCAAATTACCAGTGGCATTTTTCAGAGAAATAGAACAATTTTTAAAAAATTTGCATGTAAACACAAAAGATGCCAAATAGCCAGAAAAATCTTGAGAAAGAAAGACAGAGAGAAAAGACCCGTGCTCCCTGATTTCAGGCTATACCACAAAGCTACAGTAATCAAAACAGCATGGCACAAAAGCAGACATATAGATCAATGGAATGGGATAAAAAGCCCCAAAATAAACCCATGTACTTAAGGTTAATTAATCTATGACAAAGAAAGAAAGAATATACAATGGAGAAAAGATGGTGTCTTCAATAAGTGGTGCTGGGAAGACTGGACAGCTATATGTTGAATAATATTAGAACATTCTCTAACACCATATATAAAAATAAATTCAAAATGGATTAAATACCTATATTTAATGTCAGATACTATAAAACTCCTAGAGGAAAATATAGGCAGGCAAAACACTCTTTGACATAAATACAGCAATACATTTTTGGATCTGTCTCCTAGAATAATGAAAATAAAACCAAAAATAAACAAATGGGACCTGATAAAACTTAAAAGCTGTTGCACAAAAAGGAAACCATAAACCAAACAAAAAGACAACGTGTAAAATGGGAGAAAATATTTTTGAAAGATACAATTGAAAATGGCTTAATTTCCAAAATATATGAACAGCTTATACAGCTCAATATCAAAACAACAAACAACTCAATCAAAAAATGGGAAGGTCAAAATAGAACATTTTTCCAAAGAATATATACAGATGGCCATCAGGCACGTGAAAAGATACTCAATATTGCTAATTATTATTTTTGCTGTTGTTCAGTCACTAAGTTGTGTCAGACTCTTTGTGATCCCAAGGACTAGAGCATGCCAGGCTCCTCTGTCCTCCACTATCTCCTGGAGTTTGCTCAAAAATTCATGTCTGTTGAGACATTGATGCTATCTAACCATCTATCTATCCTCTGCCACTTCCTTCTCCTTTTGCCTTCAATCTTTCCTAGCACCAGAATCTTTTCCAATGAGTTGGCTCTTTGCATCAGGTGGCCAAAGTATTGGAGCTTCAGGAATAGTTTTTCCAATGAATATTCAGGGTTGAAACCAATTATTAGAGAAATGCAAATCAAAACTGCAATGAGGTACCACCTCACACTTGTCAGAATGGCCATCAGTAAGAAGTCTACAAATAGTAAATGCTGGAGAGGGTGTGGAGGAAACGGAACTCTCCCTACACTAGTTTTAGGAATGTAAATTGGTACAGCTACTATGGAGCACAGTTTGGATGTTCCTTAAACAATTAAAAATAGTGTTACCATATGATCCTGCAATCCCACTTCTGGGCATATATCCAGAGAAAACTCTAACTTGAAAAGATATATGCATACCAATGTTCACTGAAGCACTATTTACAATAGCCAAGACATGGAAGCAGCCTAAATGTCCATTGATAGATGAATGGAAACAGAAGATGTGGTATACACACAGACACGCACACAGACACACACAATGGTATATTACTCAGCCACAAAAAATAATGAAATAATGCCATTTGCAGCAACATGAATGCACCTAGAGATTGTCATACTGAGTGAAGTAAGTCAGAGAAAGACAAATATCATATGATATTTGTGGAATCTACATTTACTTCCACTTATATGTAGAATCTAAAAAAATTATACAAATGAGTTTATTTACAAAACAGAAAGAGACCCACAGACATAGAGAACAAATTTATGGTTACCAAAGGGGAAATGGGAAAGGGATAAATTGGGAATTAGGGATTAACAGATACACACTAATGTATATGAAATAGATAAACAAGGACCTACTGTATAGCATAGGACTATATTCAGTACATTGTGATAATCTACAATGGAAAAATATTTGAAAAAGAAAAAATATATATCCATATATATATCCATCTGAATACATATGTGTGTATATATATATATCTGGATCACTTTACTAAAACATTGTAAATCAACTATACTTCAGCTTAAAAAATAAAAAAAGAAGTACAATTTTATTAGATAATAACATAAATACATGATTTTAAAATACAGAATGAAAAACACAAACCATAGTTCCCTTATCCAAAGGATAAATACTGCAACAGCTCTATTACTATCCAATCTTTTTTCTAGTTTTACTAGAGAATGGTAGGTGTGTTCATGTGTTTTACATAAAAAATTAATATTTGCACCAAAAATAGATAATATTAATAAATACTTGTTGAGTAAATTTAAAAGTAACATTGTTTCTGAGAGCTATTTTTTCAGAGGACTTTCTAAATGAACAATTATAGTGTTATCCTCCTAATGAGGCTTCCTCTGTGGCTCAGTTGGTAAAGAATCCACCTGCAATGTGGGAGACCTGGGTTCGATTCCTGGGTTGGGAAGATCCCTTGGAGAAGGGGGAGGCTACCCAGTATTCTGGCCTAGAGAAGTCCATGGGGTTGCAAAGAGTCGGACATGACTGAGTGACTTTCACTAAACTTCACTTCATCCTCCTAATGAGATATGAATTTATAATAAAATTATGGACAGAGAAGCCTGGCAGGCTACAGTCTGTGAGGTGGCAAAAAGTTGGACATGACTGATGAACTAACACACTTATGCTCCTGAACCAGTCATAATCAAGAAGCTGGCTTCCAGAGAATGAATTTATGGTTCCCAGGGGAAGGATGGGGAGAAGGGATAGTTAGGGAGTTTGGACGGATATGTGTACCTTGCTATATTTAAACTGGATAACCAACAAGGGCCAACTATATAGCACACGAGGCAGCCTGGATGGGAGGGGAGTTTGGGGGAGAATGGATACATGTATATGTATGGCTGAGTCCTTTCACTGTTCACCTGAAACTAAGAACATTGCTAACTGGCTATACTTCAATATAGAATAACAAGCTTTTTTTAAAAAACAAAGAAGCATACCTCTAAGATTAATCAAGGATTACCCTGAAACTGCTGGAACTGAAGTCTCTAGATGCAGGAAGAGAATTTTACTTTGGTTGTCTGCATTCCCAGCAAGGTGAAGAAAGGTTTAAATTTATTTTCTTTCTACGTTGATTTTGAATTGAGTTCTCTTTGAAAGAATAACATAAAATGCACAATCTTTGTATCAAAAAAAGAGGAGGAAGAGGATTTTGTATTTTACCTTCCTTCCCATCAGTTTGGTTCAAAGCACAAAAAACAGACATCAAAAAACGTTTCAAGAGACACCTTCAGAATTTATCTTTGGAAAATTGTAGACTATACAATTTTACCTTCCCAACTCAATCTTATAGCTAATACTTTAAGTTTACATATTAATAACAATTTAACAATATTCACAAAGAAAATAAGTGTACGTATTTTTAAACACTGCCTTTAACACATAATACTGGACAAGGTTTTTCTCCTACATAAAACTCTCATTGTAATTATAAACACGATGGAATTAATTTATAAAATGCCTGAGATATGGCAGAAGCTTTCATCTGCCTTATCTATTTGGCAACCCTAATAATTAGGTAATATTATTACCTATGCTTTGCAGATAAAAACAGCATCTATACTACAGCTGTAAATAACATATGTTGCTTAATCCAGTTTAAATGAGTATAATAATATTGTTTTGATCTGTATAATACATACTTCTGTATAATACATGCTACTTATCTGTCCCAGAAATTATCTCTACAAGATATTTATCAAAAGTAATAACTAATTATTAAGGAAGCCATGGTGATGTATGTGGTTATTTTCATGTTTGACTTAATTTAAGGATAAAT
>SJYR01001087.1:793062-812869 GCA_006410655.1 Kobus ellipsiprymnus | reverse complement strand
AAAAAAAAAAAAAAAAAAAAAAAAAAAAAAAAAAAAAAAAAAATGATATAAGGAAAGAAGAACTGGAATCTAGATAAAAGGATCCAAATTATATACACCATTGGCTTCTCCAATATCAGTTCTGTGTTCCTAGCTCATGGCTGGGAACAGGGTCCTGAGGGCATCCGACCACTGTGTACTCACCCTGAATAACTGGGTCACGTGGGGTGACCGTATTCTGACACCTTGTATCCCTAAACTTTTTGCTCTCTGGTACGGTGGAGGGGCCATTTCTGTGGTAAGGCTAGCTCTCCTAGGATTACTACAAATTGCTAATTATCGTTGTAAACTACATCAAAACCTAACAAAGAATTCCTTTGGGCAGAGCTTCTAGAAACCATATTCTCATGTCAGCCTCAAAAGTAATGGCATATGGGAAATACTAGATAAGAGTCTATGTGCATCTCAGTGGCCTCTTTTAGTAAATACATCAATCTCTACTGATGCCCTGCTGTTAATACTAAATGAGATCAAGCACGTATGACACTTTGAGAGGAATAAGGCATATATTCTGTATTTGAGCTGGATAATTTATTTTATAATAAGCATAGAAACAGCCTCAGACAAGACACTTATGTGAAGCATATTCCGTGAGAAAAGTAAATCTTGAGGCTTGGTGCCTACATTTATTTGTGGGAGATGCAGGAGAGGAGGGAGGAGGAGTGCAGGAAATAGGAACAGGACTAAATGAAATAAAATAGTAACAAAAAAGATCAAGGATTCTTCTTTTGTGAGCTTCTTAAATATTACCTTGGATTGTACTTCTGTTTTCTACATTAAGATAAAATGGATCTTTAAGGGGACATTTCTTCCTTAAGGACTTAGATATTTATATCAATGTCTCTTCTCCCTTATTTGCTTACAAACTCCTTGAGGATAGATGCCATGTCTATATTTTCTATCTGTGTAATACATAGCATAGAGCTTTGCATACACAGACCAAAAAAAATTTAGTGAGTGAATATTATCTGTTGATTTTCCAACTGTTATATGGAGATGAAGCTCTGTCCATATGTTATTAATGACAGCTGCGGCAGCAGATAGTAAGAGACTAGACAAGCAGTACAGAGGGGTATGGCTTCCATTTCCAAAGAACTGCTTTGAAAGACAAAAAAATTAGTAACTGCCTAAAAATTCATTATTTATATCTGGCCAACCAAGTTTCTGTGAATTAAAACAAAAATCATTGACAAAGTATATACACTTCAACAAGGAAGCCTAAGTTTCATCATCTGCAGGACACAGATGCCAGTTTTTAAATATTTTTTAAAATACAGTCTGTGATATAATTATGGATATAGAATTATATCTCCTAGCTCAAAGAGAACTGTTGAAAGAACAGCAGCTACTTTGTTTGTTGAGAATGTCAGTACCATTATTTTTATGGGATGCTTCAGAGAAATACTAATTTGTGAAAGAAAAGCATCCCAGAAGGCAAATTTGACAGTTTAAATTCTAATGCTTAACGTGTTTCAAGGATCATAATTAATTGAAAGATAATGAAAAGCTGAATACAGCTTTGTTTAACTTCTTCATGGAACCAGTTAAGTGATTCAGAATTAAATTTTCAAAATCTGAAAGAAGAAAGAGTGCTATGCTTTAGACAGAAAAACATGAGGTGGCTGAGAGATTATGAAATGCTTATGGGCATCCCAACAGCATTCTAATACAGTTTCAACTGGATTGAGACTGTAAGAATAAGCAAAATCCCTTCCCACACTGATAAACACATACTTGTATATGGCATTCCATTTTTGAGGCAGACTTAAATAGTATGCTAGTTTATTATTGTCTGGAAAGTGAAGCCAATGAAAAACTGCCAATTTGGCCCTTTTAAGGAAATCAAAACCTAATCTTGTCTCAAAGTCAATCATTTCTGCTAGGTTTAATAACTAAACCAATTTGTGGGCAAACCTTAAGAAATGGAATCTTAAGAAATGGAAAACTCTGGAGGAGTTTCAAGAACAAAGTGTAGCTCCAATTAAAATCTAAGAAGAACCATGAACTTCAGAACCTAGATTCCATAGTGCATACATGCTAAGTTGCTTTAGTCATGTTCGACTCTTTATGGCCTATGGACTGAAGCCTGCCAGGCCCCTCTGTTCATGGGATTCTCCAGGCAAGAACACTGGAGTGGGTTGCCATTTCCTCCTCCAGGGGACCTTCCTTATCCAGGAATCCAACCTGCATCTTTTATATATGCCTGCTTTGGCAGGTGGGTTCTTTACTACCAGCACCATCTGGAAGCCCCCTGGCAAAAAGAAGATGATGGAAAATTGTGAATGAGTAAATGAAGAGAGATACTTCCCCAACCTCCATGGAGATCAATTATTTTTTATGATAACAATTTTACATAGTCAATCTAGGTGTAGAATGTAATTTATATTAAGTTTCTGTTTTCTGATGTAGTCTGGGAATTAATTCAGCCAATATGGATAACATTTTGAAATGAAATGCCATTTTGAGTTTTAAATAATCAATTTTAAATGGGATTTTATAAATATTAGTAATTGTAATAACTCACTTTAGTACTCTGCCATGCCTTGTACATGTATTACATGTATCATCTCTTTTGTGCTTACAAAGAACCAACAAGGTTAGTTTTAGCAACCCATTTTCTAAAGGGAACAAAGGCTCAGAATGTTAAATCACATGCTCAAAACTACCCAGCTAGTAAAAGGCAGAACCAGGAGTCACTATCAGTCTGATTCTAAGGCATACCATCTTAATCTCTAAATTTTATGAACAGCTAATGAACATTGTAAACTTTGAGACATAAACCCCTTTCAGAATATAGATCCCTTCTTGAGACTAAATATGCATGTGTACATTGACAGGTAACTTCTAGAACAAGGAGACATACATGAGGCAACCCCCATCCCCATATAAATGCTAGACTTAGGTCAGGAAATTTACAAAATACTATAGAAAATTAGGAAGAAACATGAAAATTGCAATAGAAAGTTCTGTCACATATATAAACAAATATTAAAAAAAAAGGGGTACTGAATTTTTGAAAGTAATCATATATTCTATAATAAGAAGTATGGTGTCCACTGCAACAAAACTTCAAATATAGTATCTATCATTAAATGTTAGCAAAATTATATTGCAAAAATTTTTCTTCCCTTTGATCTTTTCCCCTCCTCTTCCCATCTCACTGTATTCATCCCTCCCCCTCCTCTCCTCCCCTCAGTACCATGAGTACTTATTTAGTGACTGGCACATTATGTCCTGTTTTGGGTGTTTGTGATGTACCAGGAAAAACAAAACAAAACACAGAACACCAGGATGAAACAAAAATCACTGTCTCCCAGGAGCCTATATTCTAGTGGGAGGACACAGATGATAAAAATGATCTAATAGAAAGTGATAAATGCTATATAAAAAAATACAGCAAGTTTGGAGGTATGGGAATGACACAGGCAAGTGGTTATTTTAAAGGGGATGGTCAGGATAGCCCTCATTGAGAAAAGCATATTTAAGCAAAGCTTTCAAGGAGGCGAAGGAGTTAACCAGGTGACTTTCAGAGGAGACTATTGTAGCCAGAGGGTCAGTCAGTGGATAGGCACAAGGCAGGAGTATGTCTGATGAGCTGAAAGCAAGGTACGAGGCTGTGTGGCTGAATGGAATGAGTGAGGGGCTAGAACCAAGAGATGAGGTCAGAGAGGTAATGGAAGCCAAAAGACACAGAATGCATGCAGAAACAAGAGCCTCGTATATGCTGTCTACAAGAGAGCCACCTCAGACCTTGGGACACCCAAAGAGAGGGGATGGAAAAAGGTATTCCTTGCAAATGGAAATCAAATGAAAGCTAGAGTGGCAACACTCATATCAGATAAAAATAGAGACTATTACAAGAGACAAGGAAGGACACTACATAATGATCAAGGGATCAATCCATGAAGAAGATATAACAATTTAGAATATTTATGTAACCAACATAGCAGTACCTCAATACATAAAGCAAGTGCTAATAGCCGTGGAAGCAGGGGACTTTAACACCCTACTTATACCCATGGACAGATCATCTAGAGAGAAAATTAATGAAGAAACATAAGCTTTAACATGACACAACAAACCAGGTAAACTTAACGCACATTCATACGACATTCCATCTAAAAACAGCAGCATACACTTTTCAAGTGCACAAGAACATTCTCCAGGACAGATCACATCTTGAGTCACAAATCAAGCCTTGGCAAATTTAAGAAATGTGAAATTGAATCAAGCATCCTTTCCAACCACAACACTATGAGATTAGGAATCAATTACAGAAAGGAAAAAAAAACCTGTAAAAATCACAAATAATAAAAAATAACTACTAAATAATCAAGAGATCACTGAAGAAATCAAAGAGGAAAAAAAATACAGAAACAAATGACAATGAAAACACAGTGACCCCAAACCTATGGGATGCAATAAAAGCGGTTCTAAGAGGGTGGGCTGCCGTCTATGGGGTCGCACAGAGTCGGACACGACTGAAGCGACTTAGCAGCAGCAGCAGCAGCAAGAGGGAAGTTTACAGCAATACAATCCTAACTCAAGAAACAAGGAGGGGATATATGTATACATAAATCTGATTCATGTTAGAAACTAACACAGCATTATAAAACAACTATACCCCGTAAAAAAACAGACAGCTATCTCTTGGAGGAATTAAAATGAGAAAAACCTTATACTACCTTGCCTTAGTCCATTTCCCATAGTCTTCAACTTCTTGATGTAGATACAGGTTTATGGTTGGTATCATAATTCGTTTTTGCCTGAGGAACTTCCTGAATTTTGTATATATTTTGAAAGTAGAGTCACTGAGACTTCTAGACATATTAGATGTACCCCGTGAGAGAAAGCAAAGTCAGTATGACCCCAATGCTGATAAATCACAATAATAATAGCAGCAAATGATTTTTTTACATACATTTAGGAAGAGATTCTAGGATGAAAAAAATATCAACTCTAAAGACTACGACTTGATACACCTAGTGTATGATTTTATAATCTGATAAGTGCCATGGATTTTTCTGCCCCTCAAAGTTCCAGTTTCAAAGTGAAGTGTAGTGAAATAGCTCACTGACTCTTGGCGACCCTATGGATTGTAGCCCACCAGGCTCTTCCATCCATGGAATTTTCTAGGCAAGAGTACTGGAGTGGGTGGTCATTTCCTTCTCCAGGGGATCTTCCTGGCCCAGGGGTCGAACCTGGGTCTCCTGCATTGCAAGTAGACACTTTACCCTCTGAGCCACCAGGGAATCCTTCCAGTTTCAAAGACCTGTAGAAATCCCAAGGTGGGACCACAGATACTACACTCTCCCCTCCTGGTAAACCTGGATGCAAAACTCAATCTTCCCTTCACAAAACAAAATGTCTCTGCACCAGTTTTAACAAGAAATCTACTCCTCCCATGTTCACCAGGTCTCCTCACCTTTCATTCACTTTCTCACGTGGTCTATGTCCCCTCTCTATGAAACTGCTTTCTGTGAATTTTGCATTCTTATTTTGTGTAGAATATAAGGATCTCCTGCCCTCAGCACTTGATACATAAAAACCCCTTAGGAAGGTTATCAGAATAAAGGAGGTATCAGGATCTGCCTTTCTTAGAAGGTTAGGTTTACAAATATACATAAAAAAATACAGAAACAAATGACAATGAAAACACAGTGACCCCAAACCTATGGGATGCAATAAAAGCGGTTCTAAGAGGGTGGGCTGCCGTCTATGGGGTCGCACAGAGTCGGACACGACTGAAGCGACTTAGCAGCAGCAGCAGCAGCAAGAGGGAAGTTTACAGCAATACAATCCTAACTCAAGAAACAAGGAGGGGATATATGTATACATAAATCTGATTCATGTTAGAAACTAACACAGCATTATAAAACAACTATACCCCGTAAAAAAACAGACAGCTATCTCTTGGAGGAATTAAAATGAGAAAAACCTTATACTACCTTGCCTTAGTCCATTTCCCATAGTCTTCAACTTCTTGATGTAGATACAGGTTTATGGTTGGTATCATAATTCGTTTTTGCCTGAGGAACTTCCTGAATTTTGTATATATTTTGAAAGTAGAGTCACTGAGACTTCTAGACATATTAGATGTACCCCGTGAGAGAAAGCAAAGTCAGTATGACCCCAATGCTGATAAATCACAATAATAATAGCAGCAAATGATTTTTTTACATACATTTAGGAAGAGATTCTAGGATGAAAAAAATATCAACTCTAAAGACTACGACTTGATACACCTAGTGTATGATTTTATAATCTGATAAGTGCCATGGATTTTTCTGCCCCTCAAAGTTCCAGTTTCAAAGTGAAGTGTAGTGAAATAGCTCACTGACTCTTGGCGACCCTATGGATTGTAGCCCACCAGGCTCTTCCATCCATGGAATTTTCTAGGCAAGAGTACTGGAGTGGGTGGTCATTTCCTTCTCCAGGGGATCTTCCTGGCCCAGGGGTCGAACCTGGGTCTCCTGCATTGCAAGTAGACACTTTACCCTCTGAGCCACCAGGGAATCCTTCCAGTTTCAAAGACCTGTAGAAATCCCAAGGTGGGACCACAGATACTACACTCTCCCCTCCTGGTAAACCTGGATGCAAAACTCAATCTTCCCTTCACAAAACAAAATGTCTCTGCACCAGTTTTAACAAGAAATCTACTCCTCCCATGTTCACCAGGTCTCCTCACCTTTCATTCACTTTCTCACGTGGTCTATGTCCCCTCTCTATGAAACTGCTTTCTGTGAATTTTGCATTCTTATTTTGTGTAGAATATAAGGATCTCCTGCCCTCAGCACTTGATACATAAAAACCCCTTAGGAAGGTTATCAGAATAAAGGAGGTATCAGGATCTGCCTTTCTTAGAAGGTTAGGTTTACAAATATACAGTACTCTCCTAGGTACAATTCCCCCAGAATTTGCATGCAGGAGGTTTAGCAGAAGTGCTCTTGAAAACAGAAGTGCTCTTTGCAAGGGAAGTGAATTGTGCAGAGGTAGGATTTGAAATGGTTGAAACAGCAGCCTCAGCCACTGCCACAGAGATCCCTCAAGACTAAGATGATCCTACAACAAAATTAGAATGTCCCACATTAAGGAATGTGCCCCCACAACCATCAGTCATCGTATATGGCTGCCCCCAGGAACTGGGGAGCAGAGACTTGAGCAAGGCAGTTTCCTTCAGCTGAGGGCAAGTCCCAGAGCTGGGTGCACCTGTAAGTAACCAGCAGCCAACAGCACAGGGGACCATGAAGCCTTAACCAGGAAGGAGAATCTAGAAGGTGTCCAAATGCATCCACTACAGTCCTTCCCATGTCAGTTAGTTCCACTTGCTTCATGTTGCATATTCCCTCAACAAGGGAACAACTTCTCCAGGAATGCAACTCACCTCCTTTCCAGGGAAAACATTTAGAAGTTTAGTGGGACAAGCTATAGTGTCAGCCTTTTTCTCCCTTTCTCCCTCCTCCCCTACCCTCAGCCCTACGACTATATTCAAGACCATACCTGATATTTATAGTCTCTCTCATCTCTTAACATCATATACTAGAATCCACCCACGCTTGACTACCACTGGGTAGCCAGCTGGTCTCCAGCATTTACCTGGTGGGATGACCCAGTCCCCACTTCCTGAGGGGGATCTGGGCTCATAGTTGCTTTGCCCTTTTCAGGATATGGCTTCTGCAAAAGTGCATTTACCATTAAAATTGGTTAGAGGAATACAAGAGCCCACTTCCCTTCACCTCCTTTGCTAAGCAGATCTCTTAGGTGCCAAATCCACCTCTCCCTGATCCTACTATGTAACTTAGGGCTTCCCTGGTGGATCAGATGGTAAAGAATCTGCCTGCAATGCAGGAGATGTGGGTTTGATCTCTGGGTTGGGAAGATGCCCTGGAGAAGGAAATAGCAACCCACTCCAGTCTTCTTGCTTGGGAAATCCCATGGACAGAGGCACATGGCAGTCTACAGTCCATGGTGTTGCAAGAGCTGGACACGACTGAGTAAACAAACAATGACATTATGTAATATGTAACAGCAATCCTACCTTCTGATTATTGTTGCTGTTCAGGTGCTCAGTTGTGTGTGACTCTTGGTCAGAGTCAATTACCCCTGTCAGAACCGTCGACCCTTTTTTTGCATACTGGCACAAAGAACCAAAAGTAACCATGTGACAGTCATAGCTGAAGTTTAATGGGACTCCTGTGGAGGCATTCCCAGGAATTCCGGGAATCCAGTCCATTAAACCCTTACAGGACTGCGGGGATGGGAAGAACGATTTTCCCAAATGGGTCACTGGAAGTGATAATAAGCACAGACCCTTCTCCTTGTAACCCGTAGTTCCCAGACCCATGTACTTCCCTTGGGGAACACAGTATCACATAACAGTTGATGATATAGGGTGTGCTCTTTATTCTGGAGGATGAAGATATATACCACAGTCTTGCACAGTATAATTTCCAACTTCCCACCTTTGGTGTGTACCTTCAAAAAGCCATTCTATCACTCTATCAGGCTGGCAGAATCAGAGTGTTAAAATGAGATAGACCAGGGAATCTCATGGTTAAGTGCCTACTGTCACACTTCATTTGCTTTAAAGTGCACTGTTTGGTCCAACAAAATTTACGTAGGATCACATATTGGTAGATCAAACATTTTGTTTGCTCTTGGATAATGGTGCAGCCAATGAGCCTAATGAGCAGGAAAGGCAATCACATAGAGAACATCACTCAAACTAAAATTTCTTCCTCTCAAAATTTCATGGACACAGTGTAACCAACTTTGTCAGTTGGTCTCCTTACGGCATGGGGCCATACTAGAGGGAAGGATTAGTCTTGCTGCTGGCTGGTTAAATGATTGGTCTGCCCCGGTGAGTGGTGGTACACGTTGCTGGGCTCATGCAATGTAGCCTGCCTCTGTAGCTTCTCCTGTATGTGCAACACTGCAGTAACTTTCAACAAAGACTGGCTAAGTTCTTCTACATGGTTATTTAGTGTCCCTTCTGCAGTGGTTTCTCTCTGTCGGCATTAAAAATATTAATTAACTTATTTTCTGTTCCAGCTCTCTTAGTTGCAGCTTGTGGGATATTTAATTGGTTGCATTCTTAGTTGTGACAGGTGGGATCTAGTTCCCTGACCAGGGATTGAACCTGGGCCTCTTGCATCGGGAACATGGAGTCTTAGCCACTGGACCCCATGGAAGTCTGGTGGATACTTTGATGTGAAACAAAGATATTCATACTTCATGCCTATGCTTATATGTCAATTCACATGCCTCTTCTTCAAACCTCTTTTTCTCACTCTTGATCCTTCCAAGTCCTTGAACAACTAGCCAAACCATGTCACTGCTAATGCCCATGAGTAATCTTACAATCTACTCCTCTTCTGACACAAAACAGATAATCACCCACACACGCAAACCTCTGCTAATGGTGAGACTATCTCTCACTGCTGTCTTTCAAGGTCACCCTGAGTGAAGCTTTTGGGCAAGAGTCCCAATTATGTATCAGTTGTCTACTGTTGTGTAACAATCCACCCCAAAACCAAGTCGTTTAAAACAACAGCTTATTATTTCTTAAAACAAGATGACAAACGTGGCCAAGGATGGAGACAAATTAAGTGGCATGAAGATGAGTCATAAAATGAAGATGTCTAGAATGCAATCATGATAGTGTCGACAAACAAGGCAGGACATGAAATAGAGACTGAACCAGACAATGCAGTTTAAAATAAGTATAGGAGATAAACTAGAAACAACCTTTATATTTCTTACTAAACAAAACCAGAACTCCTTACCTTTGTCTTCAGGCTTCTCACTTTCGACTCTGATTTCTTGTTAAATACTCTCTCTTGCTGCTAATTTTAAAAGACCCTATTAGAAACAATTGTGAGGAACCATCCTTCCACTCCCTGCCTTTATGCTATTCCTTCAACAATGGAGCCTCATGTAGTTTCTCTGGGAAGTTTCCTCATGGAGTCTCGATTTGTTTATGCACATCCTCGCTGCAGAAAAAGAACTTGAGTGGGATCAGAAAAGGTAATTATTTCACAAAGGGCTAGGGCATTAGGGGGCAGGAAGGAAGCACCAGCCTGGTGGTCCAGTGATTAAGAATTAGGCTTGCGATGCAGGGGACACAACTTCATCCCTGGTTGGGGAAGATCCTACATGCCACCTGTACGCCACAAGTACGCCTGCGCTCTGGAGCCCGTGAGCCGCAACTGCGGAGCACATGTGCAGCAGCTACTGAAGCCTGCATGCCCTAAAGCCCATGCCCCGCAACAAAGAAGCCAGTGCAACGAGAAGCCTGCACACCACAACTAGAGTGTGGCCCCTGCTCTCCACAACTAGAGAAAGTCTACACACAGCAATAAGGGTCCAGTGCTGCCAGTAAATAAATAAACTTTCTTCCCCAGAACCCACTGAAATCCTTAGCGGCAGGGCCCACTGAGTAATGACCTTCATGAGGCTGTAGAAAAAGTACCCACAGGTATTTAAAGTGTAATGACTGAATGACTCAGCACCTTCACACTTAGGCCATACAGCCTTGTAAGATACTTTGTAGTTATTTATCATTTCTGTAAGTTAGAATCTTTGAAGTCACAGACCAGTTCATAATTTTGCTTTTCCTAGCATGTAGCAAAGTGTCTTGATACTGAGTTTAGGCAGCAAAATATTTAATTGGTTATGAAGATTATCACTAATCAAAGACATGTGAAAAGGGAAGGTGATTTGTGAATTACACGTATAGCCTCAGTGGATTCCACAAATCCACTCGTGAAGGTGGACTGGCCCTTTAGCGATGTCTTGAAATGAAGTAAGCAAGACAAGCCTTTGAACGTTGCATGACCCAGACACTGAATGTGCGCTGCAGCCCAGGAAGACGCCAGCATTGTCGGTGAGGCAGCTTCTAGAGCCAGGGGCAGTGCCTAAAGGATGCAGCTGAGAACTATCAGCATCCAAAATCCCAATCAGTATAGAGAAGCTGGTTCTAGAAGCGAACATCGGTGGTGCATCAAATACAGCATCCTGAGGTATGGATGAAAAGATAGGACTGAATTAACTTTTGGCTCCCAAGATTCAAACTCTTCTGTGAGCCCAAATAACTCCTTTTTTTCTCCTTTGAGGATCTGAGTTGGCACCTGAGCTATTTATTTTTGACTCTGCCCTGTCACTTGGATACTAGGAAGGTTTCTCACACTCACCTTACACAGTGCTAGTCACTCATGCCAACACCGCCACTGCCCCAGCCCAACCAGGAAGTCTTCCTTCACCAGCAGACATTTCTGTGGCATGTGGCTTTCTGGGCATCATACAGTTCTCCCTGCAGCCTGAAGATCACAGCTTTAGAGAATATGGGTCTGAAAAAAAAAAAATTCCAACTAGCACCCTCTGTCATCTTTTCCATTATCAGAATCAAGGCTGACTTTCAGGTTAATGATTCCTACATACAAGTAAGGAACATCAGCTTCTGCTCTTTTCAGCCCTTACATCTCTGCCTCCTATAAAAAGGAGGAGGCAGAATATCTACTGGGCAATTTTGCTTGTAGTGATTAGTTTTCTCCTTGGTTCCTGCTGTTAAGTTTCTGGATGGCTTAAGGAAAGTCTCCTATAGCAAGTGTTGTTTGCTTGGAAATACCCATCTTTCCTGTAAGCAACTTTTTAAAAGGAGAGAGGAAGATACTTTCACCTGGCAACTCTAGGCTTGGCAATGGAAACCCACTCCAGTACTCTTGTCTGGAAAATCCCATGGATGGAGGAGCCTGGTAGGCTGCAGTCCATGGGGTCACAGAGTCGGACAGTTATTGAGCGACTTCACTTTTACTTTTTACTTTCATGCATTGGAGAAGGAAATGGCAACCCACTCCAGTGTTCTTGCCTGTAGAATCCCAGGGATGGGGGAGCCTGATGGGCTGCCATCTATGGGGTTGCACAGAGTCGGACATGACTAAAGTGACTTAGCAGTAGCAGCAGCAGACATTGAAAATGCACCAGGTAAATGAGTAACTCCTGGGTTAAAAGTGGATGGTCCCAGCTGTTTTTCTGAGCTCAGACTTCATACATTAAGTTAAATGACACAGTCTCTCATCAGGTTTTCTGAGTTTCAGACCAGAACTGGAAGTTGGAGACCACTTCTTGGGACTTTACTTGTAGGGAAGTTGATTTTACTGGGAAGGCTGCTATACCAGCATCATCAACTGTAACTCCCCATGTCTCCACTGAGGCCTCCGGTTCAAATCTTCCATTTGGTTGGGTTTCATAAAAACAGCACCCACTCCAGTGTTCTTGCCTGGAGAATCTCGGGGATGGGGGAGCCTGTTGGGCTGCTGTCTATGGGGTCGCACAGAGTCAGACATAACTGAAGTGACCTAGCAGCAGCATAAAAACAGCATCTATCGCCTTTCTTCTAGAGTAAATCTTTGCTAACAGGGAGAATTGAGATCTTCCATTCTAATGCTTCTCCAATAACACCTAACTGTATGTTGCTCTTGTAATAACATGCTTTGACTGAATCTGAGTTTTCAACTGTTCAATAGCACTCTGTCATACAGCTGATTGCAAAAGACTAGCATTAACACATTTCCAGAGAACTTTTCTCTGTCTTGTTGGTGCATGGTAGGGAAGCAGATGTTCGAGTCTGCAACTTTCAACATTTTCAAGTACAGTTAATGACACGGTCAAGTATTTCATCACAGAGGTGAAGCTCTGGCAGGACTGAGATCATGTGTACCTCCTAATGCCAAGCTTGTAAATTTTGTTTTAATCTCCTTCACATCTCTGCCTCTGATACCTGCCACTACCACAACACAGTATGCTCTTTTCAAACTCACAGTCCCACTGTCTGTTCCCTAAAATTGGACTGCCTGAGAAGGTAAGCTAGTTGTGTGGTTAAGAGGTTAGCAGCTTCTGATGGTAGTTCCAAAGCTTGCTGATAACAGATTCAACAGTAGGTGTCCTGCCCCTGGGGCACTCTGTCAACAAATGCAGCTTGGTAGGGGCCTTTGGTCAGGCAATATCACAGTGGCCATGCACACACTTCCCCTTCCATCAGAATGTCATATTTTAGAGTCTGTTGAGGTAAACTCCAAAAAAAAAAAAAAAAAAATCCTCATTTGAGACTTGGTTTGGTTTTGCCTTATATAATAGTATGATACCTTGCATTTTGCTTAAAATATTCAGTCTTGAGCAGTGTGTCCCTGTACAAGAACTGAAAATTTGACCTCAGAGTAGATTTCTACTTTGAGTTCTCTATGAGACTGCTTAAGGTTCTTAGGAAGGGCTGTTGTTCAATTGGAAATCGAGGTTCTATGAGGCACATCTTAAAAATCCATCCAAGGCTTTTGAAAGATTCTCTGAGAAATCACCTGAAATCTTTCTATGTCTGAAGAAAGGATTCTATAGTTATACATCTTGCTTCTTATTTACCATAAAAGATCATGTTTCCAGACAGCAGCCTGAATTTGCTCTTTGCCCTGAGGCTCTCTCTCTCTCTCTTTTTTTTTTTTTTTTAACTTTTGAGAGTCTTCCTTTGGGAGAGACTAGGGATGAGAATTGATTTTATTTTATTTTTTTGTTTTCTTTTTAAACCTAGAAAAGCAAGGACAATATTTATTTGTTCTACATACTGCTTGAAAATGGAATAATTTCTATTTTAATTCATATCTCTTTATTTTTATGATAACAGCTAGAAGACCTTAGCTGTCACTTTTAATGTTTAGCCTAGAAATATCCTTATCCAGATCAACCCGTTCACTAGGTGCAGTTCTGTCTTCTGCAGTGACAGAAGCTTCCCACCACTGCATATCCAAGGCCTTCTATCTTCCAGCCCCCAGTAATGTTTCACTCACTCTCCTTAAGGCCTTCACTGATACCACTTTAGTTAGTGTTCACTGGTCCTGGTAGCACCCTACTTCCAGGCAACAAAATCTAACTTTTTCTACATAGCACATCTCCCTAAAACCTACTTATATAAAACAACATTCATTTGATTTTGTTCATGATTTTGTCTGACAGGAATCTGGGGAAGGGCTCAGCTGGGTAGATCCTGCTTGGAGTCTCTCATGCAGTTGTTGTCAAATGTTGGCCAGGGCTGCAGTTCTCTGAAGGCTCAGTTGGGCTGAGTGTCCAAAAAGGCTCACTCTCGCTGCTGGCTGTTGATGCTCACTGTCCACTGAGAGCTCAGCCCACCTGTCCCCCAGTGCACACACATGTGGCCCCTACAACTGCTTAGTTTCCTCACATCTCCCAAGCTTTGGGTGGTCGGAATTTTAACACAGCAACTCAGGACCTCAAGTGTGAGTGTTTGCTTAGGTTGAATCAGTTTCAGTAAATGCACTTTTTATATATCATGCAAAGTTATAAACAGGACAATAAAAATAGGACAAACAGGAGACTTAAAAGCCTCAATTACTGCTCCTTAATACCCCCACATAACAAGTTGCCATATTTACAAGTAGAAATATCTTCTGAGAAATGTCAGGCACACTGTTTGAATCCTCTGAAACAAAACAATTTCTGTGATGCATGTATAGTTATGCCAAGAAGTCCATCTGCCAGGCAGAATTTCATCCTTTAAATACCTTGTTATGGCAGCACAAAAGAACACAATGAGCTTTGTTTAGAGTGTCAGTCTTCCATCTCTGGGCTAAAAGGATTAGGTCTAAATTGCCCATCATTACGTAAGACGACATGAAAATGGTTGTTCCTTTTGTCCTTAAAAGTACTTCGTGGTGTTTTATGAAAAGCCAAAAAAAAAAAAAAAAAAAAAGTTAATTGAAATAAGAAATCTATTCAGAAGGTCATAAGCAGCAGATTTGCTAGCATTCCAATTTATGCTATTATTTGTTTAACACACAAAAGTCATGGGAATTTTCAAATATAATCATTTGTTGGGTATGACAGGGGATTCAGGAAAGACCATATAGCATGATGATTAAAAGCAAGCATTTTGGAGTCAGTCAGATCTGGCTTTAGCCTCTGTGGTTAATAAGTAAGACTAGGAAATTTACTTAAACTCCCTGTGGCTCATTTTCCTCATTTGTAACATAGAAATAAAATCTAAGGTTGTTTTAAGGGTTAAATGAAATAACACATGTAATTTACTGACCAGGGCTTGGCACAAAGTACATGTATAGTTAACAAGGGAGTATACAGATAAGAGGGAGTATACATACTTTTAATAGGTAGTATGTGTGTGTCTCTGTATGTATGAAAAAGAGAGAGGGAGGGTGGGAGAGACTGAGGGATAGAAATTGAGGAAGAGGGACAGAGAATATTGGGGGAAGGATATATAGATAACATAGTTAGAAATGTAGTATGAATGTGGTGGCACTTCCCTGGTGGTTCACTGGTAAAGAATCCACCTGCCAATGTAGGATATGCAGGTTCAATCAATGGATTAGGAAGATTCCCTGGAGAAGAAAATGGCAACCACTTCAGTATTCTTGCTGGGAGAATCCCATGGACAAAGGAGCTTGGTGGGATACAGTTCATGCAGATGCAAGAGTTGAACACGACTTAGTGACTAAACAACAAACACCAACAATCATGAATGTGAGAGTTATTTGTCAATGCTAATTTACTTGTTAAGGAAATACTTTGAATTTTGAAGATATTGGAATAAAGAAGGAATGGAATGTCAGGACGTGTTTGGATGTTTCTGTGACTTTGAGAGAGTCACTTGTCTCCTGTACACAGGACAAAGCAGGAAGGTGAAAACACTTCTCACCTCCTGCTCCCTCTTCTGTTCTTATGTCAATTCTAATTTTGTACCCAGCCCTTCCCCTGGCACTTCTATACACCCAGGGTCAGAGGTTTTACTTTGAACAAGACTCAGCTATCTACTAGGTAAAATAGTTGAAAAGTGACCAGGCCATTACAATGTCACTGCAAATAATTTAGAAATATATTCATATTATTATGGGAGGAAAGCCAAATTTGATATGAAAATAAAAGTTAATTTTCCTAAGGAAGAAGAGTTGGGGAAGGAGTGAAAGAAAGATTCTGAGGTGGGCAAGGCCTTTCTTTGCTTTTCATATGAACTGGTGAGGCCATTCCTGTTTTAATCTGTAGAATTAGGCTATTTGGAAGAAAAGCATTCAGCAATATGATGGATTAATCTTGCCATTATTGATTTAGTAAGTTCCAGTGCTTAAGGCTTATTTCTATAATGGAAAAAAATAATATTCAGCTTAGCTTTGTTGCTGTTTAGTCACTAAGTCGTATTCAACTCTTTTGTGACTGCACGGACTGTAGCCCACCAGACTCCTCTGTCCAGAGGATTTCCCAGGCAAGAATACTAGAGTGGGAAGCCATTTCCTTCTCCAGGGGATCTTTCCAACCCAGGGATCAAGCCCGTGTATTCTGCATTGGCAGGCGGATTCTTTACCACTAAGCCACTAGGGAAGCCTTCAGCTTAGCTACATACAAAAAAAAAATAAATAAATAGGGCATCAGTGGCCAATATCTACGTTAAAAAAAAATAGGCTTTTAATTTTACCTTAATACAGGTCTGTTCAAAGGCAATTCTGTTAACACCCTTCAAATAACCTTTTAAAATATTAACTATGAATCTATGCACCTTGATAAAATGTTTCCTGTTTTTCTATTCCCCAAGGCTAAAGTGACACAATTATTAGCTTTTGATAGGGTTAAACAATAACTACCCATGCTTACCTTTGTGAAAGAATGGAAAATAAATATGCCTTGAAGCACTATAACTGTTGAAAAGATTCCCATGCTTCAGTTCCTTCTTACTTTTCTTTTTCCTAGAAGACCCCAAGGAAATTTAAAATGAATCTTCTAAATAATTTTTTTCTCTACTTCTCATGCTAAGTAAAATTCCTGTCTCTAAATGTTAACATAATACTTTTTAATGGGGACCCTCTTTAATCCTGTGTAGTAGTAGATATAATGTGCCTAGATGCTGGGGATATACCAGTAAACAAAACAGATAAAAATGCCTTCTATCACAGAGTCTATGATCTAGTGGAGGCAGACAGAAAATAAACTAAGTATCAAATGTGGTAATAAATGAGAGACAGTGAAGGCAGAAGGGAATAGGAAGTGTCAGTGGGGTCGGGTGGGGGTCGTGCTTTCAGACAGAGTGATCAGAGAAAGGTTCCCGAGAAGGTGACATTTAAGAAACAATGTGGAGAAAGCAGAAGAGGATGTTGTGTTTTAAAGAATAGTTGGCTTTGTAGTAGAGCCTGAAATCAGGCAGGTTGATTCCTCCAGTTTCATTCTTCTTTCTCAAGATTGCTTTGGCTATTCAAGGTTTTTTGTATTTCCATACAAATTGTGAAATTATTTGTTCTAGCTCTGTGAAAAATACCGCTGGTAGCTTGATAGGGATTGCATTGAATCTGTAGATTGCTTTGGGTAGTTTACTCATTTTCACTATATTGATTCTTCCGATCCATGAACATGGTATATTTCTCCATCTATTAGTGTCCTCTTTGATTTCTTTCACCAGTGTTTTACAGTTTTCTATATATAGGTCTTTAGTTTCTTTAGGAAGATATATTCCTAAGTATTTTTTTCTTTTCATTGCAATGGTGAATGGAATTGTTTCCTTAATTTCTTTTTCTACTTTCTCATTATTAGTGTATAGGAATGCAAGGGATTTCTGTGTGTTGATTTTATATCCTGCAACTTTACTATATTCATTGATTAGCTCTAGTAATTTTCTGGTGGAGTCTTTAGGGTTTTCTATGTAGAGGATCATGTCATCTGCAAACAGTGAGAGTTTTACTTCTTCTTTTCCAATGTGGATTCCTTTTATTTCTTTTTCTGCTCTGATTGCTGTGGCCAGAACTTCCAGAACTATGTTGAATAGTAGCGGTGAGAGTGGGCACCCTTGTCTTGTTCCTGACTTTAGGGGAAATGCTTTCAATTTTTCACCATTGAGGATAATGTTTGCTGTGGGTTTGTCATATATAGCTTTTATTATGTTGAGGTATGTTCCTTCTATTCCTGCTTTCTGGAGAGTTTTTATCATAAATGGATGTTGAATTTTGTCAAAGGCCTTCTCTGCATCTATTGAGATAATCATATGGCTTTTATTTTTCAATTTGTTAATGTGGTGAATCACATTGATTGATTTGCGGATATTGAAGAATCCTTGCATCCCTGGGATAAAGCCCACTTGGTCATGGTGTATGATCTTTTTAATGTGCTGTTGGATTCTGATTGCTAGAATTTTGTTGAGGATTTTTGCATCTATGTTCATCAGTGATATTGGCCTGTAGTTTTCTTTTTTTGTGGCATCTTTGTCAGGTTTTGGTATTAGGGTGATGGTGGCCTCATAGATGAGTTTGGAAGTTTACCTTCCTCTGCAATTTTCTGGAAGAGTTTGAGTAGCATAGGTGTTAGCTCTTCTCTAAATTTTTGGCAGAATTCAGCTGTGAAGCCATCTGGACCTGGGCTTTTGTTTGCTGGAAGATTTCTGATTACAGTTTCAATTTCCGTGCTTGTGATGGGTCTGTTAAGATTTTCTATTTCTTCCTGGTTCAGTTTTGGAAAGTTGTACTTTTCTAAGAATTTGTCCATTTCTTCCACGTTGTCCAGTTTGTTGGCATATAATTGCTGATAGTAGTCTCTTATGATCCTTTGTATTTCTGTGTTGTCTGTTGTGATCTCTCCATTTTCATTTCTAATTTTATTGATTTGATTTTTCTCCCTTTGTTTCTTGATAAGTCTGGCTAATGATTGAGACACATGTACTCCAATGTTCATTGCAGCACTGTTTATAATAGCCAGGACATGGAAGCAACCTAGATGTCCATCAGCAGATGAATGGATAAGAAAGCTGTGGTACATATACACAATGGAGTATTACTCAGCCATTAAAAAGAATACATTTGGATCAGTTCTAATTAGGTGGATGAAACTGGAGCCGATTATACAGAGTGAAGTAAGCCAGAAAGAAAAACACCAATACAGTATATTAACACATGTATATGGAATTTAGAAAGATGGCAATGATAACCCTGTATGTGAGGCAGCAAAAGAGACACAGATGTATAGAACAGTCTTTTGGATTCTGTGGGAGAGGGAGAGGGTGAGATGATTTGGGGGAATGGCATTGAAACATGTATAATATCATATAAGAAACGAATCGCCCGTCTAGGTTCAATGCAGGATACAGGATGCTTGGGGCTGGTGCACTGGGATGACCCAGAGTGATGGTATGGGGAGGGAGGTGGGAGTGGGGTTCAGGATTGGGAACATGTGTACACCCATGGCAGATTCATGTTGATGTATGGCAAAACCAATACAGTATTGTAAAGTAAAATACAGGAAAAAAAAAAAACAACAACAAAACCCGACACTGAAAAAAAAAAGAATGGTTGGCAGCCAAGTCGTCAGTAAGGGGAGAATAATGAGAAATGAGAAGTGAGAGAGGTCCAGTCTGCTAGTCTATTGTAAGGACATTTGGCATTTATTACATGTCATTACAAGTAGGAAATGGAAGGCCATTACAGGTAAGTCTACATCTTTTGCCTTTCAAGATTCATGCTTCACCCTTCTCTACCCTATTCTCTGGCTCAGGGAAGCTGAGTTGTATTTTCCTCTTTTTCCTCATGACCAATCATTTTTCCCTTTTGGTTACTTTCCTCTTCTTTCAATTATCCAAGTATTCCCTCTGTCAGAGAAGCAGAGTCCCAACTGCCTGTATTTCTCAACAGTAGCCCTAAGCTCACTGGTGCTGGGAACTAAAATACGTATCTCCTGACCTCCTTTAAGACATTCAGTCTGTAACTCTTGGGGGCGGATGGGG